>JAPUBX010001519.1:600000-1109113 GCA_028672205.1 Proteocephalus fallax | reverse complement strand
GCGTGGTTGATTTATATGATGGTTTGGATTCAATCGACCTGGCTTGCTAATTGGTCAGCCATTGGTAGCCACTACGCTTCAAGGATACGTAAGGTTCGAACTATTTGAATCCTCGTGTCGTGGGATAATCACTAAATCGCACTGCTTCGACCAAATCGCCAACCACGAAATAAGACGAAGCCGGAGCTGAACACGGAGCGGAGCCTTTGTGCCTCTGTCTTCGCGTTAACCAAGCCCAGGTTTGCGATGTCGCGTCAATGCGGATTTAGAGCACGTTGGAAATGCAGCTGGGCTTCTAGCAGCCATGACCTGGCTGCCCCCGGTCGCCGTGCATTAACAGGACGTGCTGGTATCCGGGACGTGCATGAAGCCAGTCCATCATCTAGCCGAAGATGGTGGCTCACAGCAAGCAATTAAGGTCGACCGGAAAATTAATTATTAATGTCCGTAATTAAAGAAGCAAACCGGTAATCTTTAAAAATCTTCATCGCACCGGAACACTATAGAAAATGTGTTCCGCGCCGAATGACTGCGAAAATTCCGACAAATTCAAAACATCGCTTGAATTCCGTGGTTGCAAAATAAAATAAAACATACTTCGATAGTTTTCAAATTCTCATTCGGTTACACGATTTCGAATTCAAGCGTTTTAATTTGAAAAAATACTGATACCCCTTGATGTAATGGAAATATTTTAACACGATGTTAGTGAATATAGTTCCGTAACAATGAAAGATGCATCGGTGGGAGAGGTTGGACTGTTGTTTGGAAACCGAAAGCAGCAACCAGTGATAGTTCAGGGCATTGACACCGCCTTGCGATATTAGAAAACAAGCTTATGGAAAAGTTCGCTTATTATTTTACTGACATTCGCTTGGTATGGTAATTCCTGTGCCAGAGGACTAAATGAATCATAGGAGTTGATGCGCTCTTTAATATTCGATATTCTCTCCATTTAAACTTCAACGCTGAATACATCTGTTCTACCGTGTATGGTTAACCATCTAATAATGTATTACTAACTGCCTTCAAGTAGCCGGCCTCAGTTATGCACCGGTAAGGAGAGGCCTCGCACGCAAAATGGACGCCGCATGCTGCACCCCCCATTGGCGTAGGCCATGAGTCACCTTCTTCGTCATTGGCCAAATGTGCGGTTGAACAAAGGGCGCGGCGTGGACGGCGCAGACGCCAGCACCTCTCAAATGCATTGGACAATTTGATGGTTTTAATAGCAAAATCACGGCACCGCAATCCTTTGCAGGGTCTCTCAAAACACGCCGCTTAGGAGAGCGAGTTATCGAAAATGCTTAAAGGAACAGCCGAGCGTAGTGTCGTGCGCTTGTAATCCAGCAACCTGGAGGCCGGGTGGCGGAAACTGTCTCGCGCGCGTTATGGACAGGGCCTTCTATGGCCGCCATTACCTCGTTGTTATTTCCTCCATTCCTGTTGAACATTAAAATGCGGAAAGTTCTGGTCTTTGTGACCTTTATAAAGTGTAAAAATTATTATTATTATATATTGGATGACTTCTGCGGTCTATAAAGACCATAAGTCTCCAAGGCGAAAGTACCGTATTTAAGAGAACGTGCACTGAATTAAATCACCATGACGGAGCTTTGACTTACTACTCATGATGCACCCACCTTCAGAAGCCTAGCGACGTTTTGTCTCATAAAATTAGCCTTTTAACAAGAGTCATTCCGGGTTCTTTTAGTTAATTTCAAACATTCTGGTAAATGTGGGTGGTAATCGTTCTTCAAAGGCCAAACCCCATGTCGCCCTCGTATTATTGAACGGGGCCCAAATGAACAGCGCGCTACTAAAAAAACTCGCGCAGCTATTTGGATGTCATTTGGCGAATTTATTGGTGAGTCCTGTATTCTCATACACATTTGCTGGAATTCGAAAAAAAACGTGAGACGTTAACAAATGTTTAGCACGTGATACAGAAGTCACACTAGCAGGGTTAAATCGGAATCAGAGACAGCAGATAACTAAATGAACATCTGATATCCGATTGAAAATATATTAAACAAAACTCCGGGTTTAGTTGGAAAGCCATCGTACATTTAAATCCCGCATATCTGAACAACATAATGCAGGTTAAACCAGCATCTTTGGTTGTGCAAACACGCGAGAGCACGGAATCAACTCCAGCATGTGCCAGCTCACGGCGTTTACAAATGCGAAGATGGATGCTAACTAAAATCAATAACACTCAGCTAGAAATTACAATATTTGTTGTTGGTGAATGTAGGTTACATTTAAGTAAATAGTAGTGAAAACCGTGTGCGTTTTTACCACCCGAGAGAGTTAATGTAGAGCCCAACATCACCGGGACCCCCCAAAGGGTTCTTCAGTTTGTCAATTACCTGTCTGCTACATATATTAAATTCTAAAAATGCCTACGCCTCTCGCACCAATGCAGTACTGTTTCGGCGCTGAGACCAATCAGACCACCCTGAAAACCCCCCCCCCTTAATATGGAGGAGCCTGATAAAATGCTGCAAAACCCCCGTCAAAATAAGGCGATTCGTGACCGCATGGGCAGAATAAAAAGAAGACGAAAGTTCATTTCATTTCTATTGAACATACAAGAAGAGCACAGCGCAGCAGCATTTGGAAGACTCGTAAAAAATTACTAAAAATATTGAGCTATCGAAAAGGCACAGGTTGTAATGCTAGGACCATTGACCGAATGATTCAAAAAGTATGGCTTTATAATTACAAAATGTTTGAAGCTGTAAATACCTTTTAGTCATTGAAGTCAAAAGCTGGAGTGGAATATGTTGAGATGGGTTATGTGTGTAAACGTTGCTGGCCGAATTTGCGAGCACGGTTTTCAGTGGTGTTCGTAGTAGCAACAGCAGCAGCAGCAACAGGAGTGAATGTGACAGATTGGCGGCTGTGCTAGACGTGGCAGACGGCGAGCGCGCTACACAATGCTCCTGGGTTGGTCAGGGACCAGAGCGGGAGCCGCTGGGTACAGGCTCTCCTTGGGGTTATCGACGCGGCTTTCGCGGTTCCTCACCGTCGTGTCTTCGCCGCCTTTTTCCAAATCAGCCGCCCATCCAACCGCCGGAATCATGTAATTGTTGAGGGGATCACGGATCTTTTCATTCAGGCGATGCATGTATCGATCCCAGAGGGAGTTTACAACGGCGGCGGCAATCACATCGCCAGCATTCATGCGGAGCATTCTAACAAGGAACATGCCATCTTGCCGAAGAAACTTGGTGGCGAAATCGTAGGCGTCTCTCTCGTCAAAGGACATGACGTCATCAGTTAGTCTGATGTATTTGATGACGTAGTCGGCCTCGCGTGAACGCATACAGAATCGGAAGATCCACAGCCCCAAATAAACCGTTGTGATGATGGCCGCAAACACGATCCACCACCACAAGAAGATGTATATTTTCTCGTTGAGCATGTTTACCGGAAGAGCACATTGAGCGGTAACTCCATTGGCCTGCACGCCAAGGATTTTCATCTGGGCATAACAGAAACCGACACGGGGGAAAATCTGCGTCACCTGCCAGTCGTGTCCTGCGACAATGTCTCGCAAAACGCTCACTCCAAAGACAGGGCTCTTGGTGGAATTGAAGCCGAGGAAGCGCTGCATCAGAAATATTTGACCGATGGCGTTGAGCAGATAGAGAACCTTGATGACGAGGTAGGCGGCGACGATGTAGGTTCCGCGGCGTTTTGAGAGGAGGGGTAGGCGCACGCCCCGAAGAGCCGAGGATGGACGCGGGGCGTCGCTGTGCGAGTCACCGGAAATGTTAAGCATCCTGGCGCCTTCCAAGTTAATGGACTTCCGGCGGGGGAATAGCGAAGAGTTCTTGGATATTCCGGCTCGTTTTTGCTCCTACAATTACAAGAGCGTATTACATAAAATGCAGAATAAAGAGGTCACATTAGAAAAATACCATCGCTCTACTTCTTCATCTAATGCTCAATACAAGCGTTACATTGAAAACAAGATTTTCCCGAACTAGCGATCGTAATGGCCGCAAAGAATGCAAAAAAGGCATCGAAATAGAGCGAAATTGGAAATATGGCTCTAATAAATATACAGTTTTAAATATGACGTTTTTGAGAAACACAACTCAAGGTTATTGATTTATTGATCATTAATGGTGAGTTATTTTATTTTATTCTACGAATTATCTATTAGTAGATGACATGCCGTTATAGCATGTAAATCGTCGCAAAAAACTCGGATATGTATCTCGTCTATTCGTGCATAATTGCCCGTTTAACAGCATTGCTGTCGATAACAAACGCACGAGGCTTCAATGTGTTCGACGTGCTCTCTCTATAGGGAGACGCAGATACAAGATGGGAATGTTGTAACCAGACGCACTTGGAAGAGCAGGCTCTCGATGCCAGAGGCAATGTTAACGACGGCAGTCTTTCTGGGTTCCTCGGCAGAATGGACGGCTTCCATTGCCTGATTGATTAGGTTTTCGAGGTCGGTGCCAGTGCGGTTGTAGCAGATGGCCTGCCAGATCACGCGGGGAAGGTAGAACAGGCAGCATTGCAGGCCCAACACGAACGGCACCCATTGGTAGTACACTGCAGGAAAAATGCATCCAATTACTCACCAATCATATTAGGCCGCTGTAGCGGTTGATATTGTATCAGAATCTAAGAAAACAGGGAGAACACAACAAATCAAGTGTTTCGGTATCCGCTTATTCGGATTAATAGGCCATTAATATGCCCTTGTTTCAAACATAGGGGTTCACCTGGGCTTACTTGATCCATGTGCAAATTTCAATCTCTAGCAGCTAACCCTAATCATCGATAAGCACACCATGAGGAGGACCTGACTTGTAGGTGTGTCAAAGTACGAGTAGGTCGTTTTGTAAATCGTGTCGTTTGAAGTGGGACATTAAAATGAGATTCTCCAGAGTGACCTATGTTTGCAACACCCGAAAGTTCGTGGAATATTAATGTGCCCTGGGCGGCTGGATTGTGCTCAAATAAATTTAATTATTGATCTATCTACGAGGTCAGTGAATACGATTAACTGGGTCGTTATGCCTGATAATGAAAAGACTGGCTGGTTTTGTCCATTAGATACGGCTTATGGCAGTGTTGGGCATTTTCATATAAAGAACGAGAAGACTCACGGATTTTTTTCTCCTCGATTGCATTCCATTCTTCCTCAGTTGAAGGCATCTTGCCGGCATACGATACCGGTATCGTGCCCTGTACCCAACAGTAGTTCTCGACGTAATTGAGCAGGTTACTGCCGCCAACCTCAGTGGATATGTAACAGGCAATCGGTTTGAGGAAGTAGCTCTTCGCGGTGACGATCAGAGTGCATAACGAAAGCACCACGACGGTGAAGATAAAGTTAAATTTGTCTGCAAAGTCTTCTAGTCCAGCATACGAGGAGACTTTGTACTTGGTTATGAAGTCGATGAATTCGGCACCAACCATGTTGGGTATTGAGAAGACACCGTCGCTTTCTTTATAGATTTCCTTTCTAGAACACGCCAATAAAATCCAGCATTATTCAACAACTAGACAGGGGACTGGTTGGTATACTGATAGGGATGTAGGAGCCCGAGAAGTTTGTGTAGTTTTCCTGGTAGGTCATAAACAAAAGCGTTCATATGTCTAATGATCCCGATTGTAAATAACAACGTGTTGAGGACGTCACGATACTATGCCATACAATTAAGCCCCATTAAACCTATAATTATTAGGCTCAACGACAACGCAGCAGTAAAGCTCAATGAACCCGGAAGTACGTTCATGGTCACCGTGACGGTTGCCCGTCTGGGTCACCCGTCAGGAAACCAGTCAGGCGGAAGGCTGGCAGCAGTTTTGGGGGAAAGAGAATATGCTGTTGTACGAATTAAACCATTTTAAAATAAGCCAGGGAAATTTCGATCTCTCATGTTGGCCCAAACAACAAAACCTGCATTAAGTTAATTACCTGTGATTTTAATTCAAGGACATTCCATGTTTTAGTAATATGCCAAATAAATATCAGGGATTTTTTATGAAAGTCGAGAAAAAAATGTAGTAAACTAACTTATGACGTTAATACTATCGTTTTGCATCAATCCGAAAACCTTTTTTTGTAGATTTTCTAATTAGATAATGAAAACAATTCGGATCTCATGGAATAAGCAAATTCGTGTTCATGAGTGAGTACAGTTGTGCAGTCGTTAAAAAATAACACCAGTCGATTAGACATATTTGATCTAATTCCGAAGTTAATCCACCACGTGGAAATGAAATATAATGGGTCTGGCAGTTGTGAAGAGAGTCCAGAGGGCGAACAAGCTTCGTGAATGTTTACCGACAGATTCTTTGGAATTTCGAATTTTACATGCGCCGGCATCTCCAGTGCCACCGAAGAGGGCTAAGCGGACGCTGCGTCATCTAACACTTAAACCATCACAGTGACTGGTTTAAGTCCTGATGACGTAGCAGTCGTCTTCACGCACTGGTCCCAATGGGCACGCGGCTACATCCAGCTATAATGCACGTGCGATTTGTAATGCAAATATTATTGTTGCGTATCAAATTGATTACGAGCGCTCAGAAATTTCCGCAAAAGGTTTAGTTGAGTTATGGTAATGATACTGAAACCAGGATTAGGGGTCAGGAACGTATCTTAATAATTGATACTAGACACCGCCTGAACATATAAAACATGTCAGCCAAACTTGGAACACCAAAAGCAAACGCGTTTAGAATACAATAGCATCGGTAAGCGCAGTGAAAACAAACTGTGGAGTTGTCAATCATCATTACTACGCCGAATGCCATAGAAAGAAATTTAGTTACACGAAAAGAGAATATATTAAAACAATATTTTCGTTCGGGTGATTTAAACAGATGATTGAACGTTTCGAAAAACTGGAAAACCGATTCTATTAACAACAGGAACTAGTTAGCGAACACGAACTTACCCAAGACCACAAATATGCCAACTACAATGTCGCTGGTCAGAATTTCTCTATCAATTCCACTTACCCCTTATTGGCTAACAAATTGAGCCAATCACAGCCATTCACAATTGCTTACTTCAGCATGGTGCGTGCTTGCGCATGTATCTCACGCGGTTGCTCTGTTTTCGCAATGAAGTCATTGTGTTAAGTAGCTAACGGTTTTATTAAAATAATTGGGTTATTGTTGCACCAAAACGATATTCCAAGCCGCATGAACTATTGCTTTGATCACATGTATCAGTAACAAGCCAATGTTTATTTAGAAACAACTGCCAAGCATACCAAAATTATAAAAACTAAATAATTTTTATTGCACCATTATTCCCTGGCGTCTTAAATTAAGAATACAAAACATGCCTGTCCCGATAAATTGTACGTGGGTGAGTGACTGGTCCCTTCATGAAGAGGCACGACACTTTAAAATGACCCCAAATCGACGTTAAATTGTACCAAGAGTAGAACATACTTAGGGAGATGCGGACTCGTTCAACTTCCGAATACTACCTAGTCAAACGCAAAAGACCAGTTTTATGGTGCCTACAACACTTCTTATTTGCGTCTATTTGCAATCGGTAGCGTTGGTCGCTAACTTTGACAAATAGTTACATCAAACACCCCCCTAAAGTGCCTTGTCAGTGGACACACCAAAGACCGCCACATAACAGGGATTTCCGTGTTAGAGAAAAATGCAAATTGGACTTTGTCCGTCGAACTGGCTTACATTCTATTAAGGACAGAGTGGAGCTACTAGCACAATTGAATATATTTGCGCCCATTTTCTCTGAAGGTCACCACGGCGAACAGCCTTTGGAAGTGACTGTTTGTACGCGGGAAGAGGTACTCAATCCATGTAATATGGCCTCCAAGACCGTTTAATTTGGTCGACCAGAGACTATAGGCTGTCGCCTGTAGACTATACCAAGCAAATAAGGCGTTGTTAGGTGTCAGATTATTGATATTCATGCATTGATTGATGGAAATGCATTTATCGCTTGTCAAAAACTCGAGCTTCAGCACCCAGCATCGGGGCTGCTCTTCAGACTAGCCCATCGTTTCGGCTACTATCAGCAAGAACTCCTGAACACTACGACAGCTGACGCACCCATATTCAGAATATCCCATTATCTTATAGGCTATTGCGACTTTACAATGAAAGATATTGTCTGACATAAAACAATAAGATCCGTTAAGATAGATAACTACGGTGTCTTTATCAATTATTGTACTCAGATAGATATCATCGATCTTCTACACCATTAAGACAGGTTTCAAACTCGTAAACAATTAATTATGGTGCCATCAAACTTTAAAAGTGTGACCCAAATAGGTTATTATTACGGTTATAGAACAGGTCTTGAAGAACAGCTTCAACGGTTAGCAATAAAAAGAATCATTCGAATACCCCCCCCCCCCATGATAAGAGACGGATATTGCTGAATACTTACATATCTGGGTCACCGCAGGGCATTACTGTCAGCAGGTGCTTTCGAAGTGGCGCGCCTGCAGTCGCTAACCGTCCATGGCCTCGCCTTCAAGGGGGCAGCATGAAAGACGCAACGTTTAAACCGAACTTCGTAATTTGCTGCGCACATCTGCGTAAACTTTAGTCAATTGTTCCCACGACTTCAGCGGACGAGAAATATTAATAAAAAATCTGTTCTTCTGACCTCGGCGTTCGCATTTCGACCAAATAGTCCAATGAGATTGATGGAAATGGGTGGCTTCTTCTAACCAGTGCATGCGGTGTTCATTTTATTAAATACATTCATTGAAGCTCTTGAATTCAAAATCACGGCATTCAACGGTTTCCAAAAGCCACAAATTAAAAGATGGTAAGAGAATAACGCGTTCACTCAATTTGCAACGACACCTGAAAAGTGTTGGATAAACCTATCAACCTTTATTAATTCTCATGGTCCCCAAAAGCTTCAACTCGGTTTATTATAGAACAGAACCACTTTTCTTGAAACACATCTCCTCACACAATTATGTCCCGTTCGAAGCTCGATGGTGTAGCAGCTACCATCCTCACTCTGTTCGCGGGTGAACCTGTGATCGATTCCCAAGTAAGGCCTGGCGTAGCTGAGTGTCCATGTAATCCAGCGACGCGGAGGATGTGTGGCGGAAACCGGCTACTGCATAACTCGGAATTTTCCAAGTCGAAATTCAACGATGCCGTTAATAACAAAGGCGAATGCGTTGTGATTTGCTGGGCCCCAGTGAAACATATTTCATCGTCAGACGCCCTACAATGCTCTGGAATAATAGCAAAATGGTGAGGCTCTATTCTAGGTATTACAAAAAAGATGTTTTTTTCATTTCGTTGTTTGATTAACAAGATGATCCGCGGCATTCGGTAAGCCAGAACGAAATGACATGCAGATTAATTCAAGGAATTTACATGAATGTGTGAGATCCATTGAACAAAAAAATACATTTACATCTCCCTGGCAGAAATTCGCGCCATCCTGTCGTCCAATACACTTGTTCTTTTTATAAATTATAATGGTGAAACTATCAGTCTCCGTTATCTTAATAAGGGAATACCATTATTGCTAATTATATTATCATTAAATTGAATCGCGAGTTAAACCACAAGCTGGTCCAATAATAGCTGAGTTCGCCAGCGGCCGCAAGTAGCCTTTCGTGTTCTTTCGTGGGAAGTGACAATTTGTTTTCCTAGACATCGACCCACCTCATTAGTTTTGTACATACGCAGTGACCTTGTGACCCATTATTGTTGTTTGTTAGAGGCATAACTTGACTGAATTGTCCTCTCCTGTCAGGTGCACTGGAGTCGAGACAATAGACACGGCCAGCACAACTCTCTACGAGGCTTGTTGTATCCCTCCCACGCATGAATTTTTATTCAGTGGTTCGCGATTCTTTGAAATTTTCGAAAAGTATAAAAATCTCTTTTTCAACTTTGGTGGGACCGAAGTTTAATTGTTATCCAAACTCAAAAAAATTGAAGGCGTTTGTGAGCATTGTTTAAGAACAATCAGATAGCAGACTGAGAACTAAGTTGCCTGGTAAATCGATAATCCCGCTTTGTCGCAAAACAGTGAGACCCCTTTTTCGCACGAAAGTACATCCCGCTAGGTTCATTTACCACTTGCTACTCTGAGAACCCGACAGAAGCGGTTGGTTGACGCCCGAATGCGTAAATTTTTCAGGTAATCCAGATAGTAAATGGAGCTACCAGGGGTCTCTCAAATTACCTTGGTGAGGAGATTAATTGAGTTAAACGCGTAACCTCTTATGCACACGCCGTTATTTAATTGTTTTTGGCATATTCTGGGTGTGGATCATGTGTTAAGCCGTACGTGCAACATTCTTCTCAAAGTTGAATCAATTCGGAGAAGAACTTCGTCTATACTTTCAGGGTACTGCAAACGGATTTATTTGAATGTTAGATTGATGTAACTGGCATCATGGCCAACCAATATATATATATATATAGGCGAGCATCCCAATTAATTTATTAAACCTTCAATCTCACTTGATGGATGGATCAAGCTACCATCTCGGAGTGGTTTATTTTTCATAATACTATGTTTACTTATCACCAAACTAACATTTACTCAGACTCTGAAAGGATTAGAGAGGATAAGGCAATTACGGATTAAACGATTTTAATGCTGACTGTTTGGGTCCTCGTGGCTTGAATCATAAAGTTAAATACCGATTATATTACAAAAAAAAAGAATTTAAAATAAGAATTAAAATATGGAATATGGTACAATAAAAATCGTTCTGTAGGTGTTGACGAGAGTCCGGCTCCAAGTGTTGGAACTGCATTTATAATTCAATATTCGTTTAGCAGCATTTCATCATTCCACGTGCGAAGTCACTATGAGTCATTCATAATGAGTCACACAGCATAATAAATGTGCGTGCGCAAAAACGCGCCGAATGGCCAAATGGTACGCTCGCTCCCGCCTTCTCTCCCCCTCTACATTCATGCTCGTTTGAGTTGTCCGCCGTTACGACGTCACCAGACCAAGCATCGTGACGGCGAAGTAAACATATTCCAAAGCTCCCTCTTTCCCTGGCGTACAACGTGGCTAAACCACTGTAGCCGAAGCTTCGAGGTTTTTAGACTGCGCTACTTCAGTCCGCTCGAAATTTCGAACTGTCCTAAATATTCGACGCGTATCAGCCACATTTCGTAGCAATAGGTTGAGGTGAGATTAGATAAAATTTCACAAATGTTGGATACTAGTTATTGGTATGACCTACGGATGGGAGTCATTATGGGCTTGTCAAATTATAGTTTTCTAACAATTATGCTAGATACCCACCGTTATTATCTGTTTTGTTTTCAATGTTCAACGTTTTGATCCACGCGACCTTTATGATGACAATCACTGTGTTCCGCCTAATACATTTTCTTTATTATTCTAGTGATATTTCTACGCTATTCATACATTTGTATTAAGCTTCGATGTAGAAGGAATGTTTTACGTAGCACGGAGTCATCGTATCCTGGTCGGTACTGACAGCTTGAAATACAATGCACGAAGAGGCCCTCGATCGAGCGCAGGTTAAAGTGGAATAGACCCACACCAAACCACACATTGTCTTCTAGAATGTCATGACGCTGCTGGACACCCGCAGTCAATGCATCACCGTCCGAACGCTACACGACTACCGAATCGACGATGCCCGCCTCTCCGATGCGAAGGACGAATGCTACGGTGAGTTACAGGACGCAGTCAACCGAGTCTCTACCCGCGGCATCCCAATCATAAAAGGGGACTGGAACGCCTGCACCGGCCCCTCCGAGCAACCTACGCGAAAATGCCTAATGGCTCGTAACCTTCGCGGACTACAACTGGCTCGTCGTTTCTAATGCGCGTTTCCAAAAAATCTGCTAACGTGGTACTTCAACGACGGCTGCACAGCACACCAATTCGATTACATCTTAATACGATCACTACGGGCATCGTCGATCGAAGACTGCATATGGAACTGGGGGCGAAGGCCGGCAACAAGAACAGATCTAACCACGGCCTTTTGCGCGCGCGTTTCACGATAGCCTAACAGCTCGATCAAGAACCTGCGCACCCAGACGGGCCAACGTCGCTTCAATCGGCCAGCCTACTAAATGCAAAGCCCTCCTCAATGCCATAGCGTCGCGTCTACTAGCGTACCCCTGTGATGAGCCCATCGTCTGGCAGCAGTGTTTTATGGAAAGGAAGGTTGCGCGACTGTTGAATAGCTTGACAGAATACCGGCCGGATCACATTCCCCTTGTCAACACGAGCAAAACGACATTCACTGCGACCCACCAACTCGGTCAGATATTGTGGAGGCAATAAAAAATCAGAAAACCCGCAAGTCTTCAGGTTAAGATAACATCCCACCCGAAATGTACAAGGCCTGCCTGCCTACCTGCCGACCATCATTGACCCTCTCCACGCCCTATTAAGATAGATCTGGGAATCGAAGAATTTCCATGCGACTGGAGCACCTCTATCTTACTCCCACTCCCTAAGAAGGACGACGAGACAGTGTGCTCCAATTATAGAAGCATCAGTCTTATCAACATAGTCACGAAAGTATTATCAGCACTCCAGCTAAGCCGCTTCACCTCGGCGAAAGACGCTCGAACCCGCCCCAACCAAGGAGGCTTCCGGCGCGGCTGAGGATGCGTGGAGGACCAGATCTTTACCTTGCGCAGAATACTGGAACATCACCACAAGTACCAACAGCCAATCGTAGCATGTTTCATCGACTTCCAGGCGGCATTTAATTCGGTAAACAGGAGTCACTCTTGTCAGTAATGGAAGCAGGCGGTATGCCCGGTGAACTTGTGAACCTTCTACTCTTGCTCCCGATTGAAAGTTCGCCTCGACGTCGAAGAGTCGGAAGAGTTTCCCCTGAACGCTGGCGTCCGACAAGTCTGTCCTCTATCGCCTGTACTGTTCAATTGCGTAGTGGAGTGGGTAATGCAACAAGCCCTCGCCGATTACAAAGGCAGACAAGAAACCCTAAACTTTTCCATCTACGACGCTAACGATATCGTTGTCCTGGGAGACACGCTTACTGTCCAGCAACTGGTACCAAGACGAATAAACGACCTAGCAAAGGCAGTCGGGCTGGAGATAAACACTTCGAAAACCAAAGTTTTCTCGACATGCTCCGAACAACAATTGATCTCAAAAGCATTGGCTCTACAATACTCCCGAAGGATGAGGTCGAACTACGAGTCGACAGGGCTACGAACGCGTTCCAACAGCTTCGTACAAGCCTGTGGGGTGATAAGACTCCGGACTAAGATTCGTGTCTCTCGCGCCGCTATCCGCAAAACCTGGCCACTGCGTGTCGAAGATACCAGGAGATTGGAAGTATTCGATCACTGGTGTCTGCGACGAATCCTGAAAGCGGACTGGCTCGACAAGCTCTCAAACAACGAAATAAGGCGTCGATGTTCAGACACGAAGAAGCTAGAATCCTTGTACAACGCGGTCGGTTGCAGTGCTTCTGTCAAATTCTGCGCCGCCCAGCGACATATCTCACCAAACCTCCGTCTTGCGCCGTCACCATGCACAGCTTGGTGCTGGCAGGAGCTAGCTACTCCCAAAGAAGAAGAAGAAGAAGAAGAAGAAGAAGCATGCGGGCAACGGCCTTCGGTTCGGTTATGAGTCATGATGGAGCACAACCAAGCGTGGGATGACCTTAGAAATCGACCAGTGCAGTTGAGCTGTTTGATTGCTAGCCGGTGATGGTTAGGCCATCCTAATTATGACTCCCGATGGAGACCGAATTACACAACAAGGGAAAAACTAGCATTCGTAACAAAACAACGTTAAAATCGTTTGGAGGAAGGCAAACACTGTAATTAATTAAGTTTAAAGGTGAGTGAATGCAGCCTGCATTGGTGGATTCCCCCCTGGGTTCGAAATAAACGGTTATGCCTGCCTATTGGAAAATAATCAGCCAGTTAGTTTAAATACAAGTGTCTCATTTAAGGTCACGAGAACCAAGGTTTCTTCGTTAAACTTCAAATGAAGATGGTCTCAGAGTTCCTGCTTCATAGGTTTCGATGTAACTAAAAATCGGGACAATATGTATTACCGAATCGCGATATGCAGCCGTTCTTGTAGGAGTTAAACGACATAGCCTTCGCATTGGTCAGAGAGATTTGCATCTAGAAAAACAAAAATTGTTGGTATGGGAGCAGTTACCATATGTACTCGAAGAAAGAAGTAAACAATTCCTGAAATGGCGATGAATGATAGGGTCTTGAATTTGATTACATAGAAAACTGGATTATTAATACAAGCATAGGGAGAGTCAAAAATTCGCACCATCAGGTGTCGGGGAAAACGACGCTTACAGATGTTGTACGGGAACTGATACGTGCGCAACCACGAATTCGATTCAAGTGAAACGGCGAACGAATCTGCGGAGACGATGGTATTTCATGAAGGTCGCATCCACTTGATCACCGAATTTTGAGCATCGCGCCAAGGAATTTAGTCGGTGGACTGGAATTAGGGAGTGGAGTAATCGACGGTGTCTTAACATGTGATCTCGAAATGCATCGAAATCACATCTCGTCTACCTCTCGTCTCCTGTCGTCTTTCGATTTGTGGGTTCCGTGGACTCAGGTAATCTGAGCACCAAAATGCATCGGCGATGCAGTCATTCACGGTTTACAATAAGGACCGCAGGTCATGTAGCACACCACAGTAATTGGGAAAGCAGGAATAGATTAAGTTTCCGACTCCAAACTGTTGATGTCGCCTACAGAAATAATTTTGAATCCAGTTGATTAACAACCCCGAGGCCCCATAACAAGGCCAATTGAGATCTGTTTCACTCATGCCTCAGGATTCAAGTGAAGTCGATGGTATAATCGAAGACACCGGAACACTGATGATAATAAGAACAATTGCATCAAGTTATAAATATTTGTTAACTAATCGATAAAGGACAGTTCTTTTAGAAATGACTATAGATTTTTTTATACGAAACGTATTTCGATATAGTAATCGTTTTATTAAGCCCACGACGATAACAACGGCCAGCATTAAAACGTTAATACATTGAAAATTGCCTCTCAGTTTCACGTTCGAGTCTTGAATTAATTGATTAACTATCCATACACCCCATCTTCGTAAAGGTGGGATAATATATGGGGGCTTTAGATGGGTTTGAAAGCAAGGCTGAGGGCAAGGAGCAAGCCATGGGGTTTGTTAAATATTATTTAATTGTTACTAACACATTTTTAGTAATGCGATAAACTACGAGTTTCAGAAAGCGACGAGAAAAATTTCTGTTTCTCCAGTGGGTGGAACTAACAATTCCTGGTACGTTTTTAGTCTTTAAAGAACATGGCGGTTTTCTAAGAAGATAAATATGTTTTATTAAAATAAACGCGTTACGAAACCGAACATTAAAATGTCACAAGAAAGGAATCGTTCCTCATCTCAGGATTAATATTTACAACAAAAATGATGCTGGAAATGACGATTGTTGACGATGTAGAATAAGTTAACAAGAATAAACGAAATAACAACGAAGTAAATTATTAAAAAAAATAATTAAATCATCGACTTGAGACAATCCTGATTCACAGGTTAGTGGATTCGGGAACATGCATTATGTTTCAAACGTTGGAGACTTTTTTAAAGCTTTTCAGCCTACTTCGATTCCTACCCGGAAATCGTCTGTCTCAAGAAGACGTCCTTTGCGACGCATCGGGACAGCGATGAGTGGAACACTTTGACAAACTTGTCAACTGCTCAGCAGTACACGACTCTAACCATACACCTCTGACCCAAGGAGAGATTTAAAACATTCGCTGCGACCCACCAAACCGGCCAGACATTGTCGATGCAATACAATAGCTAAAAACTCGCAATTCAAAAGGGGGAACATGGTGTCTCGCTTGAAGTGCATAAGATATGCTTGCCGTGCCTCTCCACGTAAAGTTCCTGCTAATTCAGGCAAGGCCGTCATCTGCCCCTGGTGATGTTCAACAACGTAGCGGACTGAGTAAGGCAAGAAGCCGTCGCTGCCTCGAACGTGTCACAGTGACACCGGATTTGTGCATCTGTGACCTATAATTCGTAGACTACGACGAGACATTTTAACTACCTTGCAAACGGTACTCAGTAGAATAAACGACGTTGTAATGACAGTCGTGCTGGAGATGAACGCATCGAAGATCAAAGTCTTCTCAACGTGTTCCCAATAACACTGCCAGACTATCCACCTCGATGATTCTCCAGTTGAGTATGTCCCAACTTTCAAATATATTGGCTCCACAATTCTGCGTGTTGACAGCGCCAAGAAGTCGTTCCACCAGATGTGTATAACCCTGTGGGGCTGTCTACCGCGCTGCAATCCGTCCGAGATTAACTAACAGTTGCGAAATCTGCCAATGCGCGCAAAATATGTAAGTCGATTGGAAGTATTCGGTTACTGGGGCCTGCCATTAATATCCAGCTCCACAACGACCAAATAAATCCATGTGTGGTTTGACCACGTTCTATGTCCATCGGACGTGGAGCTTTGAAGCCCTTTGTCTTTCGCCCAGATTTACACTGTCGGAGTGGCGGGCAATTGAAAACGCAGATTGGTGCCGTCAAAGCGAACACGGAGAGCGTTTAGTCTGTCAACGGAGTGCACCACCGGAACCAGAACAGGCCATCGAATCCAGGTGCGGTAAATAAAAACTTCCCCAATGGCGTCAACAGATTCTTTATAGCATGTCATTGGCGTTAAATTATATTGCTGATGTCTAGGTACAATGGTTCGGTAACAGAGCACCATAAGCGGTGCACCAAACTGTAACAACTGTTCCGAGGTCGTTCTCAAGCAATTATATTACGACAGCTCAGTTTTCGCGGATTCCGACTTCGATAAGGAAATAGATCATATGAATAGCTATCTCCGATTTCTGTACGATACGCACTGCCCACTTACGGAACTATCCCTTACCCCCCCCACGTTTGATCTCTTAATCCACGCGCTTTTCTACCTGCTCACGAATCCTCCTAAATTTTGGCTGGCCTCAAGAGCTCCACAGCGACTGGTCCGGACGGGGTCCATCCCGCGGTTCTTAAAATCTGTCACCGATTGTCACCCGGCTCGTCAATTATTCGTTAGGAGAATGCTCCTTTCCTTCGGAATGGAGAGATGTCGCTATAACACCTATTTCGAAACCAACGGATGGTACCGCTGGACCTGTGAAATACAGACCTATCGCCAACTCAAAGTGATTGAGAATCACCTCCTCTCTAAATTGGAGAACGCGATGAAAACTGCCGATGATCCGTTCCAGTTGGCTAGGTTTTCACACACACTCCAGTCTTCACTTTATGTCGGAGCGAAAGCCGTCAAGGGAGTTTTCTTGGACTTTACCTTTGCTTTCAACACTATCTCACGCTCCCGCATTTTCTCAACTATTTTAAGATGGCGTGGAAGGATGGTTGCTTAATTGGATTTAAAACTATTTATCTAACCGACGGCAAGACGTAAGAGTCAGAAATGCAGCCTGCCTATTCTCTCCATTCAAGAAATCATCGTTCAACGCCACTACAATTATTGTTCACTAATCGCTGCTCGTATTTTAAGTATCCCCTCCAAACCCCTCTTTTCAAGTTTATCTAAGGGTAAATCTCTTCGACTAATGCGTGGCCTATACCGTTCAATACCAACAAGAACGGCGACAAATCGCAATTCGGTCATTCCTATTCGTCCCGATTTTTGGTTTCACCAGAGCTGGTGAAGCAGGAACTAAAAGACAATTTTCATATCTCGTACTTTTTATGCTGAAAGTTTCGGTCCTCGGGACCTCAATAAAGGCGCCACAATTATTATAAATATGAATTTCTAGTCTCGCCGAAAGCGCATCTTCAAATTATAATCTTTACGAAAACAGGTGTATTTAAGCTATCATGGCCGCCCTCTCCAAGCAACAAAACGAAAAAGGGCACCCCATTCCGGACACACGACTTTCCAGCACATCAAGACAATTCCACCGAGATCTCGCCATGACATGCTTGTTAATGAACAAATACCATTTTTGGGGAGTTCGCTCGCGAGTAGGTCACAATACCAATGCATGTAAATATTGGTCTCCAGGCTACTTAAAACGCCTAAACGATCTACCAAACCCAGTTCGAAATTAAAGACAGAGTACGGCAAACGGTTAAATTGTAGACGATAAGTCCTCAATATACATACACCCAAAACTGTACAATTCCAAAACAAAGTGACTGTATACTATACTGTAACGCTGTTCAAAACAGTTAGAGCTCCTCTTTTGGTGTGCCATCGGGTTGGCCACCAGGAGGGGGGGCACCCTGTTCATACAGTTTGGTCATAATGGGCTGGACAACGCTCTCCAGGTTCTTCTTCTGGTCTTTGTATTCACTCACTTCGGCCTGTGGGTTGCTCTCCAACCAAGAGATTGCCTCATCGGCAGCCTTCTCGAGGGCGCTGAGCTCAGATTCGCTGAGCTTTCCACCCATCTTCTCCTTATCCTTTAATTGGGTCTTGATGGAATACGCGAGGCTTTCCAGTTCATTACGAGCCTCGACGCGATCCTTTACCTGTTTGTCTTGATCGGAGAATTTCTCGGCGTCCTGGATCATGCGCTCGATCTCCTCGGCATTCAGTCGATTGGTCTCCTTATTGATGACAATGTTGTTCTTCTTACCTGTGCCCTTGTCCTCGGCAGTGACCCGGAGGATGCCATTGACATCAATCTCAAATGTAACCTCAATCTGAGGGACACCGCGGGGCGCAGCAGGGATACCAGTTAAGTCAAACTTGCCAAGGAAGTGGTTATCCTTGGTCATTGGACGCTCGCCTTCATAGACCGATATCGTGACGGTGGGCTGGTTATCGGCAGCAGTTGAGAAGACCTGAGATTTCTTCGTAGGAATAACGGTGTTCCGCGAAATGAGTTTGGTCATAACACCTCCCACAGTCTCGATGCCCAGTGTCAGGGGGCAGACATCAAGGAGAACAATGTTTCCGGTGCCTTCAGCTCCACCGATAATACCGGCTTGTACGGCAGCGCCGTATGCGACAGCTTCATCGGGGTTGATGCCTCGGCTCGGCTCTTTTTCGTTGAAGAACTCTTTGACGAGTTGCTGAACTTTGGGAATTCTTGTGGATCCACCAACAAGAACAATTTCGTCAATGTCTTCCTTCTTCAGACCAGAATCAGACATAACCTTTTCAACCGGCTTGATAGTGCTTCGGAAGAGGTCGATATTCAGTTCTTCAAAACGAGCTCTTGTTAGAGGTTCGGAGAAATCTTCGCCGTCGAAAAAACTGTCGATTTCGATCCTCGTTGTGCGCTCTGTACTGAGGGCGCGTTTGGCCTTTTCAACCTCTCGGCGGAGTTTCTGAACAGCACGAAGATCCTTGGAGGCAGATTTGTTTGTTTTTTTCTTGAATACCTTCAGGAAATATTCAATAAGACGTTGATCGAAATCTTCGCCGCCGAGATGAGTATCGCCGCTTGTTGCAACAACCTCAAATACACCGTTGTCAATGGTGAGGAGCGAGACATCGAAAGTGCCACCCCCAAGATCGAACACCAGAATATTCTTTTCGCTGTCTTTCTTGTCAAGACCATACGCAATAGCAGCAGCCGTCGGTTCATTGATGATGCGAAGCACGACGAGGCCAGCAATTGCACCAGCATCCTTAGTTGCCTGACGCTGAGCATCATTGAAGTAGGCAGGCACTGTAATGACAGCATGGGTAACTTTGGCGCCTAGGTAGGACTCAGCAACTTCCTTCATTTTCCCAAGAATCATTGCGGAGATCTCTTCGGGTGCGAACGTCTTTTCTTCACCACCAACATTTACTTTCATGTGGGGCTTATTGTTGGAGTTGATAACGGCGAACGGATAACGTTTGATATCACTCTGTACTTCATCTTCAGAAAAATCACGCCCGATGAGACGCTTAGCATCAAATATGGTGTTTTCGGGATTCGACGTCAGCTGATTCTTAGCAGCGTCGCCGATGAGCCTTTCGTTGTCGCTGGTGAAAGCAACGTATGACGGCGTGATGCGATTACCTTGATCGTTCGCGATTATTTCAACACGTCCATTTTTGAAAACACCAACGCTTTAAAAGGATTAAAAAACACATTTTAGTAAGATTGTGGACGCTTCCCTATGTTGCGCGTGTTGAGTAAAAAAATCACCGAAAATTACTCACCATGAATACGTAGTTCCTAAATCAATTCCAATAACGGTTCCATAATCTTCTTTTGTAGAAGAATCGGCTAACGCCGATTTCCCTAACGATAGGAGAACGATGGACACAACGACCGACAACAACATCCTTGACCAATTAGCGAAAAGAAATGTTGGCGGCTTTATATACCTTAGGGTATGCGATGTGTGAAATTGTGATTGGACAACGTGGATTTTCGTCATCATAAGCTATTGTTAAAATAAGCAAAATCAATCTGCATATTTTTAATTAAGTAGTTATTCAAGACTAAGAGCATCTGAAATTAAATCAGAAATAAATTTTATAAGATCAAATATTAAGCTAACGAAAATATACATTATTCGAATGAATCACAATTCGCTGATTGAATACCCCCCATTTGTCTCTTAGTAGTCCCCTAAATGTATCCATAAGTCGAGTTTTCATTTAAATAAATTTAAAAACCTGGAAATATTTATAAAGTCGCATACGAAATGTAAAAAATATAGATAAAATAACGAAACTGAAGTCTGAAAGTAACGAAAAAACGCGACCTGGTTCTAATGTGCTTGTGGCAACCATCTCCATTAAAACCCTATTGATAACCCATTTATATCACTTTAGGAACCAGACGTACTCTAATTGTAAGAGATCGAACGAGAGCGTTTCTTGAATGTTTAATCCGAAAACAACGACTAAATTAGGACCTCAAATTGGACAATTCACTGCGTATATGAAAACACCGCACACCTCGTTTATGCAATAGATTTTTCTGTTTCAACCAATCTAAGAGAAACTGTATTGTGTGAAACATATATGGATATTTCAATAGCTTGCGCAAGATAGTTAGTTTTCTCTTATTCATCACTTGAGCGCGATCTGCATTGAACGCTCTTACGGCAACCCATTTCGGTAACCCTACTATGGTCCCACACATTCACAGCGTCTCTGTAAATCAATATAGTCGAATACCATCATATATATAATGTGACTCTCTTTTGTATACCACATTGATGTTCGCCTGAAAGAATGCGAGTTGTTCGTGCAACAAAGATCTGAATGACACGATCTCCACAGATGAAATTCGGGAATGAATAATATTGCTTATTATTCGACAAATAGCTAGAGCCTGACCTGGGCACAAAAAGCTAGCAATGCGCGATATCTGCTAATCGGGGCCCTGTTTCAAAATGTAATGATTGACACAACGTAAATTGCAAATGTGCAATACTCACGTCATTTGAAGCTGTAATGAAAAACTAGAAATTAAGGAAATCGGTACAAAAGCGAAATAAAAAGGATATGTGACGCTACAATCTTTTAGTGGGATTGAATTCTGAATATTATGGATCCGTGCTTTATAAATTAGAATTTACATGACCGGTCATTTTGAGCACATCTACTGTAACGATGGCCACTGGCTGCATGTATAGTTAGATGATCTATTAACGGTCATTGCGGATGAGAAGTACTTCAAATCCCTGGACCTCCCCTCCAGTTACTGGCAAAAACGGCCTTCACACTGACTACCGGACTCTATGAGTTTACCACACGCCCTATGGGCCTCGTTAACGCTGCGGCCATATGCCAACGCTTTATGCAAAAATTCTCGAAGGAGTTGCGCTCTTTCCACCGCCTCGTGTATTTAGACGGGTGCCACAGTCGAAGAATTATTGCAGAATCAAACCGATGTGTTAACTTGAGCGGGTTCGATGTTGAAACCCCCGGAAGAGGCGCCCGTTTTGTTTGACACCCCACTGCGACCGCTCTTTTTCCACCTCTAAGAGGCTCTCACCGCCGCCCGGTGCTTAGTTGCCCAGTACTTACCTGTGACGGCCCTATGTTTATCCTGGACACTGAAGACAGTAGCCATGCGATTGGCGGGGTTCTCTAACAGACCGTTGACGATCGCAAGGAACACGTTATCCTAAAAGGCGAACCCTTTATCCTTCGAACAGACCACTAGGCGCTTCAGTGGCTTCAAAATTTCCGGAAAGGACAAATGACGCACTGGCAGGAAAGGTTATCTGATTTTCTGTTTACAGTAGTCCACCGGCCAGGGAAACACAAGCTCAATGCCGAACCTCACAGTTGCCCGGTCTGCATTGACGTAGATGACAACGCTTTCATGGTATCGTCCTCCGCACACAATCGGTCTGATTTACAAGCCAACGACCCCGACATCGGCCTTATTTGTAACAGGATAGTCCACAGTTCCACCAAGCATCCCAAACCCTGTAGTCGTTCTGGCATAATCTATCCGTGAAGGGCCTAGTCATCTTCTTCCAATACGACCTTAATTATCCAGCCTCCAGCCCATACACGCAGTGTCATACGAGAACTTCACCACCAGCTTGGTAACGTCGGTCAGGGCAAATTGGACAAGGGCGCGAGGGATCGCTTCTGGTGCCCCAACCTCGATAGGAGATCGGCCTTGTATGCCAGAATTGTGACACTTGCAGATGCATCAAACACCCTAACCAACACCCGTGCACCCATTCAAATCATCACTTCAGGCTATACCAACAAGTGGCTCTAAGTGGATATCGTCGACCCAGTCACTCAATCCCGGATGGGTAACCGGTACCTGCTCGTGATGGTGGATTTCTTAACAAAGTGGGCCGAAGCCGAGCCCCTTCCCGCCCAGACAGCATCCTCCGTCGCTGACACCATCGTACGCGCGTGAACAAGAGGTTTGGTGTTCTGGATTGGATCCACTCTGACCAAGGGTCCAACTTCGAAAGCAACGTTGTTCACGAACTGTTATACAAAATCGGCATCCTCAAATCCAGGACAACGCCATACCACCTGCGAGTTTATGGTTAAACGGAAAGGACAAACGAATCTCTCCTCTTACTTGCTTTCATCGACGCCAGCCTCTGGTTGCATGTATATGATTTCCCCTGGTAACATGACTCATTCATATATAATTTTAGGCCTGCCCTTTAAATCTTAACCACACTTCTGATCATCGTTGGATTCCATATTCATATCGTAACGTTTTGGTTATCAATAATAAATCTTCCCTCACATGTTGTCCTCCTGTGGGCACGATACTGTCCTAGTATTAAATTTCACTCTTATTCAAGTTTTCCCAGGTCTTCGAAGTTATGTTGACATTAGACTACTCATGATTACACGATATATAATGAGTAAACGAGTATGTTCACAATTCATTGAATATACATGATCAATTAAAATCTGATTGGTTACTTCTTTTGTCATTTAACCGCTAGCTCCATTTATACAAAACATGGAAACAAAATCGGAACACACACAACAACGAATACAAGAAGGCAAATTAGATTTAAAAACCTTTAAACACGAATGTTCTAATCTGAGAGAGGCGATTAATCAATCATTGCAGCAAAAGCTATCAAAACAAAAGGTACAGTGTTTCCAGTACAAGGCTAGTATAGGTGTCACAAAGTACATTTGGAAAACATATCATTAACCTAAAGGCGGTTAACCGTCGGTCGCAATTCCGTTTAAAGGAACTCAGGGATTTTACATATGGGGTAGTTCTATCTACTTATTCTCATTGGTTTTAGAAAAAACTTGCTGTTGACAAAAAAACCAGACAACTTCAAAATCTATTGTACGAACTCGAGCATCTTAAAGATTCAATTAGAACATGCATGGAGTTCAGGTTCGATATTTTTATTTTTATTATATTTACAAGGTCTCTTCATGATGACATTAAATTGATTCCCCAGAAAGAATACCTTGCGATAGTCGGGACGTCTGACGACAACGAAAGCGAACACCAACAGACGCTTAATCGCCTGTATTGGGAACTCGGGGAACGCAAAAAGTATGCATCTTCGTTTGTGTCACGATAATCTCTAGGCTACATTCATGCGCCAATGAAATGTCCAACTCTATCAAATCGACTACGCAAATGATTACCGAGAAGCAAACATATTTGGACGGGCTTGGTGGAAAACTAAAAGATATCCTTGAGGTTAGTGTCTTCGATTTTATATTTACTTTATCAAGTCTACGAGGACATTGGATATTGAAATGGGTCTTAATGTAAGTAATAACGACGAATCCTACCGGGCCGCATTTCTGCTGCCACCCGCACTGTATGTAATTTTCTCCAAGTTGAGTGCCTATATTAGCATCCAGAGTATGTTTTAAATTATCTATATTTATCATAATTATTTTTTTAAGATATGTGTGATAGAGTTGCTGTTGAGATAGTTGGAGATCAAGAACTTGCGCGGTCTGTCAATGCTGCAGGTCCCTCTAAACTCGAGGACCCAGATGCAGACTCTTCAGAAGCTGATGACCAAGAAAGGTCTGGTTCAAAACGAGTAAGTCTACTGATTTCGAATCGATTTCGTATCTGATGACACGTTTAACCATTTTTTAAAGAACGTTAAGGTAGATTTCGGCAGTGTTGAATTAGTTTAAATGTTGTCGAAACATTTACCTATTGTTCAAATTCGAAAAAATGAGTAACTGAGGTGCTTATTTCATGGATTCGTTAGTTTTCGGGGTCCGAATTCTTACGTATGTTAATCGAATTAACATCGCCCCATCCAATCAAGCCTGGATAGTACTACTGTCTATTAGATTGCTACTTTGTTCGTCCCATTTTGATTGCGGTTAGTTACCGAGCTATTTCGTGTGTGGTTGGCTCTTTCACATCTATGTTTATGAACTCCGCGATATACTCATTATAAAATAAAGAGGTCCATCAAAAGAAGGCAATAATCTCCTAACCATCCTTGCTTTGCCTGGTTTATTTAAACAAGTTTCATTAAAAGAAGCACGATTTTCGTTTACTTCTGTGTTACACGGTACACCGTTAATCAGTTATCGGTGTCCCCAGCCACAGTTCTACTTTCAGTTGGTTATCATTAAGCTTGAGGAAGATTTTTCGTTCTACACGAAATCCAAATCTATCCTTTTTACCCAAACTGGTGGGCTCTATAGTGTATTAATAGTTAAAACTATTTGTTCGTTCAAACGACAAACGATTCGGAATTAAAAGAAAGTGAACCCCAGGAAGGAAATCGGTGTCTTACAATTTCTCTATTGATTCCATAGAAAAAGAAATCTCGCCGGAAATCACGAGAAGACAATGATGAGAGGTCCAAGGCTCGATCCGATTCCCCGCATCCATTGACAATATGTGTTCGCATTACAACAGGTATTTTCATTATTGGTCAATCCAATGTCCGTTTATTTATCTATTATCTCCCATTTTATCCCCTTTACTTCGTACCGATGAGTAGACCGTTTTAATAGAATTATTATTTGCTTCATAGATTCTGAATCGAGATTTCCGGGTCTTCGCCTATCCCTCATCTTTTCGTGGTTGATGCGCGCTAAAGCGGTTGTAGTGAAGGAGAACATTAGAGAGCTAGAGCAAATTTGTGACCTCTCCCAAACTGGCAGGTAGGTATTCTTGGAAAATACCGTCTCCATCACCACCACGTCGTGTGTTATCAGATAGGGCGTTCTCAACCGATGACTTAATCAGGAGGTTTTACCGTTTTCTAGAGACCTATTGACCTCGGATCGACTCATGGCCGGTTTGGTCTGCACTCAAATGAATGGGCTACCCCCTCTCTGGGAAGCCGCCCAGACCCCCTGGGGTCGCGCCTACAAGTGGGCTCAGGATCTGGCGGGCGCTCGTTGCCTGCCCGACCCCGAAGGTCCAAGTGGTGGTGGTGTTGGGGAGATCTCCTTGGGCGCACCCCTCGATCTGCTGCTACATCCAAAGCCGACCAGCGAATCGAAACCTGTATATGGCTATATCGGCACCTGGTTCACGTTGGTGTGCCGGCGTATCGAGGCGAGAATGTCGCTCAATGCTGAGGCGAGTAGTGGAGCACTGCCTTGTGTTCCTATTGCGTCTTTCGTTTTGAGATAGTAATTGAAATAGCACCATCTTGCTATTATTTGATGCTAGTGCAGACCAATTTCGCCATTGTTGAGCCGTCCACCACATGGTATTCTAACGGGACATCTTTTCCTTTTCAGCTCTTTTCTATTGAAGGCGGCGTCTTCGATTTGTCGGAGAAACAGAAACCCTGTTTCCCAATCAGCGAGGAAATCGGTTTGACTACATGGGACAGAATTACTTTTGAGGACCTGAATGTGAGTCTTTGCACGTCCTACTCCGCTTTTCTTCGGGCTAGTGGGGAGGGGAGTGTCTTCTGGAACACTTGTATGCCCGACACACAATCTACACCCCGGTATGGCTTCCGCCTCACTTCGAGGTACTTGAATGGGCCACCGAGAGACTACAACAGCAACATAATCTGCTTCACCAATGCAACCTTGACCGACCCGTCGACCTTATTATTAAAAAATATGCACATGACCGGGAAACGTATAGACATTGCTTCTCTAGATACGTTTGCTAAATGGTCTTCTATCGTTCTGTTTAAGCCCATTTTTCTTATTTACTATCTTAGGTCAATTAAATTTCAGCGTAAATTCATTGATCAGAAAATGAGCAATGATGATGATTGAATGGCCGCGCAATAGCGGCGCATGACAAAACTTTTTTTCTTTTGCAGCCATGGAAACGGGCTCAAACATTTGTTGCTCTCGACCTCATTCAACCGACCGACGCTATTTTTAAGTGCACAATGGCTTATCGCGGACGCGGTAAGTCCAGTGCCGTCTATTAACCGCCGTACCATTGCACACATGATGGAATTATGTACCCAAACACCCACCCTGGCACACGGGAGACAGAAATGCTTGGAAGAAATATAATTAAGGTTCACGGTAAATGCGAAATTAATCGCCCCAAAAACATCACCGCAATGGTTTCGGGGGTAATTGCCGATCTCCCAGTGCAGCAGCCAAACATTTGAGCAAGAGGAAATGGAGGATTTTTGGGGTGGATGGATGGATGCTCAGGAATGAGATCAGAAGCCAGTTGATGTAAAATTATTTTCGGTCGTGGTTGAATGGTGTATTTATGAAGTATTGTGTTGATAAAGATGTCTACTGCCCTATTTGACAATTTCAGCTACCCTTATAATCGGCGCCTCCATCCCAGCCTCGTATCCCGAAGAGCCATCCCTCATTATGTTGGCCAACGCGACAGAAACCCTTCCTTCCGGCGACATGACTCCGTCACACATTCATGTGAGTATTTTCATCAATCGGGCGTTCTTCTTCTGCGCATGAGTTTTTTCCCAAAAAATCCGCCGACGTCTTCTCTTCTATTGTCCAACCGAACAAGGTGTTGGGACATGTTTAATCGGTCTAATAACAATGTAACGCTTCTGCCTTGAGAATCCCGTACCGCACTCCCGGTCATTCGGGAGCTGTTGTGTTTAGTCCTATTTCTCATTCCGATGTTCCCTTTTCTCATAATATATTCACACACAAAAGGTTTGCCTCCGTTGCCTTTATTACCACCACATCTACTGGGCTCTCCCGACGTGGATATCCTCCTGCGGATTGTGTGTTGGTTCACACAGTAAGTTTGAATACAGTCTACCTCGCACACAATGCTTCACCGAGATCTACTGTAGTAGTAAATTGTATAGCCCATGTTTGCGTGTGCATTGAAACCGTCTACGCATATACTCACCCTAACGCATTCCCCTCCAGGACTTGGAAACCGAGGTAAACTGTTTCTGGCGGGAATTCCCGAATGAGGAGGGTCATGCGCCCGCCGAAGCAGACACTCGAGGAGGCGAATTCGCTCAAATCGCCACTCCGGACAATCTCCTTACCTGCCAGCTAGCGCGCATCGCATCCTGCCTACCCATCCTGTGGACAGCGTCGACGTCGCCTCCGTCGTCATCCGAGGCATCGGCATCCACTACTGTCGCCGCACCCTCTCAGCAGGGCGTTCGGTGAGTCCA
This sequence comes from Proteocephalus fallax, assembly GCA_028672205.1. Lineage (NCBI taxonomy): Eukaryota > Metazoa > Platyhelminthes > Cestoda > Proteocephalidea > Proteocephalidae > Proteocephalus > Proteocephalus fallax. The sequence goes on along the minus strand of JAPUBX010001519.1, from coordinate 1,081,089 downwards.
TGCATTGGTCGTTTGGTGCCGCGTGGTAGTTTTATTCCGTTTCCCTGGGACATTGTCTTCAAAAACATCACCTACCCCTCAACCACTCATACCAATCACTCTCCCCGAAGAATACCTCGAAGATTTCCGCTGGATATGTTGAATACGCAACGCAGGTCGACTATCACATGTTCTTTTCTTCTTACAGGTACAGGACACGTAGCCGCCCGTTGAAATTCCTGCCCAGTCTAGGCATATTCACCTATCGCTAAGAAGCATTCGCTTAATTTCGCGTCTACTGTTAAATATATCGAATCCCTGTGTACGTTTATTATTTTTTTGAATTTCGGGCAGTATGGAAAGGATGAACCGACTCGAATGGAGTGGTTCTCTCATGTCAACGACTATACCAATTTCTTCTGGCTATTCGTCAAACAATAGCTTTGTCTTAGGAAACCAGTTTCTATTGTATTACTCCACCTGAAACTGTCCTATATTGGGTCTCAGAGGTTTCACGTGATAGTAGAGCTGCTTCGGCTAGTTGAACCACCATTCACTAGAAATGAATGCTTTTGCAGACGTTTTCTCAAGGCTGGAAGGTGGGTTTCACGCCCCAAGAGTGGGGTTGATTTATTTTGGTGCTCGTCATGGATAGGCCCTTCTCGATGGCCACCTTTAATAATAATTGTCAGCACTTCATAGATTTCTTTTAGTTTCTGGTTAAACTAAAAAAAATAGGTAATGACTGAATTACAATACGTCGCCGCTCTCTTTGGTATCGAACGGTATTGCCTACACATTGGGCGAATATATTTACGCATGTAAATTTGCATAGAGGTCGTCTAATATAAGAGTGTAAAACTAGCGATTCGTGGGCTTGTAGAAAAGCGCTGATATTAAGAGATCCAACGTGAGGCACCTCGGAATGGTCAGCGGATTTGAAGATGAAGACATTATTCAGGGCATCAAGGTATAGGGAACCACTTGGTAGATATGAGCGACGGGTTCCCGTTTATCAATGCAGATTTGCCCAGAGATCTCCGGGCTTCGATATATCGTGGGTATCATTTGCCTCGCTGTAATTTCGGGTTAATTTATTCCGCATCTTCCATACATAATCGCCACTTTTAGTGTCAATGTTGTTTGCTATAAATTTTAATGCATAACGTTTTGTCCTCGCGACCTTTAGAGATCAAATTCCATTATTAATTTGAACAATCAGACAGGTAGCTGCACAAGATTTTACCGTCTAAATGGGCAATCAATCTCGGGCCGACCAAATCTAGCGATTCTCTCTGCTCTGCGGATTCAGCAGTCCTGTCAGAGGTTGTAGGAGATTGATTGGCTCATTTTCGGGAACTTATTGTCGCAAATTACCCCACTGACGGTAGCATTTTCGTATAATTGGGAAACTCGAACATCAGATACAAACTAGCGCAGGCCCTAATGTTTGTAAAAGGCGACATGAAGTGAAATTTAAAGAACGGTGGCATGGTATGTTATAATTGATTCGTATTTTATAATTTGCCCTCTTAGTCATTATCCAATTTTGTGGGCATTGCGTTCAGTGTCCTGGGTCGATCGTATGAATTCCGTCTTCGTGAAGCGCAACTGTCTCTGCTCCCCAGTTAATCGGTTTCGGGGCGGTGAGGTTTTACTTCAAATAGCATAAAGGTCTTTGTGGATGGCAACATTAGTCCCTCATAATACACAATTCCCCCTTTGCTTCCGTAGGCCGTTATGCCCTTTTCTCCTTTGGTTTCACGCAACCACTAGGCAACCACTCTGTTGCAGTCCGTTCCAATGCTGTACCGTTCACTTTCCACAAGAACGGCAATTCCATATTTGTCACATTGTTAGTTGTACCAGCACAGGTGACACAGGAACTCGGAGACTTTTCATTTGCATTTTTTAATTGTTGCTAGTCTCTAGCAATAATTTGATGAAACAATCAATGTCACGCTTGTTTTTAAGTAATTGCTATGGCGAATCAGACGCCAATTGTAAAGAAATTATCTCCGTTATAAAGAAATTCTGAATTCATTTTTGTTCAAATTCATAAATTGTTCTTGAAAATTGACTTCTCGAGTAACTGTATCTAGCAATTATTCGCTATTACAATACAAGCACAATGGTTGTTTAAAATGCATCTCTCAGCATCCGGAGGAGTTTGTTCTGATCATAAAGAACGTTTAAATTTCCATAGCGACTCCAAAATGTAAATGCACGAAAAGCCCAAAAATGGCTGTTGCATAAGATGTCTTCTATCTGCTAATTGCGATACTATATTGTAAGTCAATGAGGGATGCTTCTCCACCTGAACTCAGAGATACTTTTCGTATCTAATAATAATCGTGTTGCGCTGCAAGTATTCGACCTCGTAACCGTAATCATGCGAATACCATTATTATTGGTATTAATATTATGGCTGTCTGGTAGAGGTTTACAACAGTATGTGGTACGAAACCTCCATCAAAGTTCCAACTTTCCTTGTGTCTAAATCCTCCCACTCCCAATATGAATTGAGACACCGGTGTCGCAGGACATTGGCGTTTCAAATTTTCAAATAATAGCGGTATACATGTTCGCGAAACACTTGAAATGAAGGCACATTGTTAGCGGCCCATGGATGTGCACTTGAACGATTCACCTTTAGGAAGCCAAGATCTTCTGGGATTGTTTGGTGCTTTTGAAATGACCGGTGCATCATTATTGACAGATTCTGGTGCACTTGTGGTGCTAGATCAATATCAAATTCACAAACGACTTCAATTAAGAGGAATTTGCGCAACCACGGGCGCATTCAAGGAAGCGAAAAAATGGTATTCACGAGAACAGCAATTTCAGCATTTGAATTTACAATAAATAAAATCGATTTTGGCATAGAACAGGAGAGATGAATTTGCAAACTTGATTTGATCACTTGATTGTTTCTGCTGTCTTCTGTTCCATTTTAATATTGTGCATTTTGTTTGCATACCATTTTCTGACGATGACGACGGAGATTCGGAACAAGTAAACACGAATAAAGGAAATGAAACACTCTAAGAAAATATCGTTTGGAAGACGCATAATGGCAGCAGTTTAGTAATTTTTAACATGACTAGTATTTGCAATGAAATAGGAGAAGCCGCACGGGAAACAATCAACCCAAGATAAATAAGTAGGAGCAGAAAAAATGAGAAATATTATCGCCATTATCTCGCTGGGCTAATCAACCAAATCGGCATCCCTTTGTTTTCTATATTCTAGAGGACTTGGTCAATAAAGTCTTGAGTACAATTTCCATGACCAGCACAATTTCCGGTAATACCAATTTTCCACTTTCCCTCGTTTCGCTTGCTACCTCATTGGTCAGTTGATCGGCGCGTGCGTTCTAGATCACCAAAAATCCGTCATGAGCGTACACTGCTGCTGCTGCAGTTTTGGGAGGGGGGCGCCAGGATGGATGCCACTCACCAGGTTCCCTTAGACCACCGCCCCCCTCACTTATCTACTGCCTCAATCTCTAACGGGAGAGCGGGTAGTCGGTTACGTGCGCTCACGCACGCTCTCACCACAGGTCGAGGAAAGTAACCAATCAGAGGGAATCGTAGAGGGCAAGGAGAGCAGGTGAGTTCAGCGTTGCCGACCAAACCCTGCTACAACTAATTCCACCACAGCTCCATATATCTGCGGATCAGCCTATACGGGCGTCCGGTATCGATCATGTAGGTGCCATTATAATTACACCCCCTCTGTATTACTTAATTTGCCCACGAACATGATAATATTTTCCCGTGTGAATTTTACCGTAAATACGAGTTTATACGACGGATTCAAGCCATGTATATCGTCAAACAGCAAAATTTCTAAAACATACCACCAATTATTTAAAATATTAACGGTTTGAGAAGGAAACCTCGCCTCTGAAGTTTTCAATAACGAATCTTGTTTCAACGAAGAGTATGCTGCAATTGGACTATTTATGTCACTAAAATAGAGTTCGAATTATTTTTTTAGCGAGTTGGCAACACACAGAGAGTGGCATGATTCAGGAGAGCTGGCAATATTCAGTGCTTGTATTATGTTGTAAGTCGTCGAGGCTTTAAAAACGGAATTTGTGTAGTTACTTTCATTCCTTCCTAACGCAGCCGAGACACCTCTAAATATCACGCCATTCCAAGTGTGAGTAAACTATTGCAGTGCAAGATAGAGACAACGAGCAGCTACGGATATTAATTGAAGTTGACTTGCGTAAAACGACCAACGGATGAGATTCCAATGGATTAATAATGACACAAACTTTCAATAAAGCAGGGAATATGTTAACAGCCAATATTTGACGCAAAATATGTCATGAAACGTGTTCAAATTTATCTATTTTATTTCTGCAAATTCACGACCGTCGTTATGGGTGAAAACGAGTCCGTGGATAAAGCGAACAAATACGCACTGTTAATGTTCGAAAGTAAAAGCCTCTTCACATTAGCATGCATTGGTAATTTTGCGCATTTGGTAATTGTATGCGTAATAATCTTGCGGTTTCTCAAAGTGCATTGTTTCCGGATTATAATCAACGAATGTCTCAACTAATGAAGATAAAATAATAATTGCATTGCTAACCAATTCTGTTTCAGAATTTAGAATTCTTCACTTGATACCTTGCACTCCACGAGTAAAGTGATCCTTAGGTTTTTTCGGACTTCATTTCTCTTGATTGTGGGTTTAAATGCCATTGATGGATTAGCCAATCGCCTTTAATTAGTAGCCATTAACGCCCAGTCGCCACGTCAACGCATATTACTAAACCCAACCACCCACCTTCAAAAACAGAAAGTCAACGCGTACGCATTATCGATTTTTGTCTGCGTACGCGATTGTCCAAGGTGTGTTGGGTTCTGCGCACGTGGGCAGGTGAGGCCGCCATTGGCACTGGGGGGGGTGGAAGGTAGAAGGAACTAGAGCAGACTGCTGCTGCTACTACTCCGGATTTATGAATTTGGATGTGATGTGGAGCATAAAGGGAGAACATCTGCTGATTGGTCCGCGCTTGCATTAGAATTTCTCTACATCGTTCGTTGTCACGACAAGCGCAGTTGCAGAAATGATTGATTTTTCAATTATCTAAATTGAAAATCTGAGTGGTTAACCGGGATAATTTCACTAAAGTTCTATCTTTTCATTAGCCCTCAGGCTCTACGCAAAATGAATGCCAACCGCAACAAGGGTGTGCACTAGTTTAATTTTACATAATCTGATGGAATCGTGGGTTTACTATTGTTAAAAGATGTGATTGTTTAATCAAAATATTACCTTATCTCGCCAAACCTAACATCTCGGTCATATCGAAACGCTCGACACCAACACGGAGGCATTAGCGTTGGGCGTCGTCATAATAACTTCGGACAAGTGAGGCTATTTTTTAAAATAATATTCATGCTCCATACACTTAGTTCTTTCATTTTATCAGAGTAAATTGCAAATTTCGCATCTTAATTCCATCGGCCTAATGTGCATCATCCATGTTTTTTTCAATTTTCCAGTCTGCAATGTCTAAATTAATTATTAATTTCGCCCACTTGGTGGTTGCATCTTCCAAGCCTAAGAACATTTACGGATTTAAATTAATGTTCGTGATCAGAACTCTCCATAACGTATTGATCAATCACATTCCAATAAAGGCTTCTCAGACCCATTGGCAATACTTTAACACCCAAAAGAAATTCTATCCAATACGAAAAGACGCCCCCGTTATCCATACTTCATGTGTTCGATATTCCTAATTGTGAACTCAAATTAAATGAAAACATATCACAACACATCTGCAACGCTGTTTTAAGTTTGCGGTTGTTTTACCGGCATACATACATGCACATCCCCAGTGACACTGTTATTGGTATGCTATTGCTTCCGATTCCTATTATCTCCGCCTTTTGCCCAATTTCGTCCCCTTGGCCCCATCCAAAATCACCAATTAACCTATTTATTTCCATAATGGTGCGCTTTCCCACACACACAAAGGTTGTCTCTAACTGTGGTGCTTTCCATCTGCCAGATACCTTTTATTTTACTTTCAGAGCTATCGCACTTTTTGCATAAGTGGTAGTTTATGCGACATGCTTAATACCACTTCTCACATGATAGCTTCTCCAATACGGGAAGCCTACGGGTGCCCATAAAACTAGCCAAAACATTGACCTTATCAGATGCAGCCAGCCCCACTGCCAAAGATGGTGCGATCTGATTGAATATATTCCGCCCGAACAATATAGTAGTTAGTCCGCGGTAGGTCCTCAAATGTCCAGCGTTAATCCTCGCCGTCATAGCAATGGCTCCATCATTCACCAGCACTCCATCACCTAGCGATCTTTTTTTAAGTCTCTCTCTGATTGATCCGACATGGAGCAAGCGTCGTCGATTCAGGAAATGCGTCGACCGACATTTCATCGCCGCCAGACGACACTAGACGCCATGCCACCTCCCACCATCGGACCGGACGGGTTTCCCATCTACTTGGAGCCGCCACACGCCGACGCGCCCGACGTCGGTCAAAAGGTCAACGTCCTCACGCGTCTGATGCATGTCCTGATGTGCCGATTCACCAAACGCTACTACACCGCCTGGATGTGCTCCTTCGGATTCATGATCACCTTCGGCATCCGATGCAACATCAGTTGGGTCACGCTGGCCATGGAGACCCACGCCCATCCACCCAGATCGGCAGCTGAGCTCGATCATCCGGCCAATGCAACTAGTGTGAGTTGCAATCGAGTTGTTCATAACTGGTGAAAGTCAAGATGTTAAGCCTATTGTGAACCAAAGTAACTTGGTTGGCCAATCAACCCAATATTTCTGGTAATATCGGCTTCATTATTGCTTTTGCCTCCATCTAATACGTTTTCAACCCACCGAGGTGTTTTATCCTTTATAACGTTTGGCTAATCCATCCATTGAATTTCAAATTGTTTCATATACGTGAAAGTGAATAATCATCAATATGCCAATAACAAGTTCAAACATTTGTATTTAAAACAGTGTTTATTAGCAAAGCCTCCCCACGACTTCACTAACCCACCCCTGCACGGTTAGCTGCAAGTGGCAACAATATTGTGAATGAGTTTTCCGATCGAATTGCTAGCAGCCTCGGATGCGCGCACTGCAAGGTCATGCATAATGCATTAGTCCTGGGAGCAGCTGGCACAGCGCACAGGCGGCTGACCACTCACTGCTCTCACGCCTCGATTGAGGTTATTTTGGGGACAGCACCGACCGCATAGGATTGCGATGCCAGACTGCACCGTGCTTGATGACTCATTTTTTATATTATTTGTTTAAAAACCCGAATAACGGAAACAGATAAGTATCTCGCTCTACTTTGGTGGCGCTAACACAATTCGGAAAAATAAACCAAAAGATTAGATTTTTGATATCCACATTTACGATACCGTCTACATACGTCGTCCTTAGTAGTAATAATAATAATATTCGCTTTATTAAGGTCACGAGGACCAAAACTTTCAGCATGGAAATTTACAATAAACAAAAATGTTACAGGACGTCACGATTATACGTAGAAAATGCAGAATAAGTTAAGAAGAATAAAAGAATTAACATCGAGGTAAATTAGCAAGAAAGGCCAATTTAACCCACGAAGTATATAAAGTTTGGCAAACGGGAAATGGTGGCCATTGAAAGGCAGCCCTATCCAAATACCTACATAATTAGTGCCGATTTGACTTTCTCTCATCATTTAACATTTGTCTTAACTTTCAATCATCTTGGGTATACCAAGACGAGGATATAGGCAAAATATTTTTGGAAGGCAATCGCAGATTCGATAACAATATCCTCGAATATATGGATGTAATGGAGAAGAATGTCCCTGGTTTTTAATTACGCAATTAGCTTAGATCGAATTCAAACAATTTCCCAGGGGCATCGCTTGCCGTGCCCGATTAACTGATGGTTGCGCCTGCTCCTTCTTAACAGACCTTTATGCGCAGGTTTTGTTCCTAATTTTCGTAAAAAGAGCGGCTGTGTGCACGGCGCCTCTGCCTATGTGTGTCTCGCCCCACTCCATCATCAACCTCATGTGTTCTCGAACACGCACGCACGCATGCACATACGCACGCACGCGAATCCCACCAATCCGACTGGCAAAGATCATTTTAACATTTTAATACAAACCGCATCTAACAAGCCACCCACCCCCTACATCATCCTCCACTCCCTCCACCTGCATACACCGATTTTAAGCCGATTACTCACCTCCCAGCTAATGCATTTAATCAGAGTAAACAGATAGCAGCTACTCTCCTGGTATTAAATAATTCCAATTGCCACAGGAGACACCATCTTTGGTACTTTGAAGCGCCCAAAACCGAGACAGCCATCAAAGGCACAACTTGATCATTCAGATCGCCAACTTTAAGATGGCCGTTAGTGCAAGCGTTTAAAAAAGCTCCAGCAGGTCTGAAGGAAACGCCGGTTTCCAATATTAAATGGGCGTTTTTAGGTTATATGTGTTCAATTGTTCCGCCGCAAAGCTCATTTACACGCGCGAACATTTTATCTTAACGTTTTTTACGGTATCATTCTTTCAACCCTGACGCCGCAACTTACTTAATGGCTTTTTACCTTAAACCTGGTAGAGCTAAAATGCTATTTACATTTTTCAACAAAGTACCCACCGCTTCAGAAAAACATATTTTGGCATTCGTAGACTAATTGTTAATTTGAAAATCCCATTGGCTACTGGCTTCAACAAATTCGTTCCGTCAATTTGAATATAAATCACCGGCCTCGAGAGTAAATATTGATAGCGAGTAACTTCGAAGGAATGTTAAATCAAATATTCGAAGACTTACACGTGAAATAGAAGTCAGTCAAAGGTGGTCAAAGGTGGCAGAAGGTGACGACAAACTGACCACGACGACCTCAATAGTTTCACCATACGCCACTGCCCTTCTTTCATCAAATCAGTACTTGTGATGAAAGTAGATTTCATGCAATAAGGGGAAACGATTTGGCCATTTGTTAAGCAATCATACAATTCGGGAAAATCTACAAAAAACCGACAGTCATCAAAAAATAATGTCGAAGTCGTTTCTGAAGTCAGGCAACACCACAAAAGGTTATTGTTGTCATCGTGATAACGAGGTTGTGTGAGTAAGTAATTAGACAACAGCCGCTATTGCTCAACCGATACTGTGGGGTCATCAGATTACACAATAATGCCCGACCCCGGATAAAGCTGCGATGACTTGGACTAAATAAATTTGTTTGGCAATCCCAAACGTTCCAGCATCTCTCCATATTCACCGTGATTATTAAATATATTTTCGGCGAAAAATCGATTCTGACCAAAATGACATAATTAAGGATTTCGAAAATATGAAATATTTCAAATTGGTTCGTAGAATCTCATAAATGGTGAAGGAAAATTTGGATTGCCTCTTTTATCAAACGAGATTATTTAAAAAACAACAACGGAGGGTTAAAAAGTCAGAACATACTGATGTTTACCGTTCATGAGTAGTTATACTAACCACACCGAGGTGTCCTTACAATAGCGAAACACTTGCCATCACAGTTTGAGGATAATTAATGAAGAGTCATTGGTGATCTTCAGTGTTTTGTGTTATCTTGTGCGTTTTTCGTTGGCCGGAAAACATGAAGGGTGGCGACAAATACGGCATGGAAGAACGCCATCTTCTTTTTCTTGTTTGGTGAGAGGAAGAGCCGGCCTAATTAATACAGAGATTAGAGACGATTTCATGAATTGTCTCGGGGATTTGGTACAAATGGCGTCCCCAGCGTTGCCTGGCTTTGTTCTACGGGTGACTCCAACCGTTTACATGGTCGTTTGCGTTCCGCAAGGTAGCAGCAGGGATCTGTGCGATTGAATATGAATCGCCGTCCTGGCTGTTGGATCATCCTGGTATGCGCCAAGCGATTTACCGCGGCAACATGTCCGTCTCCGCCTCGGCATGCAGCCACATGGAGTCAACGGTGTTGTCGAGTGGTGACCAATGTCCGCCGGACTTCGCGACCAGACGTGCTAATCCTCACACTGGCCATCCAAATGAGACCCTCCGACGACGGAACATAGAAAAAACGAAATGTTAAAAAACGAGCCCTCTGGTTAAAATCATGCAAACTTCATTTTCACAAATGGGGCAGATTTTTACAATAACCTATCGGAACTTCATTTTTAGAAGCTTGACTTCCATTGGAGCCCCGGCCAACGTGGATTTGTAGAATCGGCCTTCTTTTACGGCTACATGATAACGCAGATTCCAGGTGGCGCCATAGCGACGATCTTTCCGGCCAATCGAATCTTTGCTCTCGCCGTTGGGGGCAGTGCTTTCTTCAACCTCTTCGTGCCGATTTCCTGTCGGGGATCCTACGGTTTAGTCGCCTTCATTCGGGTCCTTCAAGGACTCGTCGAAGTGAGTTTGAAGCAGTGTTTAGTAAGCATTCAAAAGGGGTGCATAACATAACACGATAAAGCGGAACAAAAATAAATATTTTGCCAAACAATTCTTAGGAGCGCGCAACAAATCGGTTTATTTTAAGCCGACATCAGACATTGGCCAGCACACTTGGAATTAATTAGCTTGTTAATCGAGAGAAGGTTTACGGAATTTTGAACTCGTAAACTGCCTGCCTGCTTTAGTGTGTGATGAGGTGGTGATGGGGGCGTGACCTAACACGTCACATAGGGGTCAGAGAGATTGCATTAAACTTTAACACAGTATTAAATGCGTTTGAGTATTGAACTGCGTAGTGAAAGAGATGGAGCATGACACCAGGGAGTGTTGTGTCCTCAAGGATACTGGTTTGCAAGCGCACACCGAAAAGAGCTGATTAGGAACCCTGTGAATACATGGGATGTATAATGTTTAGTTATACGGCATATCGAATGATGTTCGTCTAGTCTGCGTAGGCAGTGGTATGTGTTCGCGAATTTTATATTTCGTTTTGCAGTAACCATGAACGCGGCAAATTTGTCTGGAAATCCTGTTTTAATAATGGGTTTGTGCCCATTGGGTAAAAACAATAACATTGTACGTCCCCGCCTCACGTTTTCTTTCAAATCCAGCCATGCGTAGTTATTATTTTGCTTTAATTAAATCATCTTTGAAGGCCACCTCTCTTTCTTTGACTTTGAATGAAAAAAAGGGTATCGTCTGTCCTAAAATAGGTTTTTGGCTGTCGCTTTGGACGCTGGTCATTTCATCGGCCGGGGCATGTGCTCGTTGTCTGGATGACAATTAAAGTGGGCAACTGGAGTAAAATTAAAATATCCTTCTCATAATAATAACTGTGTTCGCTTTATTAAGGTTGCGAGAGTCACAACTTTCAGCATGAAAATTTACACAACAAACAAAATTTATGCTGGAAGTCTCGATTATACATAGTAGATACTGAATAAGTTAACACGAATAATCGAAAGAACAACGAGGTAAATTTACAAGAAAGGTAAATTAAACAGAAGAAGTATACAAAGTTTGGCGAACGCGTAATGGCTGCCATTGAAGGGTCCGTATTCGTTTAATCCATGGAGGCAGAGGAATGGCGAGGTTTGTCGTCGTTTGAAACTCTCCAAGACCCACGCATAAGTACAAACAATTATTGAATAATATGTAAGAGAATATGAAGCACCCTAAAACTGTAGCGTCTAGTACCAATCACGCGGCTTCATCGCCACAATCTCTGTTTCTTGTTTCTAGGGAACCTCCTATCCGGCGTGTCACGGCATCTGGCGTTTCTGGGCCCCTCCGATCGAACGATCGCGTCTCGCAACCATTGCATTTTGCGGTTCGTGTGGTTTTGAACAAAAAAGAGATAAAATCAAGCATTGCTTTCTAACTAATGGTTCCTCCTTTTGGGCATTCTTGACATTCTTTGACAGGGTGCCACGAATTTAGTTGGTTAAGATCTGCATTAATCATAACCGGTTGAAGTTTTCAATGTCCGTTTTCAATTCAGCGGTTTAAAATCGTCAAGCCCTTAGTGTTCATATGTAACCCTCCCTATAAATGGGGAGGCCAAAGAGCTATTACGAAGTCTAGACTGGACAACACATGTCCTGATTGGGTTCTACAACCAGAGGCTCGCGATGTGGCCATGACGCATTCAATAACGCAGCAATCGTATTTAATGAAACCAAAACATTTTTGATTTGCACCCATTTCAACTCAAGGTCTAATGTTTTTCTGTTCATTTAGGTTCCTATGCCGGTGCAGTAATGGGTCTTTTTATTTCTGGAATTCTGTCGCAATACGTTCACTGGCAAACGCCCTTTTATTTATACGGTGAGTAATATTTAAATTCTTTCTTTGGACCGGTTTCGCTAACCAAACAATAACCTTCTCATACCTTTTCACAATGTTTGTAAAAAGATAACAATAGAGGTGCTTCTGGTAGAATCGTCATTGAGTGCGTATTATTTTTAAAAGACTTTTGCGCACAAAATGATTTCATAGGAGATTTGCGAAAGTATTCTAGGGGGGCTCTGTTTGACTGCCCAATTTCATCAATAACAAAAGTGACCTCAAGGGTTGTAAAATAATAAAACCAGCGGTGAATAAACTTTTATCTATTTTCGAATGATGTGGTTTATTTAAATTCAGCTACTTTGGGATTGATTTGGTTCGGCTTCTTCTGGAAGACATCTTACGAAAAACCCGCCACCCACCCGAAGATATCGGCCGAGGAACGCGATTTTATCGAGGAATCCATTGGCGAGGAGGACGTTCCCCCGAGTCTGGTAGGTTTTCTGATGCTTAGCAACCCTAAAGCACCAAGTCCTCGGCTAGACTGTCTGTCGCCACGGCAGCCCTGCGCCGGCCCACCGGGTGCCGCTGCCTGCAGCTGTGATGGAAGGCCACGACGTTCAGATGACCGTTTTCTTGCGGATTCACAGATATATTCAATACCTAATGAACGCGGACCCCCACGTGGAACTCGGGCTGCTAAAAGCGCAGATAATGCAGCCAGTTGGCGCCACCAGCCGACACAGCCACCACCAAGTCGTCGCTGGATGCAAACAGACGAACGCCGCCGCAGCACTCAATCTAGTGCACCATTATTTATTTTTGTATTTAAAACGGAACGGGTCTTCAGGGGGTTTAAGTACGACCTCAAAATTGTCGAGATGACTTCAGCTGGTCTCGGGAAACATTGACTGACAGCATCTCTCAATTCCGAAGGGGAAAAGCATTCCTAGAGGGAATAATTCACGAAACAGAGGAGCACTATAGAATTCTCGCGGCGAACATCTTTTGGAAGTAGTCTGTCGCTGCCGGCCCACGTGAGTTTGGACACCGAGGATTCGTGGGCAGACAGAAACGGACTGGAATTAAGCGTCCGCAAATTCAAAAAAACATTGAAAGTAATCCTCAATAAACCTTGCTAACCACCCTCACGCTGAGGAAGCTTACATATCGTAGACACGTCCGAAGTATCTGAAACCATCATAAAATCAATAGAAAAGTGTAAAACGGAAAAGAAGATGCTGGAAGGTTTGGCCACCATGACCCAAATTAAGAAATCATATCGCGTTTGAAACAAGCTCGATTTGGTGCGAGACACTAGATAACTAACCGCTCGAAAATGTCCATTACTAACACCTTACGCGGAAGCCATGGGTCCCAACGTAGCGGAATACGTCTAAATAAATTCTTGGAAATTGAGCTAACAAATCAATGCCTCGCCCCGTCTTTATCTTAGCAGGATGTATTGAATAAATACAGGCGCAAAAAGAAATAATGGGACTTTGAAAAAAATGGCTGGCATGTAGAAGTTGCTTTGATTTGCTATTAGTTCGAGACATGATATGATAATATTGATTTGCTGATATTGATATGTTGCTGTATATCTGGAGCCAATAAATCTTGCGCACACGAGATGGTTTTCCATGACAGAAACAATAGTCAAGTATTTACTGAACAGAAGCCATTAACGCAGACGGACTCTAGCAAGGTTGATAATTAAAGTGGGCGTTTTCTATGCTCAAGCGCAAATCGAAAGCCACTGAAAGTGCCTCGGTGATGTGCGAATTTTCTCCGTCCATCCAATGTAGCCACAATCCACCCGTAAACACGAAAATCCATGGGTTCTATTATCCCAATTTTAGCGCACCATTCCGTGGAAAGCCATTTTCACCTCCATGCCGGTGTACGCGATCATCGTGGCGAACATAGCCAGAAGCTGGTCCTTCTTCCTCCTCATCACCAAGACACCCAAATACCTCAAACAAGTCTTCGAATACTCAACTGCAGAGGTAAATATATTAGCCATGCGGAAACCTACAGTTTCTTGTGGTGCCCTATTTTGTCCGTTTTTAATTGCAGCCATTAAGCGTTTACCAGAGACTATATGACGTGGGCGATGTGGGGGGGGGTTATATTTCTGGGAAATCATCATAATCTAAACATTTTAATGCCGCGGTTTGACCTCCTCTGAACAAAAAAGGTGTCGGGGAATCACCAAATACATACAGTCAGTTGCGGGGAGAAAATACATCAACAAAATGGATGGTCGTTTAAAAATGCTATTTTATTTATTTATTCTAAGTGAAGTTTCATAATTTGTAAAACCAACAAATTGCAATAGCGTTTTTTTAAAATTGAAACAACTCTTCGAAATTGCTCATCCTTTTTGAAGCAGCGTCATCCCGCAATATATTTGTCTCATTCGCACTTACAAGCCCTTTAAATTGGATTAATCAACATGCGTTCTAATTATGTGTGTCACTTTATAGTCTGGAGTTCTCTCGTCAGTTCCACATCTGGTCATGGCAATAATCGTTCCCATCAGTGGCCAGCTCGCCGACAAACTCAGAAAAAAGACACTTACAACTACCGCTGTCAGGAAGATTTTTAATTGTGGAGGTACATATTATCATTTATTATGATAGTTTATTGAAGTAAAACAAAGTCCTTATAAGCGCATACCTTGAAGCGTTTTCGAAAACGGACTAACCTAGAAGTATAATCTATAATGCATGCTTATTCATCACGAAAATTGCTAGTTTAATTTTGGAAGATAACTGTTTATTTCTCTATCGAAGGATTCGGGATGGAGGCGCTATTCTTGCTTTTCGTCGCATTCGCAAACTCCTATTGGTCTGCCATGACCGCACTAACACTTGCCGTTTCATTTAGTGGTTTTGCCATTTCAGGTAGGTTCTCTCCCCCCATTCCGACTTGAATAAATTGAGATATTGTATTAAATACACTTTTTTCATTTAAGGTTACAACGTTAACCACTTGGATATTGCTCCACGGTATGCCAGCATTCTAATGGGTCTTTCAAACGGCATTGGAACTATTTCCGGGATTATTTGTCCGTTGATTACAGAATGCATGACAACGAACGGTGTACGGTTTCTTGTAAAAACACGCTGTACTCAACTAATGTTAGTAGATATTATTCAGTGTTTTTGTTTTAGACCAAGTGTGAGTGGATGTGGGTCTTCATTCTGGCAAGCTGTATTCATTTCTTTGGTGTCATGTTTTATGGAATCTTTGCCTCTGGGGAAAGACAACACTGGGCCGAAATTGGTGACGAGGCAAGACCATCTTGGGTGCCCCCAGCAGAGCCGCCGGATGAAATAAGGAAGCTAGGTTATGACTACGGAAATGATCCAGACGATGTTCAGATGACAGGTGTTCAACCGATGGTCACCAATGGCATTGATAAGCACAACACTCCACACGCTTCGCAGATGTATCACACAAACAATCAAGCGAACATGGACGCCGATGTTTACCACCAGGCCTACTAATATGGAGAAAGTCGCGACTGAATCCGGTTTATAGTGGTACGAACACACGTCGTGGTTTTCGCATTATGCATGAAAGATAATATATCTTCAAGTGGAGAATTTAATCATTAGTCAGATGTAGGTGTACTTTATCTGAACTCTCTTTTGCGCTTTCCCGCCAACCTCTCTGATTGTAACCCACGTTGTATTGTTACGATGATATATTTGCTCGGTGTCATTTGGAGACTTATGCTTGTACTTTTTCAACAAAAAATAGGCCGAAGTCATACTCACTTGTGTGACGCTCTTCCGTTTGTGGGGTTCTGACCTAAGAAATATTGGACCTTCGCTGGGGGTTTTGTAACGGTAATCGTAGAACATGGATGCACGCCACAGGCTGCCATAATGAGGAAACGCATTGAAATGAAAGTAATGGATATAATGAGGTAAGCAGTTATAAATGGATGGCGAGGTTATATAGACTTGGGTTAAGAATCGGCTGGGTCTTTATAACGGGAAAACTACGATGCTGGTCCATGAGTTTGGAAAGGGAGGAAGTTGCTCAAGTCTCGGCGACTGTGGATGAAGGCAGCTGTGTCCTTGTGTGATCCAGTGTGAGGCATCCTCTATTGAAGGGGAGAGTGTGTGGTCTCACTCTAGATGAACCAGATAACAGTTTTCGCCGTCATAGAAGACAACAACTCCGTCTAATCGTGGCAGACTCTAGATAACATCCTATTGGCGCGCAGTCGACATTGTGTGTCCTTCCAATCCCGTGCGATGTCCTGGTAAAACACCGGGGCATTACAATTGACACTTAACCATTCTCAAGCACACATATTTACTGTTTTTCTTGATACTCTAAGCAGTACCATAAACAAAGCTAAATTCTTAAATTCCAGGAGAAGTTGGTCTTCAAAATAACGCAACAGTTATATATGAATCTATGTATAAAAGGCTGCAACGGCAAGCTGGTATCTTCACATTTCACACTACAGTGGGTTCCACGTTTGACTAATGGGACTTCTAGTTGCGCGCCATCGTGTATCAAAGGCATTTAAAAACCATATTCTCGTAAGTGAAACAACGTTAATAGGAACGACATGTGGGCTTGTATGTGGGAAGGTATTTGTTTTAGCTAGTGGTACTTGTATGAATGCGATGAATCACGAAGTTGCATCAGTGGGAATAACGTCGCCGTGTCTGTTCTTAAATTTCCACATTATTTTAGTAATCAATACCCTTTGTATTGAATGTGTTATGGCCTGTGATGCAGGACAGCACGAAGACAGACGCATTAAAGTAATTCGTTAAGTGTGTCAGTTTGGATTTATTCAGAGGTGTAAGGGCCGATGCGTGGTACTGGACGCCGGTGACCCCATCTGACCTCTAGGCATGCCATTGTGCAGCATGGCTTTAAGGATAAACACGTGAGGTATAAATGAAGGGAATTAATACAAATTTAACAGTACGCACCAAATTCCCCGAACACTTAAACAATTCTAACAATCGATTTATTAAAAAATCCGCTTCTTCTCCATCTTCTAGGGGTTTGGGTTGGCCGTTTCCGACGCACACGCATGTAGACATGAATCTGTGTGATTTCTTCATTGGTTCTATAGCATGGACGTTCTCAAGCGACTTTGGCAGTGCAGGAAATAAAAATAAAGGTTTTATTTTACGAAATTCTAATTACGGTAGTACACAACCGCATGATTTAATTTTCAATATAATTTAAAATCTAAGTACCGAGGCTTTACTCTGTGAGGTCCTTACTACCCGCAACGGTCGCTTATTCTCTCTATTTCGCTATTGTTAAATATTTTCTCAGATCTCGAATTTTTGCAAGAACACTCATCATTGCCATTAATTATGTTAGGCATGACATTAACAAATGGTGAATTTTAGCAATGTCGTTTGTATCGAACTAAAATTTACGCATTTTAAAACTCATAAAAAAGTTAATGTTTAAACAACCAGGATGCTCAATCGATTTTATAGTTCACTTTCGTTGATTGATTACCACGGTGATTTTGTTTCTGAAAATATCACCGATATATGTACACGATGTTGTGCATTTTAGATGCTTTCTTAATTATGCAATTTCGAAATAGTCAATTATTAACGTTTTTATTATAGACAGGGTGATGTCGATGTTTTGGTCGTGCAGTGTTTTAACGTGACTGTGTACCCGCGGTGTTCATATGAATCGAATGCAATGCACGAGATGTCCAATAGGAGGCGGCTATCTTTTCTGGCTATATTTCGATGGTACCGGGTTCGGTATGATGGTGTTCACGGCCCTCTGATTCACTCAAAGTGAGGCAACTCACTTTCTCCCTGCATACAGGATACCTTTCACTCTCGCAACCCTTCGCAGCAGCTCAGCCTTAAACATCTCACACATACCGACGAGATCCTACTTCGATATACTCACTACTCCCACACTTTGGAGCAGTGGGGTTGTACGGACCCGTCTTATTTTTCCCCAAAGCTCCTATTATGTTTCAACTTCTTCATCTATCGCTTTCATTATTATATCCTCTTTCGTAAGTGCACTTACACGTACCTTCTACCAATCTAAATGTCACTCGCCCTGTTTAGTCGTGTTGACTCACGTTTGGAACAGCCTCTGGTGGAATAGATCACATACTCACCGGAACTCTACACGAACGATACCTGTTAGTGTATTTGTGTACATTTTCTCTGTTGATGGCTCACTTTTACTTCCATCACTGCAAACGTTCAAATTTAGGAGCTACTGATCGCTCTAATTTCGGCATTGTTTCCCGTATTTCGAAAATTTGTTTCTCCCAGACATCCATTAACCCAAGCAGTTTCTGGATATTATTAACACTATATTATACACGGGGAAGTACAGGCCTATCCTTTTCATTTCCACTATTCAAACTACGGATACCTGAGATGGTGCTAGCGACTTTCTGGTCCATATAGAAGGAGGGCGCTTGCTCTCCCTGCATACTAAATCCAATTATTTTCCCGACCTTCAATTTAACTACTGTCATCATCCGCAGCCGCCTACCAAAATTTCTACGGAATTTGAACAGATTTGCCATTGTGTGGACCGTTGCAGTTTCAGCAGAACTCGTTTAGTATCCCATTTATACATTTTATTTCTATGCTTAAAACTTATGTACATTCTCGTTTACAACAACGCCCAATAACAAGCTTGCCAATTGTCTAGAATTGATTCGCGTGTTTTTTAAGAAACTAATTATCGCAATCGTTTTAATCATCCAAACTGTGGCATTATTTTCAGCAAATGACCAGAAATAGACCGGCAATATCCAATTTACCGAAGAGGAAAGGCTTGGAAAGTGTTATGAAGTCCAAAAAGTCAAGATCTGATCCGGTAAGAAGCATCTATCTACTTACTCAATTCTACAGAGAGCCCATATCCTAACAAAACAGCTTAAAGATTTTGGCAAAGTTGGGGGCATTATTGACAGACGAGTTACTGCGAAAGGCAGTTCAGTAACTTCAGATGACGCTGCTCTGAGAAGACACATAATCGAAAAACTGGTTTGTCAACTCTCTGTTTAAGTGACCGTACTTTTGTGTCACTCCGTTAATTATCTAAATAATAAATTATAGCGAAAAATGGAGACTTTCGGAACTACTTCGGCTGGGGAGGACGATCCACTAATGAGAGCCGCGAGGTCGGGGAAAAAAGAGGGCCAGCGCGCTTCTTATGACGATGAACTGGGTGGTTTGTCTGGTACGTGTAGTTGTCTCATGGAGGTGTTATAAAAGTCCTGTCCGTGATGAAATTATTTAATATTCTTTTTTTGGTTTTAAGCTGATGTTGTTGAAAGCGAGTTATTTGCCGGGGGGTTGTTCACTCAAGCGACTGTTGCAAACGGTGAATCCCGTTTCAATAAGCACGATAGCCTATTGGAAAAAATAGTTCAGACCAAGGAGGAGAGGTTGAAGCGCGTCGAGGAAAACGAAGCACAACGCAAAAAATTGAAAGACGCCGACTCCGAATGGACGGACAGAGTACGCTTTATGCTGTCCAAGTTAGCCAACCTGAAACCAAAGGTATGCGAATATTCCTCTTGACGCACCATTTTTCCCATTCGGCTTGGTGTAACAATCAAATTATCCGATCACCCCTCCCCCCCATAGAACACCAATTCAGCGACGAAGATGGAGCGTGGCCGGAACGAGGTGCAAGGGCTTTTGGCACGACTGACCTCCTCGACCAAGTCGATCCCCCCAATCGGGGCGAAGGTCGAGACAGACGCCATCAAATCGGAGCGTTTACTCGCCAACCTTCAGTCGATAGTTTCGAGCAAAATGGCGAACCTCGCTTCTGTTGATAGGTAATTCTTTCAATTACGGAGTATTGAATCCTCGCACTATCCGTTTCACAATCACACTTTACAATTTACGTTTAAAAGCGGTTGGTGCGTGGTATTTCCGGGATGGGTTAGTCAAAAGCCAACACAGCGTCCCAATTCCCAGCACACTGAATTATCGAATGCTCGTATAACAGATAATCTTATGTTTCCTTACAATGGCTTTGTGGTAGCGTTTTGCCATAGACGCGTCCTCATAGGAAACCAAACCGCTACTCAGCTAAATATTTAGTCACGGGAGGTGTATCCGCTAAGTCTTCCGATACCATTGCAATCCTGACTGCGGTGGTGTATCTGACATTCTTGTTATTTGTAGTTCCGAAAAAAACCAGACGCTTGGGGTTCCTTTGAAAAGCGTCCCAGAAGTTCCCAAAAGGGAGGACATCATTCTCCGCCTTCTCTGCAACATTGGCGCTTATGAGGCGTCAACAGTTGCACGCGTGGCATGCGAACTACGCAACCTAGTGGACACCTCCCTTTCCCAAGCTCTTCGCGGACTCCTCCTTACACAGATAATACTCACTGATGTCGTCAAGCGGAAGATATGCGATGGGAGTAACGAACGCCAACGGTTTCCCACAGTCGACCGTCTAACCATATCCTTCATTCCAGAGATTCCTCAATTTTTAGTGAAACTGTTCAACTCTGCGCTTGACGAAGGTGGGCTCTTATATGTGGCGGAGGACGCCTCAAATGTGGAGGAGTAAGTCATGTCCAACTACCAATCAAGTAGATAACATCCATGCGACAAGTTACTGTATACTCGTAGCATATTTTGGAGAACGAAATCTCTTAAAATCTAGATAGGCTGCTTTCTTGTATGTATAGTTTGCTGTGTGAATATAATCGATGGTTTGTTTTACGCTATAATCCTGATTTCTTTTCCAGTGCGGAGTACTCCACCTTAGATGTCGACATCGGTCTTGGGTTAAAACCAATTCCTTCAGAAGCGGTGTTTTTTACCCGTCTTGGCTGTTTGGATCGATGCATCAGTCTCCTGATAGATCTCATCGACGTATACGCAGCCAACTTCCCCGCCCCGCCTGTCGCCCGCATGTTCTCGGCCCTACCGCTGAACATAGAGTCGCGTCTGCCCACTGACCGCTTGCCCGTTGGCACAGAGGTCAAAGTCAATCAGCTGGTTCAGAGCCTATGCAACCTTAGGTCTCAGCCGCGACCCCTGGACATTGTTGTGAAGGACAGGATATCTCTCATCCTCGCAAACAAAGACGCCACGCCTCAGGCGCTGCAGAAGGTCGGCCTCGTACCTTTGTTGGAGCCACAGTTTGACGAGAAGTGAGTTTCACGCTGCGGCTTAATTTACTGGAGTAAATGAGTTAGTTAACCCATATAATTGCTCCTGACACGTAATATTGAATTTCATTATATTGCACTTTTTACAATTTTTGTCTGGTTCAGATTGGATGCCCGTCGTCTGAAAAAGAAGTCCACGACCACCGAACTGCACCAGAAACTTACCAAGGAGAGGCGCGGCGTAGCCCGTGAGTTGCGGCGCGACGCTCAATTCTTGGCCAATTACGATCTTAAACGCACCAAGACTGGGTACGTGTATCCTCTTTGATGTAATTCATTTGTCCTGAACTACCCAATTGCACTGCTAATATCTGGTCAACTCTCTCTTTAGCGACGATATGCGCAAGAAGAAGACACAGGCCATTATTGCGTCGATGCGCTGTATCGACTGATGCAGGTCCATTTCGTCTGAAAATGCATAGTTGTACAAATCCTAATTTAAATACACTTTCAAACGACTCCTCGTTCTATCGGTCTACTAGACGTCGTAGTTGGGAATATGATATGGTACGACGAACAACGTGTTGTATTTTAATTTCCGAGGGCTGTACAATGGTAATGGGGTGTGTTGAGGGCGCTCTTATTTATGTACCAAAGCGTTTCCTTTGCAGTGGCGGCGGCAGGTTGTCCAGGGCATCGCGAATGTCCATTTTGAGGGCCGCGATTCGGTCCGCCAGAACGGAGCATTGCAGCAGTGGCTGAAACGAAACAATGGTAGTGTGCATTCGGCCATTTACAGCAATTCAATTCTAAAACACGCTGGGTTTACTAACCTTTATCTGTGAGAAGATTCGAAGGCAACGCTTTGGCTGATTGTGGTTGCGTTCAAAGAAAACAGTCTTGACATCGTTGTCTTTAATAACCTTAAGTAAAATGATCACACTTCTATTATTTATTACATAGATTCAAGACGTGTTTAATGTGCCGATATACGCGTCAGTATTGCCACCAGAAATGTTACTGGATGTACTGGAGACCGGTTTCATAACATTTCTTGTGAATTTTTATAGAGCGAGGATGCTAATAATTAAACCATCGGGCCAATTATTGTAATGTCAAAAACGACAAGGTTCGTAACATTAATTACCCGAAAAAAGAAACTTTCGTGATGCGATGTTACAACTGGATCATACCTCTCTACGATCGATGGATATGCAGAATCCTCTAGAGGCCAACATAAGAACCTTCCCCTTGTCACCGTCTTCCAAACCGCCGTTAAGATATCCAATCGAATGAAATCTCGGCATCCTTTTCTTCCATGTCTCCGCATGACGGCGCCAAAATTCTTCTAACCACATGTCTGCCTTGGGGGCCACAACCAAATCGTTTTCCAGAGTGATGGCCCACTCAGTAACCTGTCCAGTGGTGTAGAGTATTGCTAGGTGGGCACCTCTGCGTGGCTTCTCTCCCTCTTCCATAGGTTGAAAAGCGATCGATACAGGTCGCGGAGCCTGATCCTGGGCAGTCGGTCGCAGACAGGCCACTTTTGGGCAGGTGAATAAGTGACTATGTCGACTGAAATCGTTGTTCAAACCGTGGACGATAACTCGTCCGTCGAGGCAGCCCAGTGCTACCAACGTAGTGGGGCTCGTCGAGAGGTCATTGGAGGAAAAAGGCAGCTTTATCATCTTGATGAGGTGAACCGGGGTTGCGGTACCAGCGTCGGCTGTAGTGAAGAAGAGATACATAAATTACGCACCAAGATAAATGCATAAATATAGCCTCGAGATCAGACGTTGTCAAGCGGGACTTATCATAATCAAACATAGTAAGTGTGAGATGGTGACAAAGTACAGCAACGAGAGCCAAGAGAACGTACAAGTCCCGGGTATAAACCTCCACACCTCCGAACCAGTGGAAAGATTTCGGCAAGTAAGCTGCTGCGTCCCCATCTCGAGGGTTATTAGAGCGCCCGAATCTGGTGTAAATGAAAGTAGGCGAGCAGCAGGGAGAGCAGAGGCGTCGTCTCTCTGATCCGTAGGTAGGAATACGTCTTTTTCAGATTCTCCGAGGGCTGCAGTCGCGCCCCTCTTCCTGTTTGTGCCATCACTTTCAACCAACTGTTCGTCGAATTCACCTAAATTACCGGCGCCACCATCGACGAATAAGTCCGCCGAGGACTGGTCCAGAAATAGACGTGACGAGTTTTGTTCGTCAGAGTCAGCTTCAGAGGAGTTTGAGGAGGATGTGCGGCTACGGTGGTGGCGTGTAGATAAGCCGACCCAACCAAGACGCGTGAGGCCAATCAAGGGTGAGGGGTTCTGAGGGTCAAACTTCCAAGATGCCTTAAATTCAACAAAGAAAACTTTTCTCAACGATGCAACAATGATAATGAAGCAAGTACTATATAACAGCCGGGAAAGTCGCATTGCTTACAGGATGTTCGATCTTCAATACACGCGAGCGCATGGAATCCGAATACGCAATATATTTTCCACATGGCGAAATGCAACAGTTTATAATGTGCTCGCCGCGTTTAGGTTGAATATGCGCTAATTTGAGATAATATTGCGGTTTCTTCGACTTATCAAAGGCTCGTTTTGGCCTGACGGGGAGACGAAAAAGACACAGGTAATCGGCGTGCTGCATTAAACAGAGACGGGCTTGAATTCCTTGGCTTGGAGAAAACGTGTCCTCGGCGCAGTGCATTGCCAAGGGCAGAGTAGGTGTGATAGACAGGGGCCAGAAGGGTAGATAAATTGGTCTTTGACGAGCATTGGATCGCTTGAGTTTGCGTTTCGTAACTGGTGTTTTCCCACCGGGGTCTGATCTCAGGCAAGGCAGAACTTGCAGTCGTGTTTCATTGCCGACAGCCAAAAGGTGGTCTACCTCACCACTACAAGATCGAAGATCACTAGCCTCTCCATGCGCCACAAAAGCCAGTCCACGCACATCCCGCTGACAACCACGAATAAGACCACTAGGTTGCCATTGTGCTGTAAATGGAGGAAGATATAGTGAGGCGTCATACAAATAAGGGTAGAAACGGTCAAGAGATACCTACATTGGCTTTCTGTTGAACTAAGATCGAATCGACAAATAACGGGGTCCACCCCAGCAGCGAAAACGCTCTGGTTGTCTGAGCTGACTGCCAGGGCCAAAATATCGGCTGAGTGACTTTTGAAGCTCGAAACAATACCCCCGACAGCAACATCCCACACACTAACTGTGCCACGACTATCACCCGAAAAGAGCGAGTCTCTAAGTAAAAGGAATACAATTAAGTTAGTTTTAATCAATTATATAAATACGAAAAACAACCTACCCGGCGAAAGCGAGACACCAAACGACAACTGGGTTATGCGACTTCTCGTTGCCAAGAGAGTAAATGTAAAGATTGCTACCCGTTTTTAAACTCAGAATATGAACTTTGCCAAAAGAGTCACCTGCAGCAATAAGTTCATTTGTGGTCGTGTTGACCGCTAAACATAATACCTTGCCTAAAGTAAATAAAAATACACTACTAGTTGCGTACCATTGATGTTTGCAATACATGTTTTCAGCTCAATGGAACCATTCTCGACTGATATTACACTAATATATCCACCATCGTTGCCGCTGATTAGAGTTTCATTACTTGCTACGATGCAGCGAGAGACTAATCCGCCGTGTAAAAGCAAACTCGACTAAATCGGGAAATTAAAATGGGATAAAACACAAACCTTCGGATGCACTGACGCGAAATCCAACTCGAAAACGCGGCCCTCGCCACCAGTGGCAAATAATCGTCTTTGAAACCAACACAAGGCATATATTGAAGTTAAAATCGATGGGGGTATGTGGTGGATTAGATAATAACTATCCTTCTCATCATAAACATCAATTGAACCGTCTGATCGCGAAGCCGCAATAAGGCCGAACTGATTGCGTGATAAATTGGTAAACGGTTTTGGAAGATAATCACAAAACGGTATACTGACAACCTTTATGGACCCAGGCATTGATATCACGTTTCAGGATTTTCAAATTACCACCAAAATATTTACCGTATAATAACCAAGTCCGAGTAATGTGGTTACATATGGGCTTGACTAGTTGAAACCCTGATGTTTATGTAGAATTGGATAACAAATGCATGCGTCTAATCCTTCGTGAAAATATGTTTTACCATCACCATTACGAATGCTGTTGTTATCAGTGTCCGTACAATGCTTGAACACGAAATTGCAACGAATTCTCGTCAGACCCTGACACGAAATACTTCTAGCTGCCAGACGAGAAATAATAAAAAATAGCAGGATTTATTAATGTTGTTTTCAGTAACAGTGTATGTTTAATTTTGGACTATAATAAATGCTATGATTTTGGTGAAGAATTTCAGTTTAACTGTCGCTTGCCTCCTCAATAAAGCCACTACAATTATTATTATTATATTTAGGGAACCTAAAACGACAGTATATAGGAATGATGGTTAATAAATCGGTTAACGGTGCGATCATATTGTGGCCAATACCAAGAATGGGGCGAGGTGACAGAGACGAAAATACAGAAATTATTAATATATTTTATTATTCAAATAATATTTAGTTCACGAATAGTACCGAAACCACTGGTAATGTGTGTATTTCCTAGTTGCTTAGTTAACTTTTCTGTATGTTGCGTGATTGGTTGAGTGTGGCCGTTCATTACTTAACCGTGAACTTGTCGTGATTCGCAGTTCGACGATAACTTAACCCGCTAAACCTTTTTATGACATACGCGTCTAAAAAGGGTAATCAAAGAGAACGCAAACCAAAGTAAACATCAAGATTGGTTTCTTGATTTAATAATACAAAGGCACTACGTTAAGTCGGCGATCGTGCGTTCGCGGGCAGAAATCGGTTCGTGTCCGTTAAAACAAAAAGGGGTGTTTGATGTCACTACATGGCTCCCCCTTAGACTCTTCGTCGTCAGGGGAAGAGATACAGTAAGGATGACTGGTGGGGACGCTGGTTAACAGACGGTAAATTAACGGGCAACGTTTGTTAGATGCGGGGGTGTGCGGCTGACGCGACCGCTTCGTGTACGGGTGGTCGTCAATGCGTCAGGTGGCTCCGGACTGATTCGGGCAGGGGCATGAGAAGATGACACAATAGAGTTTCCTGGGGAAATCACATCGTTCGGTTGGCCAGTCAGTTCGGGCGGATTGCGAATTGGAACAGTATTGAAAAAGGGTTCCTCGACGAAAGCATTCTTGAGTGGATCAATTGAAACCGTTTGATGGCGTCCATTCACGGATATTTTAAACGTTTTATCCGAACGAAAAAGTACCGGAAAAGGACCATCATATGGTGGTTCAAGAGGACGACGGACTCGATCACAACGGAGAAAAAGGCGTGGGTGCTCTTTTGCAGTTTTGGGTTGACCAGAGAGCCTGACTTCTGGGGTCCGGTTTCTTTAGGCCGAACGCTTCAAGCAAAAGGGTGTAGTCTCTGAAGAACATCGGAGACAAACAGGGACAGCTCAGCTGCTCTTGGGTTAACAAACTCACCCGGTAAGCGGAGAGTTGCACCGTAGACCAATTCCGCCGGGCAGGAGTCGATGTCGGGTTTAAAAGTCGCACGAATGCCAAGCAGGACGAGAGGCAAATTGTCTCGGTCATCCTGAGACATGAGGGAAGACTTCAGTGTTCGTTGGAGTCGCTCAACCCTCACATTGACCGCGGGATGGGAAGAAGTTGTGCGGATTCGCTCGCATCCAAGAAATTGGCACATCTTTTGGAAAAGCGTTGATTCGAATTGTAATAATAATAATAATCGTAATGTTTTTATTGAGGTCACGAGGACCAAAACTTTCAGCAGTAAAAATAGGCAATATGTCAAGTCTTATACGTGAAAATTGTCTTTTAGTTCCTGTTTCACCTGCTCTGGTGATACTAAAAATCGGGACAAATAGGGAATGACCGAATTGCGATATGCCGCTGGTCTTGTTGGTATTGAACGGTATAGTCTACGCATTGGTCGAAGAGATTTACATTCAGATAAACTGAGATAGAGGGGATGATGGGGGTCACTTAAAATACGAGCAGCGATTAGTGAACAATTTTTGAAGTGGCGTTGAACGATGATTTCTTGAATAGAGAGAATAGGCAGACCACTAGAAAACGAGATTATTTTAAAAAGTCTATGAAGGGTTACAAAGTCAGAACATTTAAGGCCGGGGAAAATTATTGGAGAACAATATACAATAAGGGGAATTATACAGGCATGGACAAAGGTTTTGATGTGGCCAGAGCTTAATCCAAGTCTCCTGAACCGACAAACTAGAAAGCAGAGTCCACGGCATTTACGAAAGACGGCATCCACGTGATAACCGACTGTTAAAAATAACGCCGGGGAATTTAGAATTTGAGCTCGAAGCGAAATTATGGAGTGAAGGGATTTCGGAAGTTTCAACAGCGGCTGTCAGGGAAAATGTGATATGGATGCATTTTGATGCATTCAGCAAAAGATCATTCTCGGAAGACCACTCAAGTACCTCAGTGACTGCCTGCCCGAGCTGTTGAGAATCACCTTGCGTCTTGCATGGATGGCACAAAGTCAGGTCATCCGCGTATATTATTAGTGTCGCGTCGTTAGGGGACCGAAGGCTCGACGTGTAGTAGTTGAACAGGAAAGGAGATAGCACAGCGCCTTGTAGTACACCGCAAATATTTGGCAAGGAAGATGAGGCTTCATTTCGGACTCTGACATGTTCACGTCGATTGGAAAAATAGTGTTGAAGCCAATTAATCAACCATCCTTCAACGCCATCTTCACATAGTTGAGAGAGGATGCGAGACCGTGAGATTGTGTTGAAGGCAGAGGAGAAGTCCAAGAAAACTACCTTCACGGATTTCGCTCCGGCATCAAGTGAAGAGTGGAGTGTGTGCGATAACGTAGCCACGGCGTCCAGAGTGCTTCTATTTGATTTATAAGCAAACTGAAAAGGGTCATCGGCCGCTTTAAGCGTGTCATCTAATTTAGAGAGGAGGTGCTTCTGAATCACTTTTAACCACACGGATGAGTTTGCGTTAGGTCTGTACTTCACAGGTCCGGCGGAGCCATTGGCCGGTTTCGGAATGGGTGTTATAGCGACGTCTCTCCATTCCGAAGGAAAGGAACATTCCCCTAACGAATGATTTACAAGCTGGGTCACAATTGGAGAAATCTCGCGGTGACAGATTTTAAGAATCGCAGGGGCGACCCTATCGGGACCAGCCGCGGTGGAGCTCTTGAGGCCAGCCAAAATTTGGGAGATTGAGGATTCGTGAGCGGGCAGGAAAGCGCTGGGATTAAGAGATCCAACCAGAGGTACCGCGGAATGGTCAGCGGATTTGAAGATAAAGCCATCGTTCAGAGCATCAAGGTCTAGGGCACCACTTGGTAGATATGGGCGGCGGGTTCCTGTCAATCTGTTAAGATTTTTCCAGAGGTCACCGGGTTTTGATGTTCTGAACAGCTCATCTACAAATATTTTGTTAAGGCGATTTACCTCAGCTGTGATCGGTATCGAAATTGGTTTAATTTCTCGATACCTCCCCTGTCGACAAAGTCGTTCCTTTTTTCGCCTCAGTCGTTTCAGAAATGGAGAAGATATGACACGGGGGGTGAGGGATAGTTCCGTGAGTGGACAATGCGTATCGTACAAAAATCGGAGATGGCTATTGATATTGTCTATCTCTTTATCGAAGTCGGAATCCTCGAAAACTTTGAAGTCGGTTGTGGCAACGGCATCTCTTAAATTGCACTGGTTCTGGAGGCAGTGAGAGCGGATACGAAGTTTTTTGTGGTTTGGGACAACGTTGATGGTTTTTTTATCCTTGCCATATATTTTCGGTAGGCCGACAACGATGCAGTGGTACGACTGGGCTAAAGGTGCACGTTTACGACATGCATACAGAGAAGAATCGGAAACAAATCTGTGGTCAAGAAGATTCCCTTCACGTGTAGTAAAATGGACTATGGTGTTAAGACCAAGTGTAAGAAGGGGGCTAATAGGCGCAGAATTGAAATCACCACACAGTAGAATGAAAGAATCATCCATAATTGAAGAAATAAAAGGTATAAGCGAATCATAGAACTTAGATATGACTGTTCTGGTAGAAGATGGGGGGATATACAAGTTAAAGACTGTCACAGACTTGCAGTTTTGAAGAAGCCTTGGATGGCACATAACCCCAACACATTCAATAGCATTAGCTGCATAGCAGAAAACCTGTTTGTTCGATTTTGACCAGCTGAGATTGATGCAACTCGCGACACCACCACCCTTAGATTTAACGCCGACCACTCTGTCTTGACGAAAGCATTCGAAATTCTCTGGCATAAATATGTGATCAAGATTGATGTCCCTAAGAAAGGTTTCTTGTAGACAGACCACGCCGACAGGTTTAAACAGAGCAGTTGTTAGCAGAGAGTGAAAATCGTCAACTTTGTTGAGAATTGAACGCACATTAAAAGACGCAACAGCTGGAAGTGATGTATTTGCGGGATAGCGACTGCGAACAGCATTGAGCCAACCAGCTCGATGCTTCGGCTTGGTGTGAGTGAGTGGTGGTGGCGGGAGTGCAGTAGTTGTAGGCACAAAACCGCTGTTCTCATGCGGTCGGTCGATCAAAGCCGCATTATGAATGCGAGAAACATATTGATTAATCGTTTCTTTTTTATAAAATAACCTTTTAGAAAGGGATTTGCACTTAAGAAGGGACTCAGATAGACTGAGCTGTTTTCGCGAGTATTTTCGTTTGATCAAGGGTAAATCCATCAAATTGATGAGTTAAAAAAGAGGAATTGTTTTTTGCTAAATGTAGTAGAAAGATCAATGAAGATGTTTTGAAAGAACAGTTTTCTATAATAAAGCAAAATAATTTCTTTTTGCCGTCAGGTGCCCCTCGGTCGGTTGTCAAACGACGCGGAGATCCGAAGCGCGCCACCCAGTTATGCAGGAAGGCGAGAACGACCGTTTCTGCGCCGATGTCCGCTAGCAGTATAACTTCGCACCAGCGGGTGAAGCGATCTACACAAGTCAGCAAGTAGCGGAAACCCCTGGACGAGGGCAACGGGCCGAATAAATCCACATGCACATGGCTAAACCGTACGTCGGGTGCGTCGAACGTGCCGATCGGTGCCCTGGTGTGACGATTGAATTTTACCTGTTGACACCGGAGGCATGCCCGTGTCCACAGGCGGACGTCCCTTTGCAATCCCTTCAAAGGATACCTTTCAGCTAATAGTCGGGTGGTTGCGCGAATACCAGGGTGCGAGAGACCATGAACCCTTTCGAAAACTTGGCGCCACATGCATCGCAGAACTAGCGGGCGAGGGGGAGCTTTGGTGTTGTCGCAGAGCAGAGAACGCTGAGACCGCGAGAGAGTAAGGTTTATAAGGGCTATGTCGTCGGGACCAATACGAATACCGTCGTGTTGCCGGGCGTCAGACATCTCCTCGTAGTCGATACCATAAGCGAGCTGCAGACTGTTCAACTCGATGCGCGAAAGGGCGTCGGCAACCTCATTATCTGCGCCGCGGATATGACGGAACTCCAGGTCGAACTGGGAGAGGAAATCGAGTTGTCGGATCTCGCGTTCGTTGTAGCGAGAAGAGTATGAAGGTCACTACAAATTGTTTAACCCAGTGGAGAAAACACAAGGTATTTTAGCCGCTATCATACCATAAATGGGACGGTGTGCATATATATACAAGATTTTCTATGCGCGAATAGCACCAGCTGTCATATCATTTGCCTGCGACGCGACCCAGGGGTCAGTGTACAATTTATACATTTCTGTAAATTACATAGAAAATTAAATCGTTAAAAACCCGCGCCATGCCTGCGTCTGTCCGATCATGCCCATCGGCTAGTGGTGGTTGAAGAGTTTCCTCTCGAAGAAGGATTCTTAATCGAATGGATTTCAGGGGTTTGACATGAACAAACAAACCACTTAAGGTCACTGGCCTGAATTCCAGCAGATCGCGGAGGGCGGATATACAAATTTAATCCAGGGCCCGAAACAAGAAAGGTAAGTACACATTAAAATTTCGCCTGAAGTTTTTAAAACGGGAGGTCTGTGATGATTGTAAATAAATAATTTCGCGACGCGAGATAAGGAAAGAATAGTCGCAAAACTAGAACATCTCTTAGGATTTAGATAAACAAGATGACTATAGATTTTCGGAGTTGGAACTATTAGACATAAAGCCATCATTTAATAAAGAATTTCGCTTCCCCGAAAACGTGCAGATATCGAAAGGATAATTAATATACCAACAAAGGAATTCCGGATTCCTAATTGTCTCGATCATCCACCCAGCCAAACGCAGAATATTCCCACCCATTGGATTTTAAAAAAACCTACTTAGCATGGGATGGCGGAAATAACTGAATTGGAAGCCCACACCTTCATCGGATCATGGTTCCGATACTAATGCGCAACTACATTCCCAGTTCATAATAACACACAAAGCCGAATTATGTCAACGCAGAACATATCAGGCAACTGAAATGGTACACAAGGCAACACTTATTTTGCGATGAATTAGTAACCCTATTTTCTTTATTCCGACATGACCGATTAAAATTTCGAGTCTAAATGTGACCTTTCCCTTTATTACACTCGCATAAGGCATTATAGTATCGTTTAGAATGTCGAAATATCATCAATTTCTTTGTTTTATCGCGAACTTGTATTGAATTGGCCGAAAAACGCGGCTGTCGGTTGATTCGTATAGACCTCGAATAAAGAGAAAATAGACGCATTAATTTCGTACACATCGGAAACTTGGCATCAAACAATATTGTTTACCTCGTCCTTAAGGTACTGTTGGAATGCCTTTTGATCTCGAGCCATCATGATGTTCTCCTCCGATATCTTCTTTCTGTGTTCTTGAGCCTGTTTCTCCATCTGACGGTCAATGAGCATAGCCAGTTTGCTTGCTTTTACGCGTTCACAATCAAACTCTTCGTCGCGTTTCTTCTCCTCGGCTTTAAGCTTCTGCAATTAAATATATACACAGATTCAATTGTTTTTATGAATGAATATATAAAAAACTCTAAATAGTCAATGACTCCTAATTAGTAAGCGTAAGTGTGAGTGAAAACGATTTGGGGATGAATCCACGATGGTACATGAATTAACCTTTTGTCCGTAAAACAATAATTTATTCTCACGACAAAAGGAAAAGGTCAACTTATGCAGACGTTTACGGGGCATTGTAAGTCAATTCGATCCGTGGAAAAAACACGGATACAGTCAGAGGTGAATCACTGTGAACCATTCTCTCGACTAAGGGACATAATAAGAATGCAATTACTTTGTCACATTGTTTTGATAACCATAATTTCGACAAGATCATACCTCCCTCTCTTCCATCTGCAGTCCTTGGGTTATGCGTATTTCAGCCAACTGGCCTGGAGTGAACCCTTTGTAGCGATCCGCACAGATCCGATGGGGTCCGAAAGCCGAAATTGCCTGACCTGGGTCCTCGGTAAGCAGATCCGAGTAGATGCAGTTGGCGATCTCGGTGGCATTGTCGTCCTGCTCCTGTTGCCGCTGAACGTGTTGCTTCTCGGCACGTTCGGCCGCCAGCACCTCGTTGTACCGCCGAAGGGCGGTGTTCACGGCTCGCTTGCAGTTCTTCTCGGCCTTGGCGAGTTCACAGGTGCGTTGGTCGATTTCGCGACGTCGGAGATCGAACAGCCTGGGGGAGGATAACAGTTACGATGACCACCATGCGAGCCCACTTATTGTCACTACAACGCACTAACATTCTGTTTGTCATTTTATCATCGCGAAAAACGATGCATTACAAAAATGAGACATATCGTACATAATATATTTTTATTTATCAATAACTGTAAAACTGTAGATCTGGAACATGCTGCACTATAAATTAGAACCCACAGAAAGAACCATCGATTGCCTCTTCCAGCTTGCTTATAAACCGCATAGAAGCCGTAATCACGTTCGCTAATAGCCCTGTTTCCCCCGATTGGTGCGGTGCTCTCTTACATTTAAACAAATTCGCTCGTAAATCACGTTTATCCAAAAAAGAGTCGATAACGTGACTGTTCCATTCATGCAAGACGAATGAAGATTGTGAACTGCTTGACCAAAATTTGTAAAGAGTTAGTCAAATTGTCCTCCGAGAAAGTTCCGTTGTTCAATTAATCCAAATGTATCTTCATCAGGTTTTCGCTGAATCCACCAATTCCTTCCGTCAGAAAATTCGCCTTCAACTAATGGTCAATATTCCTGGGTGGTGTCTTAATTCCTGGCGCATTTGTGTCAGCTTAAACGACAATAACACCTAAATATTGTAATTCGGACATTACAGTTATCAGCTGGCTAAGGGCTCTTGCATTGTGGGATTCATGACATAAAATGCGGAAATACTCAGCACAATTAAGTCATTTATATGTTCCAAGATATTTAATTGCTCCAGAGGTGTTAACGCAGGAGCACAAGAAAGCCAATTTTTGTAAATACGAACCTAAAATTCTCCCAGCAAACCATTAATTTATCATTTAATGATATTTAACGATCATTTACTGCATTTGTTTAAGGTTTCCATAATTCCCATTAGTGGATAAAATTCCTATATTGATAATTTAGCAAGTAACATTCCATTGGCTATCCAATGAATGCGCACTCAAAATGCTTCTAAACGTTTCCTTGGCAAATTAATCCCGTAAGACAAAATTTATCTAAAACCGGTCTGTTTTACCCACCTCGAAGCCTCTGTTTGGGCAGATGCCGCTGAATTTCGTTCTTCGATTTGTTTATCAAACCAATTCATCATCTGCTCCCGCTGATAATGATCACGCGAGCGTTTCGTCAGATCTTCGCCGACGAACTTTTGCATAGACGAGACACCACAACGAGGGTCATCGTCGGAGACACGTGCTGGCCGATCCTTCTTTTTTGCTTCGGGGTCGTACAGATCGAATTCCCTACGCGACGACGGTTGTTGATGGAGGTAACGGAACTCGTTGACGGCGATATTCAGCTCACGCTGATCCATACGCTGTCGCTGTTCACAAAGAACCGCAATCTTGTCGTTTCGCTCGGTCTCCTTGGCTTAAAAGTAATATTTTGAAATATTCCGGTTAATCCTCGGTGTTCAACGTGATAAAAACGAAGACACTAAATTTATTTGGACGGGGTTTATAAACGACATAATTTTTTGTTTACCAAATAAGGAGATAATTACAAAATGGTTGATGCATTGTGAAAAACATTACTCAATGCTTCCAGCAAGATACAAATATTTGTTAAATCTCTAACCTACAGTATCGAATCTACGGAAAATGGACGAATACTAATCAAAGTTTAACATGTTAAATCCATGAGATAAACCGGTTACAACTTACCATAAGCAAGTTCTCGACAACGCTCATTTCGCTCGTGTTCATTTTTTTCTTGAACTTGCTGAGCAAGGGCCTTTTCGTCAATCTAAAAAGCAGCATTCAATAATAAAAGTATTAAATCCGAATAAAATTAACGTATACGATACTATTCAATCAACATTAGAGCTGGCTCCTTAAGAAAACGTTGTGGTGTAAAAACGATGAATAAAATTAGAACTTTAAGATTTACCCCAATTAGTCGATTTCGGGAATTAAATATCCGAGCTTTCCTTTGCTCTTCTAAAGCCCTACGCCTTTCAATCGCCGCAGCTTCTCTGCGGTCTACTGGCAAATCAACTTTGTACATCAAATAATCGAAATTGCTCAGAGTTTGTTGCCATGGTAAAACAGTTATCAAATAGATTAAACTTGATTAGACTGACCGTATTAATATTATGTCTGAATATCGAAATAAGTTAGTATCATAGTACTTTAATTTGTCGTTAATGAAATTTCAATGCGGTTTTACAAAAATAGGATAAGTATTTTCAACTGTTTATACAGACCGGAGATATGTATATTCATCTCGATCATCTCTTTTTAAACACGGAATGCCCCTCGCTCATTCTTGTCATCTAAAACAGGTCACACGATTCTATCGTCGTCGCTTGTCGTCGATACATAAAACCACCAAAAATATGTTATGAAATATGTTTGAAACAGGATCGGATTGCTCCTTTTGTAAATGAATCGAAAAACAGATTTGTTCTGGCGTTCGAACATCGTGTAGCAAATTCAGTTCGTGTCTCCGCTAAAACAGAAAAATAAATTGAGGGTAACAACAGGACGTCCCATGTAGACTCTTCTCCGACAGGGGAAGAGATACAAGGATGGCCGGTTGAACGACAGGAGTCTAAGAGGCTGGTGCGTCAATTTCGAAGCTGTGCGGATGGCTTGATCGCTTCGTGCAAGGGTGATCTTCAATGCGTCAGGCGTCGGTGGTTCGGGATTGCTTTGCCTTGGGCCATGAGAAGAACAATTCCGGCGTGCAGGAGTCGACGTCGTGTTTAAAAGTCGCATTAATTCCGAGCGGGACGAGAGGCAACCATACAATTGGCCGCGGCATCGAAACACATCATGTTGATCCGCTCACATCTAGGGAATTCGCACATCTTCTGGAAAAGAGGTGATTCAAATTGCGCCCCTTGGTCTGTTGTCAAACGATAGTTATGCAGGAAAGCGAAAACTACCGTTTCTTCGCCCATGCCCGCTAGCGGTATCACTTCGCACCAACGTATTAAACGACCTACGCTGGTCAGCAAGTAGCGGAAACCCCTGGACGAGGGCAACGGGCCGCCTAAATCCACATGAACGTTGCTAAACCGTGCGTCGGGTGCGTCGAACGTGCCGATCGGTGCCCTGGTGTGACGATTGACTTTTACCTGTTCACACCAAAGGCATATCCGTGTCCACAGCGGACATTTCTGCTACTAATCGCGGGATCGCGTGAAATCCAGGGTGCGAGATACGATGTACCCTTACGAAAGCGTGATGTCGCATGTATTGGGGAACAAGCGTGTGCGGAAACGCTTTTGTGTTGCTGCAGATCAAAGAACGCTGGAAGCGAGGGAGAGGTAGGTTGATAAGAGGCGTGTTGTTGGACCAAATTGTACGACCATGATTTTTCTTGGCGTCAGACATATCCACGTAGTCGATACAAATGGCGAGCCGCAGGCTGTTTAAATCGATACCCAAACGCATTTCGGCAACCTCGTTATCTGCGCCTTCGATATGGTGGAATTCCATATTAAACTGAATAAGGAAACTCGCGTGTTTTATAATGAGACGAGTGGGAGTCTACGACATATATCAGCCGTTTGTGTTACGTAGAAATTAGAATGCGGCTACCTTTCGCAAAATAGAGAAAGTGTCTTGAGCTTAGGTAAGCCGCCAATAATTCACGACCTAAGATGTTGTATCGACGATCCTTTAAGGATAGGTACTTTGAGAACAACGCGTGTGGTTGTTGCAGATGCTCTTCCCTCAGTTTCAGAACGGCGCCAACTGCTGTGTTCGAAGCATCCATCATAAAAGATAGTAGGGGCTCAGGACGCAGATGAGCCAATAAGGAAGCGGTAGCGAGACCTGCCATCGACTTCTTGAAGGCTTAACTCGGTTGTTGCGATAGTTTAATGCGGCCTTTTCCGGCGGAGGTAAGAGTGGTTCCGAAGTCCACCATAGAGAGGCGACCGCGTTCTACGACCTTCATAAATCGAATGCAGCCTTGTCGTGCAATTGCAAGGCGACCACGGAGAAGGAAAACGTTAGTGCTTGCATGTGCTTGCGGCTGTCCGTGGCCTCCTTTAACTTTCAAGCATATGACAGGGGCACGCAACTCTTGGGACCCGTCTTCAGTTAGTTCGTCGGAAGCTCTTGTTACTGCGCCTACTGCTAGATTGCCAGGGTGAGCAGCAAATATGCGGTCGGCGTACTCGCCTAAGTCGACCAACAGCAGCGCAGGTGGGGTGGTTTCCAAACAGGCACTGACGACCGGCAGGAGATTTCGGGTTTAAATATACTTCATGATCGATTCTTTGACGTCTTGGTTCACAGATTAGACTTCCTGGCATTGTAACCGTTGTAAGGGTCACTCGAAACAAAATTCCTCGTGCGTTAACAGAGTATTGCAGCGCTGCGTCTTTGTTATCGAAGACTGTTGTGTAAGGGAGGTTTTTAGCCCGTGTATGGATTTTCTGCCGGTGGTTATACAATAATGTTGCGGTAACGGACAACCAGATCTTCAGTAAGGGAAATTTGTTCTATCAGTGACAAGTCCATGCGTCGCAAATAGGGATTCCACAACCGAAAGCTATACCTTTATATCGCTGAAAATTTAATTGAGACAGAAAATATGAACCAGATAACAGTCTTCGCCGTCATAGAGGACGACCATCCCAATGAATTGGGTTGGTTGACAGAAGATGGTGTCCTATTGGCGCGTGGTGTATAGTGTGTTTCCTTAAAATCCCGCGTGATGTCCTGGTAAAATGTTGTGTTAATTTGTACACGGAAGTTCATAGCAGTTGTGCTGGTGTGCATAAGCAAATGGGGTGCCTGTAGAATGTATTTACTGCGTCTGACATGAATTAACAGTGTGACGCTCTTCCAATCGTGGAGTTCTGACCTTCGCTGGGGGTTTTGTAACGGTAATCGTAGAACATGGATAGACGTCCCAGGCAGTCAGAATAATGAGACGCATTGAAATGAAAGGAATAGATATAATGAGGTACACAATTATAAATGGATTGTGAGGTTATATAGACTTGGGTTAAGAATAGGATGGGTCGTTATGACGGGCAAACTACGATGCTGGTCTATGAGTTTGGAAAAGGAGGAGGTTTCTCAAGTCTCGGCGACTGTGGATGAATGCAGCTGTGGCCTTGTGTGAGGCATCATGTATTGAAGGAGAGAGTGTGTGGTCTCACTCTAGATGAACCAGATAACAGTTTTCGCCGTCGTAGAAGACTGCCACCCCGTCTTATTGTGGCAGGCACAAGATAGCATCCTATTGGCGCGCAGTCAACATTGTGTGACCTCCCAATCCCGCACGATGTCCTGGTAAAACACGGGGGCGTTAAAACAGCAACAAAGCCCGATACATGTCCACTTTTCCCCAAAGTTGAGAATCATTCCATTAGAAGGGTGTGTTGAATTTAAACATGTTTTGCCTTCTATATACTATTAAAATTTTACTACTCGAATCAATCGGTTTTTACATTTTGTTTGTTGTCATTTTTTAATTGGGCGGAAATGCGAATCTCTGGGTATGCTAATAAAATCGTCGAACTGTTTAAGAGATAAGGACTTTCGTAAAATTTTAGATGGTCCCATAATAAATTTGGAATTATTACGCGAACAATGTCTACGTGGATGCCCAGAGGATAACGAAGTTCGGGCGACTGTGTGGAAAATACTATTGAACCACCTACCATTGCATACATCACTTTGGGAGGATAGACTCTCTAAAACCCGCAACGAGTATGCGTCATTGGCTGTTGAATTGACTAATACAAATGATTCTCCATCAAAGAGTACCGATCATGTAAACCGTTTTGTTAATTTAATTAATTTAGCCCCTGAACTGTGATCCAAACAGTAGCTGGCGGGAATATTTTCATGATAATACCGTAATTGTTCAAATCAACAAGGACTGTCGTCGCCTTTATCCAGAATTGGACTTTTTCCGGCGCACAACCGAATTTCCAGGCAACCTTGCTGTTTCACCAGGTCTCTCTATTTCAGCTCTTCGGCACCGTGTTACCACAGAACTTACTAGGGTAAGAATGGCTGAAAGTATGTTGTTTTAAACCGCTTTATAAATAACAATTGCTTTTCATACGTTATAGAGCCATGCTGTCGCCTCAAACACGCTGGGGGCCATCAAGTTAGTAAACGGCGAGATTGGTCGTTCTCTTCGTGCTGCATGCAAACAGTCCCTTCCGGAACCAGCAGAGGTCGACCATCCTTCGGATGACTTACCATCGAACCTCGAAGCTCATTGGGAAATTGTTCAGAGAATCATATTTATTTATTACAAAGTGAATCATGGATCGTCCTATGTGCAAGGAATGAATGAAATAGTCGGACCAATCTATTATGTTTTTGCTAACCACCCCGATCCCATGGAAAGACGTGA
Organism: Proteocephalus fallax; assembly: GCA_028672205.1. Lineage (NCBI taxonomy): Eukaryota > Metazoa > Platyhelminthes > Cestoda > Proteocephalidea > Proteocephalidae > Proteocephalus > Proteocephalus fallax. Next base: position 1,041,656 of record JAPUBX010001519.1, on the reverse strand, counting down.
GAATCTAGATTTAAAAAAAAACGAATATGAAATATAATATATATGAACACGGATGATGTTCTTAGGTTACGCTGAACACGACACATTCTTCTGTTTCAACAATCTTATGGCTGAAATCCACAACAACTTCAATTGTCATTTCGATCAAGACTTTGGTATAGGTACGTTCAGGGAAGATGTATCATTCAAATTGTACCTCGGAACTCAAATCATGAACTCGGCTGTAGGAAGTAAAATGGAGGAAATGTTTGGGCTTCTTCGTCAATTCGATTCCGATCTTTTCAATCATTTGACTCGCCTTCAACTTGAACCGGCGCATTTTGCCTTCCGTTGGATAACATTGCTTCTATCCCGGGAATTCCTTCTACCGGGTAAGCGGATTAGCATTGCTTTCATGAATGCAGTTGAGCGACATGACATAAACTTATTTATCGGCTAGTTTTAATGTACACGTACTGATATAGTGAGTTATTATTGTGTTCTTTAACTGAACAAGGGCTAAAACCCAGTTTCCACTTTGTCGCTTTTTCTCGTGTGTATTTGATTGATCGGCCTTTTGCGTTTATTTCTTAGATGTCCTTCGAATTTGGGATTGCATTTTTGCTGATAAAAAACGCTTCGATCTTCTCCTCTATATATGTTGCTCAATGCTCATGTGAGTGTTATTTATCCGTGTAGTTTTCTTGCTCTGAAAAAAACTTTTACAACAACTGCTTTTTAATTGAAATTGTAGATTTATTCGAAAAGAACTTCTTGCTTGTGATTTCCCGCATATGATTCGTCTCGTGCAGGTTGGTTAAAACACTTTTGCACGATGCCCTTTTATTACAGATCATTCATTTATGCTCCCATCACATAGAAATGTCTTCTGGTGCTGTAATTGTTCGATTTCCCTGTCGATAGATCAGAATTTCTCCTCGCTTACTAGTTCGATAAAGGTTTTCGAGCGGAAAACGCAGAAGTTGTTTCATACAACAACTAAACCCAATTATCTTTATACTTTAATTTCAGAACTACCCATACGCGGATGTTGGATGCATAATTTCCCATGCCCTTGGACTGTACAAAAACGATGGCAAGATTTGAATTTTCTCCAAACCTCTTCCCGGTCTATGCCTCCCGATAATTCCCCCCCCCACCCCCGATTATGTTCTTCTAGTCCTCCTAACTTATACAATGCTAAACCCAATCAATGAATACGCGATTTTGTATATCTTTTCCGGGTGTAAAAAACGCCTCGCTTTTTTTGATATGAATTACCCATTGTGAAATTTAATTAAAGCAATCCAGTGGCGGTGCGGATTTTATTTATCTTCTGCTCTCCTTCTACTTTCATATTTACTCCTTGCAGATTATGATGGTGAGTGAATTTAATCCAAGCCACTAGTCACGCGGATATAGTCTGAAAAACCAGTGACTTCATAAATTAATTTCAAATCCAATACTCATTGAACAACAAATATTAGAATATGAGGGGAAATTTTCACGCCTAGGGTTGTTTAGGTCGCACGTTGTGAGGGTGTTGATGATGTGGATGACTGAGAAGTATTATATTTGGTGGTCGTGAGGGTAATTGTTTGATGGGATATCGCTCTTCTTTGCAGGAGACTGATGCAGTCTATCTCTGGATGTACTAGTCAATTGTCGACTCGACCCGTATGGGCGAAGAGTTGCACTATTTGGACGCGCAGACGATGGATTCAAGAGGCCTGTCCTTGAGGCTGAACGTGCTGTTTCTCTATTAGTAGGAGGGAGAGATGAATGCGCTCAAGTGCCAAAAATGACAGTATTTGTTGTGCAATGAAATCCACATTAAACATCAACACAGAACAACTATGAGTGCAGCAGCAACTGGTGTGATAAAAGATAGACATTCTCCGGGTCTTACCTCAAAACCACATAACTCGGGATATCGTTCGCCACTTTCTGTCGATTGAATACAAATTAAAGCACATCTATCATCAGTCGGTAAAGACGCAACTCCGTGAATCTGCAAATCTCCCCTCCTATCGGGATGATTTTACACCCAAAATAATCTATTCACCATGTGCTCAACTATCGATGATAAGTATGATACTTTTGCACGAAATTCCCAGCGTAAGACGCTATTTTAGTATTATTAGTGTAAAAATATGTCCTAACATATCTTTGAGTAAGTACCGATTTTTTAAAAAGTATTTATTGTCAAAATATCCGGGTTACAACTACAGCCAATGTGAATGATCAATCATCCGAAAGTACATCTACCCCCCTCCCAACCTAAAGTTCCACAACAAAATCAGCACCAATTCGAATCGATTTAAAAGCATACCGTTGTCGATTTGCTGCACGATGCCTTCCGACAGTCTGAGTTCCACTGAATAGCTCGCTGCCTCCACCACTGCCACTTCGCTGACGAATGTCGTACATCGAGGCCGTGACATCTCCATCCCCGCCAGCGACACACTGGCCCTCCTCCTCCTCGTCAGAGTACCCAAGGTCGTCGCCCAGCAACATCGACGTCGCGTAATCCTCGTTGGCGCGCTTCTGGTGGTCGCGCAGCTGATTGGTCGTCTCGAGCGCCGTGCTCAGGTTCGACTGAGTGCGCACCAGCTCCTCGTTCATGTCCGCGCCGCGACGTTCCAACTCGTACACCCGATGGGTGTACGTATCTAGGCTGTCCTGTAACTCACGGATCTGCTTCTTGTAGTGTCGATTATCCGCAGAGGCGGCGGATTCTACCTTATGCAGTTCCGCGAGTTCTTGCTATACAAAGGAACAAGGCGGAGGTTTACCACACTCATTTTAATATCCGCTTCTTCAACATCGTATGGCTAGACCCGAGCCATATACACCAATTATTAGTCAGGCTTTCAAGGTAAGTTGTAAACCTAATCACCTTCAGGGTATCTAGTTTAACAAAAGCCATGTCATATATTGGAAGTGAAGCTTGGTTTATCGAATAAAAAGTCAGAAGTGTATTTCGAGCGCTTACTTGTAAATTATCCACTTTCTCCCGGCTGGCGTCAAGGTCGGCCTTCAGGTTAGCTTCCCGTTTATCCGCCGCGGCCTCAAGGTCGGCGATGCGTCTTTCAAGGGCCAGTTTCTCAGTCGCTCCCTTTGTGCTCTCCTCGGTGAGGCTGACCTATCAGGAAAAAGAACGCTGATTGTATATGGGGCGATTCTACAGCCTTTACAGCTCAATGAAATGAAATATACGTTTGTTTAAGGTACTATCTCACATGGACATTTCACACGATCCCAAATCCGTCAGACCTTGACAACCACCCCGTTCATGTGGTAAATCGACCGTAGTTTAGCTAAGCACAGGAGGCCTCCTTCAAATAAACGCTGATTTTTTTATACGAGCCACACAAGCCGGTATTAATTCAGCTAGCATTTGACGCTTTGATACTAAACTGATCGATTCAACGAACTCGCCTTCATGTCCACGAGATCGCGTTGGAAGGCAGTCCGTTGTTGTCTAAGCTCCTCCAGCTCCCGTTGCCGAGCCGAGGCAGTCTCCCGTTCGGCGCCAGCCTTCCCGGCCGCGGAGGCAGCCTCCCTGATGGCCGAATCGCGCTCAGACTCCAGTTTAGCCATCCGATGACTCATCATCTGTTTCTCCTTGGTCAAACCACGCAGCCTCTGTTCATTCTGCGTGGTAAAGAGGAGATGCCAGCATTTTAAATACACAATAGAATGAAAAAACGAACTTTATTTACGGTGAGGGTTGAATTTGCCTTTCTTGCAAATTTACGGTTTTGTTATTTCGTGTTAACTCATTCTAAATCTTCATCGTCGTCAGAAAAGTGTTGCCCGCCAAATTCCACTGATGTGACGATGAAAAACAAGATAACTGAAGCAATCAAACGATGAACAAATGAAGCGATGGTAAATGCGTGTCTTCATATAATCTCCACTTCCAGTATAAATGTTGTTAATGCTGAAATTTGGATTCTCGTGACCTTAATAAAGCGAATATTATCATTATTAATCATTTCAACTGTATCCGGTGGAGGGACAGTAAAAACCGCGCGTGACTCGCTGAGTTACCTCATCTAGGAGTGTATTGGCGTTCTGAAGCCGAACGTTCAGAATCTCCATCTCTGAACTGGTATGGTGTTGGCTAACCTCCAGTTGGGATATCTTTTCTTCTTTCTCGGTAAGCTTAAATGGAAAAGAATGGAGATTAGATTCTGCTGAAGGTGATAATAATGTTAATAACAATAAACGCCGGCTCCCAGTAATCTTACCAAAGTTTGCATGTTTGCGGCGTTATTCTCGCGTCGATATTGCTCAAATTCATCGCGCACCAGGTCGTTTTCCTTGAGCCAGCGACGGTTCTCCACGAGCAATTTATTGTACGAGACACGAAGATCATCGGAGCCTTGACGAATGAGACGTAGTAAAAATGAATGCACCTGACTTGACATTTTAACGTTTCGATGCATTAGCTTATGTGGATCTAGAATTACTGCCCCGAAATAGACGCATGGTAATCCAAAAAAACTAATTAATAATAAAACCATGATCTTTCGTTGCTAGGCGCACCCGTTTCATTGTCACTCAGATCCGGGGCCTGTCGAAGCTCCTCGATCTTGGTCTGTAATTCGAGGCAGCGTCTTTCAAGAGTGCATTTTTCACGCGCCAACTCGTCCAGGCTGTCGTCCATCTCGCGAACTCGGCGCCCGTGCGTCTGATCACGCTCCATCAGCTCCTCTTCGTGCTCATCTCTGGTTCGCCGAATGGTTCGCTGAAGCTGAGCCAGTTGACTACGCAGATCGTGGGCATCCGCTTCGAGGTCCTCGCGGTAACTGATCTCCTCGTCCAGTTTCGTCTACAAAGGGATGAAGACCGCGAATGAACACTGGTCTAATCCGTCTCGAAAAATAAATAAATAAATGATCGCTAGAAGAGCTCGGATGACGACAGGTTACCCAGGTTACCAGACGCGAATGCATCATCAGGTGTCCAAATGCAAACTTTCCAGGATCTAGTTAATACTGTTTTTGTGAAAATGCGTAAGCGTCCTGTGAAGAAGAAAGCTCGAATCAAATGAGCATATGAGGGGTGGTAGGGAATATACCTGAACAATATATCTGTATCACATTATATGCACTTTTTACATTATTATATGCAACTATTATTTTTTTAATGATCGGTTGGACCGCCACAACGGAAGCTTTAATATCCGTGTTAATTTGAATACAATTACATTCCTATCCTTCGCTAAAAACACCAAGATAGTTCAAACTAGCCTTTAGTAGTTGTGCTTCCGTCTCAGATTCCTGGCTTCGTTGATAATTGTAATTGTTTTCCATATGCGATTGTGAGTGGTAGATTGAGTTCATGGAATGCGCGGAAGACCGACCAAGGCAACCGAAACCATTGTCATCAGTCGAAAATATGTCGAATTCCCCGCCTGGCCCCAATGCGGTATCCCTTATTGCGTCGTAGAGCTGACGATTTTCTGTTACAAGGTTGCGAATGTTTGCAAGCTTCTTTCTGGCCAAGTTGTCTTCCCCGGTATCCTGCTACAAAAGAGAACAATATCACAAAACACCTTCTACTTAATTCTATATCAGTAGACATTATTAATTCAACTCACATCCCTTAACATCTCGAATGTTGTGGGCAATGGGGCGGCCGCAAAGGCGTTGTCGACCGTGGTTGCAATGATCGGTGCATCGCTGGGAGTATTTGGCCCGCTGATTGATGGAAGTTTACGGCGTGCGAGTTCGGCATTCAGGTTAGCAATAAAGTCTTTAAGAGTGTCCTCCGTTTCTCGCGCCTCAGCGAGCTGGATGTTGGCTGCCTCCAGTTCGCCACCGATACGCTCCGACCGGAAGCCCTCTTGCGTCAGCATATTTTGGAGCTGTTCTACTCGCTCGGAGAGGACGCCGATCTGTTTCAGAGAACATTTAAATAAAATTTGAAATGACGATGAATGCACACCGAGAGTTTTTCTCGACATCAAGGCGTTGATGCATCCAACGGATGGATGTTGACACCCATATGAATGTCATTCATTTTAATCACAGCTTTTGGAAATTAGTCTGGAAATTAGCCTCACGTGTATTAATTCACCAGCTACCGCGTAAATTGGCACACACGTGCCACTTGGCATATCAATCTTGGTGCTTTAGCGACGTTTCCTCGATATCTTTTACAATTAATAGCATTCTGGAGTTGTTGATGGCTGAATGCTAGACTTTCCATAGAAAATCGACTCAATGATTGATCTCAGTGATCGCATAATATTATCTCAATGGTCTGTCCTAATCCACGAATCAGCTCCGAATATTCCAAACTCCGCAGCCCCCAGGTCTCACCTTCTCCTCGTAATGCTGGCCCGTGCGCAAGTTCTGCTCATCCACCTCCTCTCGCAGACCTTCTAGCTGGTTTCTGTAGAATTCCGCATTTTCACTGGCCTGCATGTAGGAATTCGCGGTTATCGGATCCAGTGCATTCATTGCTCCTATTTGACAAACAAAATAAAACCGAGATTTTCGACTTTCGGCTACGAATGGGTGCAGAAAATGTGTTCCAAAAGGCAAAATACCTGAAGTTCCAGTCATTGGGGAAATGCCGATCCCAGCTCCCTTGTTCACAGGAGCCGGCATCTTCGAGACCATGTCGTACCATTGTTTTTGATGATCAGCGACGGCCATCGACAACTGTAAGTGTTAAGAGGTAAGAGGCGTTTTGTAGAAAGGAGGAAGGATATTGTTGTGGGGTGGTTGCTTGAACTTACATCTGCTATGAGTTTGCTGACCAAATCGCCGCTACGGCCCCCTGGCTGCATGTGTTCCAGCTGAAGTGAAATAAGAAGAATCAATTAAAGTGCGACTTTCGAAATATTCAACCCATGCTGCTGCGAAATTTGAAACTGAGCATTAAATTGTTTGCCCTGTGCAAGTTTGTTTGTTAGGCTGTGTGTGTGTGTGTGTGATTAGTGTGACTTACGAGAAGTAGCAATCGTGAAATTTTATCCTGATATGCGACGTTTTCGTATCGTAGAACGCTGACCATTGCCTTGAACTTCTCAAGTTCACTCTGCGGAAAACAAGAAAGGATACAAATGTCAAATTTATGGGGAAACGAACAATAATAGCAGAAACAGTGGAAGAAGGCGCTGTGGCGCTGTGACCTCCGAGAGGAGGCTGGAAGTCACCTTCAAGTGGAGTATCTCGTCCTCCAGCCGGTGTCTCCGCAAGGAGGGCCTGAAGGCCAGGAAAAGTCTGAACCAGGGGTCAAAGTATAGGGAGGCGGTCCTTTGGATTGTTCGCACGGCATCGTCCTCCTTCTAAAATAGATAATCAAGGCCTATTATTATTATTATTATTATTAATTCATTGAAACCAAACACAACGGTCGAGTGCTTGGAACAATTTAAAATGCATATACCGGAATTAGTTTCCTAAGCATGTTAAATTTCGGAAATGGAAACTTGAATCGCCCAGCTCCCCGGCAGTAAAAGGGTAAATTACAATGAATTAAACCCGCTCAATTGGGTTCGGTAAACTGCGATTTTCAATCTGAAAACGTATTTGAAATCGACTTTGTTATAGGTGCAATCTTTACACTTTTTCACGACCTGCGACTGGAAAAATACCCCAAATTTCTTACGTCGGATTTGACGCATAGTTTTGTAAATTTAAGTTTTTCTATTACACTAATCACACGTTGATGTGACTATAGAGGTTTAATCGTTGAGGAGTATTTTTCACATCAAATAACACCTTCACAAAATAAGTTTCTTGACGCGACTCTCGGACAATTTATTTAAGGGGGTTACATTTTCTCCAAACTTTGGTCAATGCAACTTACCTGTCGCCGTCTAACCGCTTTCTTTGCTAGATACGCTCGACATTTGGCTTGCAATTGAACAATCAATTCCTTCCCGAAACCTATCAGAAGATCCTTGGACGGATTATAGTGGAATGTTATCTAAAACATGAATAAACAATATAATTTCCCCAAACAGTTAATACAAAATTGGCAACCGTATCTCGTTTTTCACGAAGAACGACATTTAGATCGAGATTATTTTGCTATCATCGAATGCTCAAAAAATATCCGATACTAAAATCACTGACAAAAACACCCGTTGTGTTTTTTCGAGTTGCGGTTGAAACAGGAAACCGACATTGGCTGCTCTGCTCTTTTCCAAGTTACCCAATTTCTCCTCCAGAATATCACCAATTACGGTTTATTCAAAACAAGGCCTTTAACAACAACAGAAGAAGAAAATTTCGTTCGTGAGCGGTGTAGGGGTATCTTAACCACTGAATCACTCAGTATTTGCATAAATGTAAAGTAGGTGGGAGATGAATGCTCGGTTATCGACGCATTCGATGGCATGTGATTGTTTTGTCAGCCTAAATCAAACACGGTGCAGCGGTGACAATGAATTGAATCGAGGTTATTGATTTACGCTTCAAGCAAGCCGTCCGCGTAACCAATCAGATCGCTGCGAGCGTAGATCAACATCGTGAATCACAGGGTCGACGCGTGTCTCGTCCCATTTCGGATGCTTACGATATTGTTAGCATTCTCAAACTCCTGATTTTTTCGATTAAATGGCTTTTCTAATAGACCGCGGTTCCTCAATGGTACGCCGGTACATTTCAAGCTTGTCTTTTAATGTAATAAATTTCTTAAAGGCGGCTGGTCGGCCTACAAACTAAAAATCGACACCGCCACCCAGTGTTAGTTGTAGAAAGCCAATTTTTGGTTAAGCCACCACACTTCAATGCGTATGTGTGCGCGAATCTTTCCTGAAACCATTGCCATCGACAAATTCGTTTCACCCTGTTCGCTGAAAGAATTAAATTGCGAATAATGTTGTCTCTAAATACGTCCTAGTGGTGGAAATTTCATTGTGGCAACCACGTTCTAATGATAATGCTTTAAATGCAAACGTGGCATATATTTGTGAAATGCTCGGGAATCCGTGGTTAAGATGCCGATTAACAAATGAGTAGGCTCTAGGGATACGTAAGTCAACACACCCAAGGTTCAAGTTAACCCCGGACCATAAAGAGCGTGCTTTTCTTTGGTAACGGTAAGATAGGTGTTTGCGCAGTATCACAAATTAATTACTACAATACAACATTGGTATTTGTAACTCAAAGCATTGTTAAAGTTTCCCATTGTTTAACTCCTGATCAAAAGGAAGAGTACATTGTATGAGAATACTGTGGGATAACTCCAACAATTGAAGCCCAGACACCTTGCAATCTCCCACAGAAAGTACATACGTGTGCTTGGGTCAAAAGGTCAGGCGTCATGCTCCGCCCACTGGCGTGATTGTTGCTTTCATCAAAATGCTGAGATGCCAGGGTCAGATGTCGTCGAATACGGGTCGCTGGCACTAGCCCAAACAACAGTATTTTTGTCCCATGACGTTACAGAGAATAGCTGGTCATCATAACTTCCTTCTAAGCGAGCTGTGTGTAAGATAATCGAACCCTTTTCCCGCACAAAGAGGCAAAACAAAACCCACCGAAATGTCGGGATCTTCTGCTGGAAGGCACTCTATGCTTTGGGTAAGGTCATCCGTCATATCCACCTCAATCAAATTAGACATTGACGTATTCAAAGCAGTCGCGTCGTCATCGCCATCATCGAGGAGGGTTTCTTCGGAATTGACTACCTGAATTCCTGCCGTGTGCGTCTTGGGGGTTCGCGAGAAACAGCGACCTCCTGGGGTCACGTAGGACTGTGCCCTGGTCTCTTTGTCAACCCCGTGGGGCAGAACCCAGTAGCCATCGGGATCCTCAATCCTCGGTCGGTGGTTCCTGTTGTAAGGTAGGTGAGGGTTCCTGCTTGATCGCGAGGATTTGCTTCTGTTATCGCTGGACATTTCGCTGAACGGAGAAGGAACTCTCCGTGTTGACGTGTCTGTGTAGAACGGAACAGAGAGTGTATCCTCTTTGTGCCGCTGATGCTGATGCTGCGTGCTGCTGGTGGTGTTGGTGGTGGTGGTGCTGTTGTTTGGCGTGGGGTGCTCTGTGATAGACGATGCCGTCGGCAACCTGATAAATTGGTGGTTGTTGATCATAGGGCGGAGATGAGCTTTTATCATCGGTGCTGGAGAGGTAATTTCGAAGATAAATTTTTGGCGAAGACGGCCTCTCAGCTGACGCCATTCTCTGGTAATCTGGTGTGACACTAACTTACCGCCTGACAGATATTCTGTGAGCTGGATCTCGCGGTGACGAATATCCAATGGGGTGTGAGCACGCATGTAGTATGCGTTCGGCATGCATGCGTGAGAGTAAATGAGGTGAGAGTACGCAAACGCCATTACGTCAGTACACACACACACACACACACACACACACACACACTGCAATTGACCACTGAATTGATCCGTGAATATCCGTGAATCCGAGGTGTCTGAAGTGACTTGCCCACAATATTACGCGCAATTTGAAATCGAGTGCACAGCAATATATCTACGTATTTAGCAGTTTATTGCACTATTTATGGCAGTTTTATTCCTTTAGTAATGCTAATAATTTTAATCTGTTATTCGAAAGGTCACGAGGATCACAACTTTCAGCAATTAAATTGTTTTTAATACATTCAAAAATTGTCTCTGATTTCCTGTTTACCGTTCAGGTGCAACTGAAATTCCGGACAAATAGAGAATGATCAAATGAAGATATGGAGCCGTTGTTTGGTGAAATTAAAAATTCGATTTATATCGAGAAATTCTAGAGTAGATGGGATGGGAGGTGTCATCTAACATAATAAAATGTCGATGAATAGAGGTACATTGGATTGATTACTGAAGAAAAATTCCCCGAAGATAACTGTGTCTTTTAAAGTAAGACTTGGGTTTTACATTTGGACTATAATTAGACGAACTGTGCTGCAATTGGTTCGCCGTTTTATCCGAATCTTCTAGGTTTGTCCCATTCTTCAAATTCAACAATCATTGGTTCGTGGGCCCCCAAATTAACGTAACGAGGGCCAAAACTTTAAGTATAGCAAATATCAGTACTATATATATGAAAGGTGTGTCCGAGTTCCTGCAACCAAAACGCAGGACAAGCGAGGATTGCCGAATTGCAACATGCCACCGGTCTTGGAAGAATTTGAAATTGGTCGACGAGATTTACATTAAGGCAGGCAAGAAAAGACAGACAGTGGAGGGGAGTGGAGTGATCACCTAATTTACGAGAAGCCATGAGGATGCGACTAATTAAATTACGTTGAATAGGAGTGTTTTGGATTGATTACATTTAATGTACACTGGAAAACCAAATGATTTCAAAGAAGCCTACGGAGGATCGAAAATACCGAAAATACCGATCGAAGCCAAGTCATACAAATGAGGAGCCGGGCTTTATGTGGTCAATAATTCAAACTTTTAATCAATTTATTTTAATTGGTCTTCCATGAGTAGAAGAATCGTCTGTTTGTCAGGTAAGATAGGAGCTAAACGTGACACACTCAGTCGGATTCTACGCTATTTACTATTAGTCCAGCCGCTTAGGACTAATATTCAAAGTTACCGAATTTCTTTTAGTAAGGTTGGCTTTCGACCGATATTAATTTCACACTTCCACGCCACTGCGATTCAGCAAGCAAGATGTCCAGCATGGCCACCCATCGACAATTGAGATGAGTTCATATTTTAACAAATAGAAATCTCGGTACAGCGAAACGACGAATGCGTTGGGTTGCGATGCGCATGATCCAGCTTAGGAGGAGGAGAAGGGGCAAGGTTACACAAATACTGTGAATCCGATTCGCGGGAAAGGGCAGATAGACGTGGTCAGGCCCTTTCATCATAATGGAATACTTCAAGAGATAGACCTGTAGAAGAATAAAAAAGTTCCTGTGATGCATTGGATTCGGTGTCTCTGATAAGCTGCACGATACCTCCATTTTCCACTTACTTCCAGGGCCATGCGTCCAATCCAAACAAAATACCCGTTGACGTATTTTCTCCCAAACTCAGAACAGTTTCGCAGCATGAAGAAAAATATTATCTGAAAAAAGGTTAGGTAGTCCCATTTCGGTAATTGTGATGAGTTATACGTGTTATGCCCATAATCCGAAACTTACTCCAATATAACTCCCGTAATTGTGATGTGAATAGAATTCGTCTTCGTTGTCAGAATAGTACATGAAGCCATAACCCTGTACAGAATACGAAAAAGGATGTTGAAACTATAAATATACCTCCAATACTTTATTCCCAGTGGGGTATGTTTGCAAAATAAATCTGTTGGACTTGATGCGCATGAAAGAGCTTATTTGCCTGCACGGATGTCCTATTATCGCTGCGTGCACGTCGACGACTATTTTCGTGGTCTTCTTTATCTGCGAACTGTCTACGACAATTCATAATTCCCATGCGACATTGTGCTTCTGACCCGAGGTCCCTCATCTGCCCACCTTCAGCGCAACCAATGGTTTTGTGTCAACTACGCAAATACTTTAGCCAGTTCTAATTGTAGCTAATTCTGGTTTCCAGGGTGCAGATCAGAGAGAAGTATATGCTTACAATTAATCCGAATACAGAAGATGGTAGCAAAACGGCCCAACTCGATAATATTGCGAGGAACCGTGAACAGGGACCCCGATTGAGGTAGCTGTCGCCATTCTCGTACATCTGATGCAGCCGCATGACGAGATAGCCAACGAGAAGGGATCTTGAAGGTCCCAGGGAATGAGCACTCCACCAATGGTCAAAATGTTTCTTGTCACCCATTATCGGAGCCATAACCCTGAAAGTAATATATACATATGACGAAAAGGCATGCAGGCATTATCTAAACTCCCAAGAATACCGAGTATGAAGGTGCTACAGCGCGTTACTACTGATGGTAATAAAGTACTGTAGTATATTTTCGTTTTGGCTGAAACCGAAAAGCACTTGTGGGGTATCCACATCGGTGATATCGGTGCAAGGATGAATATCAGATTAACGGCCGATATAAGAATTAGACGAAATAAAGACTTACCGGTTGAAAAATATGGCATTCTTGAAAGACGCGTTGTATTGCGATAGAAAGAGGATTCCTGATATCGCGATAAAAATAACCAAAAACACAACATCCTTGACCTTATTGCAATGAGGCGCCTGCTTTTTAGTTTCCATATCGTAATCAGTTGCAGCCTTTGGGAGTCTGTGGCCAATGTGCCGACACACAAGACCGCTGATGATGACCCACAGTGTGAGTGAACAAACGAGGACGGTGAGATTTAGGACAATAAGAATTGTGAAGTAGTAAAATCCGAATACAGCGTCTTTTAAGCAGACCACTAACAGAATTGTTGTGAAATTCATCCCAAATGCAATCTGCACTTTTGAAAACCGTATTAAGAACTTTGAACCAAGCTTGGGGATTTCAATTTTGTATTTTTAACTTGCCGTCAAGAAACGGTGTGTTGCGACAGGTAAATGTGTTGATAATGCCGAGAGAAACGTTGGTTTTGGTTGAGACTAGAATGCCAAAAAACGACGTCGGTACGATGAGGACAAATTATAGGATAAATAAAAGGCGTAATACTGACTTCAAGATCCCCGAGAACGTTATCGAGGATATTCCAGTAGTATTTACAGTGGCCATATCCCGGAATGACAACATAGGCCGTCAGTAGCAGTCGAGTTATAATTGATATCGGGAGTATCTGGATAAGGAAAACATTTTTGTATTCGATAGCCAAACAAATGTAGTTCTCAGACGATTAAAACGCACTCCTGTAACTGAGTAGTTGTGGATACTCAAGAGGAACACCTGCATCCATCCCTTCATTTCCAGATTCATATCTTCGTTCAACAGACCGGGCTATCAAAATGAGAACGATTCGTCATTAAACGTTCAGTCACCACACAAAACCGTGAATTATTAACGTATTTGTTTAATTATTCAATCTAAACGCGCGCATTTTTTAAAAGGTGCCTTGCCTCCTCTGCTTTCCGAAACGTAAACACCGCCGGAATGCACAGAAAGGCCCCAAAAATGGCGCAGCTTCGCACACTGGGGTTGGTCGGACCGCTCGCAAAGATGTAGCCTCTGAAATGGTCTAGTGTGTAAAAATTGGTCTCACCTGTCGCAGAGCATATTGTAGGCAACAACTATGCCGGTTAAAATAACAACGAATGTACCGTCTATAATTCCCCCTAGAAACCCACTCGTTGCAAATTCATTGTCTAAAATCGATAAAAAATAAAATAGTTGACGTCACAAATGGTTGAATCGCGCCTGTGCATTGTGTTAACATGATTAAACAAACTCTCGCGTTTGGTCAGCAATAATTGTTTCACTTACAGCCATTGTAAAACGACGTTATTTTTTGGAGAAAATAACAGGGAAGCATATCCGTGATTCTACAAATAAATAATGTATCAATTGATTGAGATACGAGTGTTTATCAATAGTAATGCATAACTTCCATCTAAGACTGTAGCAATAAGTAATATTACGAAAACGTGTACTTTTGAGAAATCTTGTTTGCTTTCCTGTGTATCAACATACAAATGTAGTTTACCAATACGCAGACAAATTGAACCAAGTTCTTAATACATGCGGCTTACCCATGTTTGGCCTCGTCGCCTTGATCATCACCATTCGTGACATCATTTTGTGGCCTTGATAAAATGAAATTGCGGCAGTTCAATTGTCGCGTTACATATCCCAGGGATTACGAGACTAGATAATTCTAGTAGAACGTTAGATATTTTCAAACGTATTTTTTAGATGCTTTGTGTTTGTGGCTCAACACTCGTGCATATTTGTTATGACCAGGGTATCCAACCTCATACCCGATTTATTCGAAGACCTTGGAGACACGGATGATTGGTTTCAAAAATTCAGCGGGTGTGATTTGGTTATTGATTTTACATGAGTGCATTTCCAGGACATACCCTTTGGGCCAATCATCGCCTGCTGCAAGTTCGACTTCATTGATGGACGTTTGACTGAAATGCATGAAAAAATGAATAGCGAGGCATTAGAGAAACCACCGATTTGGAAGTAATTTATAAATAGCCGAGACCTGTCACAATCTTAGTTTAATAAAACGTGGCCCCAATAATCCAGCATGCGATTGATGGCTAATGAGTTTATAAAATCCTTGTGGCATTTATTGATAAAAAATCTAGAAATATACGTGGCGGTTGTTTTGTATCGCCCACTCTGCACATAGAATCTAATGCATAGAAGACGCCAAACAAGCCGCCTAGCCTGCGGAAGAGGTGGGTGAATCAAATTGTCTATGGCATGAGTTTGTTTGATTGGTTCAGCTCAAAGGTCATACTCCCCGAGGTCCATGCGTGTTCGCGGCGATTATTTGGGGGCCGAGTAGTGGCATTTGTGGCCCTTCGTGACTTATTTATACTGCGAACGGAGTTGGTGGCGGCAAGCCTCTTTAAAGTGTAACTGTGCACATTTTTCCCCGTGAAACCGATCCTTTTGGATGAATTTCGTGTGATGAAATATTGATGCCTCGCAGCTTTCAGTATCCCACAAACCTGTAAATAATTTATTGCCGCGAAATGCTAAAAGTACATTTAAAAACAACTTGATTTCTATCCCGCTTAAATGCGTCTTCTTTGGGGCTATTGGCGCTGTTGAATTGGTATTTCGGTTCTGAAACATGATGGTGTGGTGGGTTTGATGAGGACAAAGCCATGGTCCCAGTATTTTCACTAAACACGCACATTATTATTATTATTAAAAGAGTTTAATTCAGTAACACGCATAAAGTCCAATGGATATCCTGTAGAAGCAATTGTCCTTTTGTTTCAATTATTGTCTCAAGTTTATCTGTCGCAATACCAGACGGATTTTCGTCATCGTGACTGGTACAAAAGCAGAAAAGTGGCCTCGCTGTGTTGGTGAGTGATTGGGTATCGATTCCCAGGTAAGGCACTGGGCACGCAACCTGCATACATATTCACGATAAACTTCACGACAAATCCCCATGAAGGAAACGGTGTATACTCTAGTAGGAGATTTGCGGATTTTGTATGCATGCATTGTGACCACGGTTTCCTCACCCTAATTGCTTTACAATTCTGCATCGGTTGCTACCCAGAGCGGTAAATATCAGAAAGATTCTTATACAAAGAACAAATCGGGTTGTGAACTTTTGAGGCGCCTATGTCCAAAGGGCGAATTTAGTGGTCGAATTTAATAATCGCTGTTAAGGGAGACCCATATGCATCCTCCGTGATTTACTAATATGTAGAGTTGCTTTTAACAACGTTATATTGTTAGCAGATAAACTACAAAGGCGACCATCTTTTATTACGAAGAAATGGAAACACTGTCAAAAGTAAACCTTTCCTGTGCGATAAAAGAATTTTTTGCATTTCCAGAATGCTAAGATAAATGCTTTCTAGCAAAGGAGGTTTCTCCATGAGCCAACAATCACCAGACTACCACCTGTTAATGCTTTCAACCAAGCAGCTCTCCCCTTGACGGGAAATTTCAACTTCCATGGGTTCAAATTAATACAGCATTCGAAGATGGACAATTTGAGGCTACAGATGAGATAGACTCCACTCTTGAGAAGTCTTTAAAACCAGCCCTGTAAATTGGACCATAATGAACTTGCGAAAAACCATAAGTCCACTTTGACGATTATATCCCGGTTTCCACGTATTGCCTCCTCAACCTATTGATCAGTGATCAAACAGCTACAATGCAATGTGATGGACAGGTATGAGGATAGTAAAACATTTTTATCTTTTGAATGCAGCAATAGAACCCAATTGGCGTCAACGCGACATTAATTTGGTCGTTTTTAGAAAGGGCTATGGGGAATCCTCGAAATTCGATCGAAAAGGGTCAAAAATCACAGATTTTACAACCGTCATCACACCCAAAACGTTTTTCCGGTCATTTCAATAATGTTCATTGAAATTGCGTCTTTGCAGTTGGGCCTTCTTAACCGGTATCCAGCTGGAATAGTCACATAAGAAATTTGTCGTGCTGGATCATAAGCCGGGTTTTGGGGAATACTGTACAGGTGGCGGCGTGCCACTCGAAGAGATGAAATTTTTTTGCAGCGCGTTTTGGATAGGGCCTTTCAATGGCCGCCATTTACCGTTTGCCAAACTTTATATACTTCGTGGGTTAAATTGTGCCTTCCTTGCAAATTTGCCATGATGTTACTTCTTTATTCTTCTTAACTTATTCTGCATTTTCTACGTATAATCGTTACGTCCTGTAATATGTTTGTATATTGTAAATCTTAATGCTGAATGTTTTGGTCCTCGTGACCTTAATAAAGCGAATATTATTATTAAAAAAAGAAAGAAAAAGTGACCTCCAAAACATCCGATTCGCTCGGTTACACAGGCGCCCGCTATTCCGTTGGTTTAAAGGAAATTCGAAATGAATGAAAAGCAATATAAACTATCGGCGGGGTTGCCGATAAAATGTTTTAGAGTTTTTGAAAAGCGATAATCCATTTAACGCGCCTAATTGGTAGGCTTTAAAACCCTACAATAAATATAACACTACTATTGAATCAAAGTAGAGGTTTGTGTAAAAAAAGAAACGTCAATAACTCCAATATACAATCTTCTAGGACGAGCTAGAAGAAAAATCCGGCATGGGTAAAACACGCGTGACCGATTATTTACTAATCGGATGTAGGAGCAATATTAAACAACTAAAGACCCTACCTTGATTCTTAACACAACGAGCAATAATAAAAGAAACGAGTGGTAAAAATGTTTAGTAGTGCCCATACTATATCTGTATCTCTTAGGAACGTTGGGGAAAATATACAGAAACGCATATCGAAAGTTAGTTTGCGTTTAAAGAGCGGGTGCGAGGGGAGAGTTGCCGACGTGGGGTTATGCGTAACATGATCTTAACAAAAATGGAGATTTGCTGGAGTGTATTGGTGAAAGACAAATGCTCCCGTAGGGTTTTGCGAAGCATGTCAGGCTTGGCGCAATACGAGTTGACATCTTTGCGTCCACTCTGCGGGCAAGGATGGCCCAGACTTGTAGACATGCCTAAAACTGGTGTCCGTGATTTTTGAGTTTTAATTTCAGCCTGTTCAGATCTTTTGTGTGGAGTTGCTTGCCATATTTATCTATAATCCAATAGAAAAAAGTAATTTTGAATTTGATTTTTTAACAAAAGTATAAAGAGTAATAACTAGCATACTCCGTACGATCCTTCGAATATTTTGGTTGTCCGTATTGATGAGGATAAGACCATTTACAAATTCCTCTTCTTCCTCGCTGAGAACACGACGCTCATCTTGGGGAACGACTGATTCGGGACTTACTGCATGAGAATGAAGCATGCTGTATTTGGATACTTTGAGACCTGTTGGCTTAAGAACCACTTCAAAATAGACAGGACATCCACATTTATGTGTTCGCTTGGCACCTGCTGTGCGAGATGTTCCGCCTAGGCTACAAATATACCTCATCCGGCGATACCGAAATCGTATGGCGTCCTCGGTGGGCTCACGGATCTTTTTGCTCACACGGATTGTAAAGGACATTCCGGTATCCTCCTCCAAGCGCATCAATGCCATTTCAAAGATGTGGAAGCTTGGAAAGTAACCAAGACACATAGTAGCTTGAAAACGAGCATTTAAGTCCGACATACTGTGGTTCGGTCTAATGACGGTAAACAATAAAAAGTTGCTAATGGCGTACACGCACACCAACAGTAAGTTTTGAAATCGCACGTGTCAGTAAAACAAGGATTTTGTTATGTGGTAAAAAGAAGATCACCATTTTACTACCAGATCTAAAATTCGGTCATTGATATTCATTTAAAAATTCGTATATTTACGTCATATTGACATGCATCACTAAATATTATAATAAATGAATGAATGATGTAGGTCTCAATTGGACGGTTTTTGTTTCGTTTACTATATTTACTAAAAGTCTGATAACTATTGTCCCAATTTAAAGAAATTGCGACCAAAATTAAAAACAATTGTCGGGTACATCAACTGATGCGTTCAATTAAATTCAACACCTGTGCTGCCAATTTATTATTGTTGCAGATTGTAATATTCAACTTATTGGTCGTCGTGATATTATGTAAAAGGTAAGGATTGTCTGGAGAAACTCCGGGCGTCCTTCGGGGCGATAAGGCGGAGCTATAAATCCTATTCCGAAACAAACCAATGGTTCCGTGGGATCTGTTGAGTATAGAACTATCGCCAACTCATCTGTGTTGTTGAAAGTGATTAAGAATTACCTCCACTCTAAATGAACACGTTTAAAACTACCGATGACTGTAGAAGGAAACGATCATATTTAATTATAACTAACGTTTTTAGTAAGCTTTTACATACTTTCAAATAGCTTTTGTAGTTCTCATCTCGATTAAGAGTTTTGTTTTAATAGAACCGTGCTGAATCGCGGACTTTTTCTACCCTCGTGCCGTGAACGGTTATCTGCCATTTTTTGCTCTGTGTCTTCTCCTCGAGATAATGACGAAACCTTTGGCTCGCAGAGAGAAGAATATCCAGCCCAGAAGGGCCGCCTCATCCAGAATGTTGACTAGTAAGCGTCGACCGTCTCCCTCCCCGACCGTCTATATGGACGACGACGAAACCCTGTCGAAGCTGGACCAAATCTACGAAGTCGTTTCCCAATTGGCAATTTCAATGTCAGTACTTCAGAACGAGATGCAGAATAAGAACCAGCCTTCAGTCATTCCCTCCTCGGCTAAAGAGAAAGAGCCGACGCCCGTTACCCTAGCTCTGGAAGAAGAGCCGACGCCGTACTCTCCCGTATAATTCCCCTCGACCTTACCCTATTGAGCCAGTTATTACTCGACCCTCTGCCACAAATGTTGTTCCTCTATCTCCAGTAATAAACGCCATTGCTCACAATGACCTGCTCCAGTTTTATTTTGAACAAAATAGAAGCACTCTGGAAGAAGTTACTATGTTCTACCATACCCTGGATTTTTCAATTGATGCCGGTGCGAAAGTCTTGAAGGGAGTATTTTTGAAATAACCTCGTCTTTCAACACTTGACCAAGCTCCCACATCTATTCGAGCTGCATGAAAATGGTGTGAAAGAATGGTAGATAAATAGGCGTTTACTTAATTTCTCTAACAGAAACAACACTTTTTACTCTTGTTTTGACTCGCTTTTTTGTAAAAAAAAGCATGTATTAATCAATATGTGTCTCGCATTGATAACCCGCTTTAATCGATCGACCGCTTGAAAACAACGGTTGTGTGCCAAAACGACTGCATAACCCCCAGTACCACTCATTCTCACCAAGCTCAAACATCGAGCTGGTTGGCTCAATGCTGCTTGCAGTCGCTATCCTGCAAATACATCACTAACAGATCTTGCGTCCTTTAATCTATCGTAATTCGAAGACTTCGTGGCACAAAAATCAGAATGGCACGATGACCAAAGACGAAGGTCTGGAAGGAATAATATTGTTAATTATTCAAACAATAGTTAGGGCCTGACCTGGGCCGAAAACGCCGACAACGCGTGATGCTTAGCGCCCGCTGCAGGTGAGTCCTGTCTGGACACAAGTGGGCGTGTCGTGGTAAAAGGTCAGGACTGGCAAAGTGTCGTCGATATTGTCTTACTTTATCAACGTTAATGTCACAGCATGCGGTGTGGTGTGCGTTAGCCAATTGGGTGGCAGTATAATGGATGTCATGTTTGGCACACACAGAAACACGTCATATAAGGTCACTACAAATGTACATTCGATTCTCAACAAAGTTGATGTTTTCACTCACTGCTAACAACGGCTCTGTTTAAACCTGTCGGCGTGGTCTGTCTACATGAAACCTTTCTTCGGGACATCAATATGAGCTCGAGGTGAAATTATGCAGGAGTGTCAACATGCGTTCAACAGAAGACCATTCTCCGAAGACCATTCTCCGAAGACCACTCGATTACCTCAGTGACTGCCTGCGTGAGCTGTTTAGAATCACGATTTGTCTTGCAGGCATTGCATAAAGTCAGGTCATCTTCGTATTTTATTAGTGTCACTTCGTTAAGGGACGTTAAAAAGGAATGGAGATAGCACTGCGCCTTGTAGTACACCGCAATTCTTTGGCAAGAAGGGGGAGCCTTCAATTCCGACTCTTACATTTAAGCGTAAAAAGAAGTGCTTGGATCAATCGAATCTATCCATACGACTAGGCTTGGGTTGTATAGGGATAATTCACGTGTATTTCGGTTGATAAATTGTGAAATCTGTGCCGAATTTAGTATTATTGGAATTAATTGTTAAAAATTAAATCTAGGGCGTTTGCGTAAGAGAGTCTTTCTTCCCGTGGATTAAAATAATTTGCGATTTCCTATGTGTCAAAAGAATATTTCATGCAGAAAGACGAAAGGCATCGTTTTATCGTAATCGAATTCGTGGCCCAATTTACACCAATTAAGAGCGGTTATCTTCGTCCACTGTTAATAAAAAATGCATTGCTGGCCCAATTTAGATTGCAACAAGAGAAAAATGAAATATTAATTTCGAGTAAACCATATCGATGGTCTTATTTTAGCATTCATAGTGACGATTAAGGGTTAACATTCACCAAATTGTCGGTTTATTTCACAATACTATGAAATTTGAAAGCCAGATTTTCATCAACCAATAATAATATTCTTAATTGACTGATTCGTGTGTAACACTCCTTGTTTTACCGTGATAATGTGACCTTTCAAAAGAGGCGCAATGATTCTCTTTGATTCCCGTTACCATTCCGCACCAAGTGCCCATACATAGTGCCCGTGTTGCCGACCTTCGTCCAGAAGCGGTTCCTACAAACTCCTTGCCTATCCCCGCACCACTCGAACCTTGTTGCTCTGTGGATTTCATTTAATATGCCAAGAAAAAAAAAGAAAACACCTTTGATTCCGCCACTTGATTTCGTCGGAGATTTACCTACAAACAAAGTCCCTGTTAATGCTGAATTCATACAGTGTACCGCTCGCTACCCTCGTGTTGAGACTGTTTCTGTCGAAGAAAATCACGCGTGGGTGCGTTATCGGCGTCACCTTTGCATTAATAACTGCATTACTAGATAGAACCACATTTTGAATGCTCTCAGAGATGCCTTACACGGACCCCAGTATTCGCACCTTCTACCAGCAGTACATTCGGACGCCAAAGCCGTTGCAGCGCACCGGGCGTCCTCGAATTTTCGTCTGGTGGTAAAACTATAACAGGGAGATGTCCCAGAAAAGGAATAGTAAGACGGTTTAATTATCATATCGCTTTTTATCTTTTGACTGCAACGTTTTGCGTATTTTTTAGAAATCAAAACACTGCCCGATTTTACCACCGAAGACCCCTACACAAAATAATTCAGATGGGGAAGTTCTAGTTTGCGATACCCCTCAAAGATGAGAAATTTCATTTAGATTTTAACCTTATTTTATATTTAAATCAAACATATGACTGTACATAATTTACCGAACTGTATTTTTTATGGGAATATATGACATGTTTTGCATTTTCAAGAGACCTTCCTCCTGGGCTAGATTGATGCACGTGATGCTCGGTATTTCATTCGAATGTTTCAAATGTCGGTTAAGCGAAGAATTAGATATATCAGGAACCTATGTTAGACATAGCAGTCGTATGGTTGAATCAGAGTCAACAAATAATTTAAAATTCTGCATAAAACTTGTTCGGATAATTCGCCAATCCGACAGGAATTTGGCTTCAATTTGATTCCATTAAGCGGTGCAGGCCTTTGGTAAACATCGTACGCTGGAATTAATCAGCACCGTTTTCGAAACCTTCCTTGCGTTCCACGGACTCTAGTCCATCCGGATTCCGCAAAAAATGAAACAGGTGAGACTGGGTAGGCAAATCGGTTTGTCCATTTCAAATCCGTACCTTAGTCCATTAATTTCCCAAGTAACTAAAAACGGCACACGTGAGATTTCATAGTGACCCCGGGCCTTAACACCGACCTAATTTTTGGGTTGGACTATCTCGAGGGGGAGGCCTCCCTCCTGAACTTTAAGACTCGCAGGGTCACATTTGACAAAGCAAACGCAGAACCTGGAAATCTCTGAACCCGTCGAGATCCCAGAAGCGCCTAAGGAAGTCCAGACAGGCACACGTTTGCCCTTTCTACACAAGTTTCGGTGCGATATCCCTACGACTGGGGAACCGTTCAGACACACGTATCTCTCGATACAATACACGCTTCAAGAGGAGTTCAAGCGCCAGGTAAATGAAATTTTACTCGCGGGGGTTATACAACCCAGTGTGAGTCCTTACGCGAGCCAAGTGCTGTTCCAGCGAAAGGGCGACGGAACTTGGCGCCTCTGCGTGGATTATCGAAAATTGAACAGCCAAACCGTGAAGTTTGCGACCCAACTTCCCAATCCATGGGAAGTTGGGAGGGTCCGCCGTCTTCACGAGGCTGGACCTAGCTAGCGGGTAGGATCGCTACAAGACAGCCTTCGTGACTCCATGGGGGCTGTACGAATTTAACGTCATGCCTTTCGGGCTCACCAATGCCCCTGCCATATTCCTGGGCGCTATGGACTCGTTGTTTAAGGGACTAAAGTTCGCATCTGCCTACATGAATGACATCATTGTGTTCTCAAAGACACGCGAAGACCATGTACGGCACCTCCAGGAAACCCTCTAGATACTGCGGGAGGCTGGATTTCGAGCCAAACCCTCCAAATGCCAGTGGTTCTAAACCACCGTCAAATACGTTGGGAATCTCATCTCGGCGGAAGAAGTAAGAGCGATTCCCGAATCTGCAACGCTCGTACTCCAATAGGGCCGGCCGAAAAACGCGCGGGACATCCACCGATTCCTGGGGTTCGTTAAGTACTATTCCGAGTACATCGATAAGCTAGCCGAGATAGCTGAACCTCTAAACCGACTGGTCCGGAAGAAAGCTCCTTTCGCGTGGGGGGAGGAGCAACCGGAAGCCTTCGAAAAGCTCAAGCGAATCGTCAGCCATCCCCCAATAATCGCCCTCCCGGACTTCGAACGAGAGTTCACGATCCGGGCTGACGCATCCGATACAGCCCTGGGTGCCGTGCTCGAGCAAGAGAAGAACGGAGCACCCGTCGCGATTCGTTTCGACTCACGAACACTGAACGCGGCCGAGCGAAATTATTCCGCGACCGAGCGCAAATGTCTCGCGATCGTATGGGCGATGAAAATGTTCGAAGATTACGTACACGGACGAAGGTATACGGTGGTCATGGACCACAACCCCCTAGTGTACCTGCACAGATCCAAGGATGTCCACCACGGGATAGCACGGTGGCTGATGGCCCTCTAGCGCCACGATTTCGTGCTGCTACATCAAGCGGGAAGGCTGAACGTAGTGGCCGACGCGTTATTTAGGATGCCCGACTCGAACAAGGCCGAGGCGCCAGAAGACGACGCGGACCCTAAAACCACAGATCCCGTTCAGGAGCCGAACGCAGCCCCCAACTTCGCCGGATTGGCGCACGCCGAGACGGAGTCAACGGAACCGATGAACCAGTTCGAGGAAGAAGTCGACGAAAGTGAGGGAAGTCCTACACTGTTGCCCGACGCCGTACTCGTACACCTACAAAGAGAATCCGTCAAGGAACGCGGTGTCCGATCGACCCCGGTGAAAATGGGGCGCTTCCAACTTCAGAGGCGAGAGGGTTTGTTCTACCGACGATACATGCTCAAGGATCAACCGCGGGAGCAGATATACGTACCCCCGACCGTGCGAAGAACCGTACTAGCCATACTGCACGACCAGAACGGACACTGTGATTCCGCAAGGATGCATGATGCCGTCCGCGAGCGGGTTTTCTGGCCCGGGTTCCTTCTAGATACAAAAAAATACTTCAAGGAATGCCGCAGATGTCAGGTTACCGCTTTACAGGGTGATAAAATACACATTTGCCACCTCGAACCACAAGAGCCTAACGAGTATGTGGAATACGACATTATGGGACCTATTACGAACCCCGATGGCACAAAATGGTATATCGTCACGATGATGGACCTCTTCACAAAATGGGTTGAAGCCAAGACCACCAGGGACACGTGCGGGACCGAGCTGGACGAATGGTTCTTCCGGTACGGAGCCCCTAAACAACCACACTACGACCAATTGGCTAACATGAACGCGCCGCAGATACAAGATCTCTGCCACCGGTTCGGAGTCCTCCAAACGAGGACGAATCCATGCCACCCCGAAGGAAATGGGAGGATCAAAAGGTTCCACCGCACCATCAAAGACCGAATTCGGAAGATCTGCGGAGGCGTTTCGGAGGACTGGCGAGAGATGCTGGCCAAACAATGTATTCGAAGCACTGCTCAAAAACTTCGTAAGCTGAGTTGCGACCGTCGGCGGGGAAAAGAACCTACTTCGAGGCCATCGATCACGGAAAACGAAACTCGACGACCGGTGGATAGGGCCCTTCAAGGTCATCGATACCCCGCGACCCGAAACCGTCGTCGTCGAAATCGACAACGGGGTACATCAAACGCTCCATCGCAACGATGTGACGGTTTTCAACGGGCTGCCGGGACGAGGAAAGCGGAAGACCACCAAACCACTACGACTTGCGGATTACGTGGAAGGGTCGTCCTCCGGGGACGAAAGCGAGGGCGGTAGAGTATAGATTGAAGGGGGGGTGGTGTCCCGGACATAATAAAAAAGATGAATAACCACAATAAAATAGAATTCTTTTTCTTTTTGTATAATATATATAACGCTTGCTGTCCACTGCAGGACCGGTGAACGCCGTCAAGGTTGAAGTCGTGGGAGACCAGGAACCCCCCTTTGGGGAAGAGGCCGAAGAAGACTGATCGGCGAAAAGAGAAGAAAGGGAGGCGTCTGGACTGAGGGGAAAGTGGTGTCGAAGAAAACTCTTCGATAAAATTACAAATAACGTTTTGTGAAACTTCTAATAAAATTCTAATCGTTTCTGTAGAAGTTGGTTTTTAGTTTCGAATAATGGGTTTTTGTTTTGAACGGAACCGAGGCCATGTTGGAACTGGGACTTCTAGAATCGTCGTGCCCCGTACAATGCGTTTTGGTTATCGCTCATACATTTTTATTGAGGAAATGTCAAAAACGGTGAAACGCAAAAATCAGAAGCTCCTGCCTGAAATGGCCGTATCTACTAGAGTGTCGACATCAGAACGTCGACCGGGATCTTCTTCGCGCGACAATACGGAAGAAGACGGACAAACGTCTGCGGCAGAGAAATTTCGCGAGCTGACGGCGGCGCTTGCGAAGCTTCACGCAGAGCATCGAAACCTGAGGCAGAACAAAGAAGATTTGTCGAGTACCCCCGCTCTAGAACAAGAGTCGACACTGAATACCCATGTTACCCTCCCGCGGCAGTGCCCCTCTAACTCCGTCACCCCCAGCCCCTACCACGCACCCAGTAATTCTCTCTCAACTGATGCGTCTCCCCATCTTTACAGTTACGCTGTGAATTTCATTTAATATGCCACTCGATTTCGTCGGACCTTCGCACCTTCTACCAGCAGAACATTGGGACGCCAAAGCCGTTGCAGCGCACCTTGCGTCCTCGAATTTTCGTCTGGTGGTAAAACTATAACGGGGAGATGTCCCAGAAAAGGAATAGTAAGACGGTTTAATTATCATATCGCTTTTTATCTTTTGACTGCAACGTTTTGCGTATTTTTTAGAAACCAAAACACTGCCCGATTTTACCACCGAAGACCCCTACACAAAATAATTCAGATGGGGAAGTTCTAGTTTGCGATACCCCTCAAAGATGAGAAATTTCATTTAGATTTTAACATTATTTTATATTTAAATCAAACATATGACTGTACATAATTTACCGAACTGTATTTTTTATGGGAATATATGACATGTTTTGCATTTTCAAGAGACCTTCCTCCTGGGCTAGATTGATGCACGTGATGCTCGGTATTTCATTCGAATGTTTCAAATGTCGGTTAAGCGAAGAATTAGATATATCAGGAATCTATGTAATTTAAAATTCTGCATAAAACTTGTTCGGATAATTCGCCAATTCGACAGGAATTTGGCTTTAATTTGATTTCATTAAGCGGTGCAGGCCTTTGGTAAACATAGTACGCTGGAATTAATCAGCACCGTTTTCGAAACCTTCCTTGCGTTCCACGGACTCTAGTCCATCCGGATTCCGCAAAAACTGAAACAGGTGAGACTGGGTAGGCAAATCGGGTTGTCCATTTCAAATCACGTACCTTAGTCCATTAATTTACCAAGTAACTAAAAACGACCAACTTGATATGAAGAGAGCGTTCCGGTAGTGGTGATTTGTGGCCTTGGATTCTCTTTACTTTGGATATAAATTCATATCGCGTACGCTCGGTTTGTCATATTTTATCGCCGTTTTAACACATCAAGGTCTCCATCTCTGCAACCGTAAAATTTAACGCCGTTTTGTGTGTCATTTGATATTAAATGGCACGTCATACTGGGCTGCGATATCATGCGCATACTAATCAAGGCCGTTTCTTGCTCCATATCTCCGTGCCATCAATAACAACTGGACCACCCCTGATGGCAGCTGTATCGAATCTAGCGTAATCCCATCGGTAAAACCTTCTTCTATTACGGAGATACGACCGGATAACATTCCAGTCATTGGAAAAACGCCTTAAAGCCGACGCCCCGTCACGCGAGAACCCACAGTTTCCCCATGCTGTACAGACATAGACGTCAATGCTCCGGCAGTGGCCACCTGATCTTGTAATTGGGCCGACTTACAACATAGCGACCCGTATGTCGGACTCATCTATAAAAGACGGCCCATTGGCAAAAGGTCGACGGATTTCCTTTGAAATTCGGGAATCCCTAGTCTTATTGTCTAACTATATTTCCAATGCAAACTCAAATCCCGATCCGCCCAGTATTACCCACGCCCGTAGTGTTTTGTGGAAACTAACTAGGTCACGTCCGCCTAGACAAGCTAGACATAGTGGCGAGAGACAGCTTCTGGTGCCCGAACGTCCGGAAAGAAATCATCCTCGTCTTCTGGGAATGCGAGACTTGCTTTCGCGAATCTGTTTGGATACTTATATCTATCCTAATTCTCATTTTCTCAGATCGTCGTCGTAGTTGGGATACTACACCTCCAACAAATAGACATTTGATTGATCAATGCGCTTAAAAAACCAAACATACAGATAATTGGAGGTATACGTTGAGTAGTTTAGGATTACCAATTACACATAAGATAATTTAATCCAAGTGTTTCTTTCGTCGACCTGCTATTCTGATTTCCGGGCATGTAAATATCAATCTAACAAACCGAGTCCAAACCGGTTTCCAAAAATAGACAACAACGGCGAAAATACTGACATAATATTCTTTTTGTTTTTTTTCCCGTGTAAATGTACGTTTATATTGATAGTTGTCAAACAGTTTGGCTTTGACAAATTCAGATATTTAAATAAATAGATGTTGAAAAAGACAAGTAGTGATTGATCTACATATAGACCGCCACTGCCGCCTACTTCAGTGAACTATGAGTATCCTACAGAAAATCTCGGAAATCGAAGCCGAGGTAATTGTTCGTGTTTCTGATTGCGTGCACTGTAAAAGATTGAGATATTTTACCGTTTAATTGGTCCATAACAAGGTACGACATATCGTTGGCAGGTGTCGTATGAATGCGGTTAAATGAGCCGGAGTATTCTCAGCCTTGGGTATAACGTCTTATCTATTTTGCCTCACGGTTCGATATATATATTTATTGTCGAAACTGAAATTCCTGTGTTTTCATCAATTGATTCGCCTTGACTTGAGCGATTGTTGAATGTCAAACCAGCCAACACACAAGCCGGTTTACGAATGACGGGCCATTCGGTATCAACGCATTTCAAACATATAACAACCATACAGAACAGTGACGAAGTTAATTTTTTACTTATCTTTCACTAATTCTACATGCATTTTATTTATACCTACTTCGTCTGACTTGGTTGATAAAAAGTGGTTCTTCATTTCTTTTAAAGATGGCTCGGACTCAAAAAAACAAGGCCACCATGGGCCACATTGGTCTCCTGAAAGCCCGTTTGGCCAAACTTCGTCGGGATTTGATAGATCCGAAAGGAGGCGCCGGTGGGGGTGCCGGAGAGGGCTTTGACGTCGCAAAGACCGGTGATGCGCGAGTAGGTTTCGTGGGCTTCCCATCGGTCGGAAAATCGACTCTCTTGAGTAACCTTGCTGGCGTCTATTCCGAAGTTGCTGCCTATGAGTTCACTACACTAACCACCGTTCCTGGCGTCATTCGGTACAAGGGTGCTAAGATTCAACTCCTTGATCTGCCTGGTATTATTGAAGGGGCTAAGGACGGTAAAGGTCGTGGTAAGCAGGTGAGGTTACGTGTCCCTTTTATTGTTATGTTCCTCGCCTACAGCTATAATATATGTGTATGAAGTGCGGATAGTATTGACCAGAACCTTTGCCTAATATCCCTTTCGAGCATGAACCATCTGTCTTTTCAACAACGTTTGGTCTCTAGGTCATTGCTGTTGCACGAACCTGCTCACTCATACTGATGATTTTGGATGTGCTTAAACCACTACAACACAAGCGCCTTCTTGAGCATGAATTGGAGGGCTTCGGAATTCGGCTTAACAAGGAACCGCCTAATATATCATTTCGCAAGAAAGACAAGGGTGGCATTAACTTCCAGTCTCTGGTACCGTTAACTGAATTGGACAAGGATACTGTGAACACGATTCTCACCGAATACAAGATACACAATGCGGATATAACCTTCAAATGTGACGCGTCTGCCGAGGACTTAATTGATGTAATAGAAGGCAACCGTGTCTACGTACCTTGCATATATGTGCTTAACAAAATCGACCAGATTTCAATTGAGGAACTTGACATCATTTGCAGGTACTTACTTTAAGTCTTTTTTTTATCTTGTCGATTATTATACTTGATGGTTTTCTATTTATTAAAAGAGTTCCCGATTGCCTTCCAATATCGGCTCATCATAAGTGGAATTTCGACGAACTTCTCGAAATGATGTGGGACTACCTGATGCTTGTGCGTATCTATACGAAACCAAAGGGCCAGTTGCCTGATTACAGTTCCCCGGTAATCCTCAAGTCGACTGCACACACAGTGGAAGACTTTTGTAACAAGTTGCATCGCAATATCATGAAGGAGTTCAAATAGTAGGTTTGGTGTTTAGTCTCCCAAGAATACTTACCTACAAATAACGGTTGGCTAATTAATTATTTGTTTTTAGTGGTATCGTTTGGGGATCTTCGGTGAAGCATCAACCTCAGCGAGTGGGGAAGGACCATGTACTAGACGATGAGGATGTTGTCCAAATTGTTAAAAGGTGAGCATTTCCTTTGCTCGCATCTTACTACTTCGAGTATTTGAGTAACAGCTTATTTCACAATGTTTTAGGGTATGAGGATAATGGGAACATCTGTATTTACTTCGTGCACCGCGTGTCTGGACTCCTTCTTCGTGTGTAAAAATGGATAATAAATCAGATGGTTAAAAATGTAATGACTTCCATCCTCTGTGGTTGATTGAGTGTCTTGTGGTTTTACTTTAATACTTTGGGGGCCCTGAATTCTTCTTATCGTAACCTACCGTGTTCTTCAAGACTTCGGGGACAAGTTATACTTCAAGAATAACGCTGAAGGTCGGCACTTATTTGAGTTTGGTACATTAGTATTGTGAAAAAAGGAACGACTTTGTCGACAGGGGAGGTATCGAGAAATTAAACCAATTTCGAAACAGATCACAGCTGAGGTAAATCGTCTTAACAAAATATTTGTAGATGAGCTGTTCAGAACATCAAAACCCGGTGACCTCTGGAAAAATCTTAACAGATTGACAGGAACCCGCCGCCCACATCTACCAAGTGGTGCCCTAGACCTTGATGCTCTGAACGATGGCTTTATCTTCAAATCCGCTGACCATTCCGCGGTACCTCTGGTTGGATCTCTTAATCCCAGCGCTTTCCTGCCCGCTCACGAATCCTCTATCGCCAAAATTTTTTTTCTGGCCTCAAGAACTCCACCGCGGCTGGTCCCGACAGGGTCGCCCCTGCGATTCTTAAAATCTGTCACCGCGAGATTTCTCCAATTGTGACCCAGCTTGTAAATCATTCGTTAGGGAATGTTCCTTTCCTTCGGAATGGAGAGACGTCGCTATAACACCCATTCCGAAACCGGCCAATGGCTCCGCTGGACCTGTGAAGTACAGACCTATTGCAAACTCATCCGTGTGGTTAAAAGTGATTGAGAAGCACCTCCTCTCTAAATTAGATGACACGCTTAAAGCTGCCGATGACCCTTTCCAGTTTGCTTACAAATCAAATAGAAGCACTCTGGACGCCGTGGCTACGTTATCGCACACACTCCACTCTTCACTTGATGCCGGAGCGAAAGCAGTGAAGGGAGTATTCTTGGACTTCTCCTCTGCCTTCAACACAATCTCACAGTCCCGCCTCCTCTCTCACCTATGTGAAGATGGCGTTGAAGGATGGTTGATTAATTGGCTTCAAAACTATTTTTCCAATCGACGTCAACATGTCAGAGTCAGAAATGAAGCCTCAACCTCCTTGCCAAATAACTGCGGTGAACTGCAAGGCGCTGTGCTATCTCCTTTCCTGTTCAACTACTACACGTCGAGCCTTCGGTCCCCTAACGACGCGACACTAATAAAATACGCGGATGACCTGACTTTGTGCCATCCATGCAAGACGCAAGGTGATTCTCAACAGCTCGGGCAGGCAGTCACTGAGGTACTTGAGTGGTCTTCCGAGAATGATCTTTTGCTGAATGCATCAAAATGCATCCATATCACATTTTCACTGACAGCCGCTGCCCACACCCCCGAAATTTCTTCACTACATAACTTCGCTTCGAGCCCAAAATCGAAGTATCTCGGGGTGATTTTTAACAGTCGGTTATCGTGGAGTGATCATGTCGATGTTGTCTTTGGTAAAAGCCGCCGTCTTTGCTTCCTTGTTCGCCGATTCAGGAGACTTGGTTTGAGCTCGAGCCATATAAAAACCTTCGTCCATGCCTGTATAATTCCCCTGATTGTATATTGTTCCCCAGTAATATTCCCCGGTCTTAAATGCTCGGACTTTTTAACCCTTCATCGACTTTTTAAAATAATCTCGTTTTCTAGCGGTCTGCCTATTCTCTCTATCAAAGAAATCATCGTTGAACGCCACTTAAATAACTGCTCATTAATCGCTGCCCGAATTTTAAATGACCCCTCCCATCCCCTCTATTCCAGTTTATCCGAATGTAAATCTCTTCGACCAATGCGCCGTCCATACCGTTCAATTCCAACAAGAACGGCGGCATATCGCAATTCGGTCATTCCCTATTTGTCCCGATTTTTAGTCTCACCAGACCAGGTTAAACAGGAACTACAAGACAATTTTCGCATCTAATATTTGTTATCCTGCCTTTTTTAATGCTGAAAGTTTTGGTCCTCGTGACCTCAATAAAGCCACTACAATTATTATTATTATTGTAAAATGTTGCGTTTCCTTTTCCCTGAAGCATGATGTGCTGTTATTGTTCCTCCTCCCCGCCCACCAGGCTTCGTCTTCGTCCCCCCAAGGGAGTGTCTTCAAGAAAGTGGCGCCGAACAAGGCGGAGCGTGAGGCCTGTTGGAAGGCCCGCGACGCCTTCTGGGGCTGCATCAAGTCGGAGTACTCGCGAGGTCAGTCGGTTCCCGATGAATTGTCGGAGACCGTGAACATTGCCCAGTGCAAGACCCTGCGACAGGTCTATCAATCGGTTTGCCCCGAATCATGGGTAGGTCCCCCTCCCACACCACTGTTGTTGCACGTAACCAGAATCGGATTGACGTACGCTTAGTGGAACACGCAGTGCCATTTAGGTCCACTTAACCGATGGTCACTTGAAAAGAACCATCTTTTTTATTTGCAATGTTTTTCTCTGGAAGGTGGTGGTTTTTTCGTGGGAGGGAAAGGTATGAATTAATAAACAGTGGGCGGTCTTTTGCTCCAGGAAAGACAGGAGGGTTCTTTATGGCCTCTCTGTGACGACGAGACTGCCCGTCTACACCCCTCCCAGCGATTCCAAACGGTGGCTGCGCTTTTGATGGCGAATAACACTTCGTACTGTCTTAGGTAAACACAAAAAAGTGACCTGTGAACATTTAAACAAATTTGTGGAAGCGTAAGTTACGCGTGGCCACCGATGGAATGGACAATACGGAGTGATTATTAATCGGTATTATTTCCCTGAGGGTAATTCGTTGCACCAGTTCCTTGAAGAGGTAGAAGCAGGCCCGAGTTGTCGTGGTTGTGGCTTACATGGGTGCAAATGAGCCAGCTTAATCGTTTCTTTGTATCTTTTAGATAAAAATGTTCGATCGTCAACATGACTTTGACCTCTTCAGAGCCGAAACAAATGAAAAAGACCTGAAAGAACGCTCTAAGTCGTCGTAAAGTCCGTGTTGGCTACTTTTTTTACAAATAGTTCCCATCGTGTGGTTGCCTTCAGGTTTTACGTTTCGGCAACACTTCCACCTTTCACATCCCCATTTTCTCGCCCCTCTCTTGTGTAGATAAATAAATTTTGTTCGATGCTCTACTTTGCATTGTTGGAGGCCGGGGGGAATTTTCTTTGGCAGATAAGAACGTAAAAAAATGTTGCAATTAAATTCAAATGCCTCATGAAATATTAGACGTCACCGCAATTACACCCGGGGGTGGAATGATGGCGCTAGTAAATTGCGAATTATGTCCCTATCTGGGACTCCGGAGTAGGGCAGCCGTTTAATTTCCTCTTTGGGGTCGTCTGGGGTGCGGTTCTTTCCGGGATTCTGGTGTTTCTTCCAAAACATCAACGGATTGGGGAGGTGGGTATCGAAATGCTTGATTTGTGCATATTGCGGGGGTTGGTAATTACCAGCCGCAGGAGTTGAGGTAGTTTTGTCTCCGGCGTCGTACGTGGCTGATGAACGGTCAAACATAATTAGTAAATGACTAGGCGTCCTAACAGGGCGGTCATTCAGACTTATGCCCCGTAATCGGCCCGAAATGCTGTCCATCCGTCCATGCAGTCGGTCTTCGGTTGGCATATTGGGTCGAGGAAGTTACGCACCATCGTCTTTGCCAACATCGTGTTCTCAATACCCACTGGCCACGAACTGACAGGAAAAATATGCGCATCGTCGCATGTATCGTACACAGCCCCCCAACCTTAATCTTGGTCACCGAAGGTTTTATTCCGTGTGGCTGTCTTCTGCTAGAAGATGAGTCGGTTTCATGAAGATTCCTGGGAATATTGTATAGAAGGGATGGAAGTAGCGGATGCTGCATCATCCAACACTCAACCAAGACAACGGTCGCCACATTTCGAAACAAGGCTGCTTAAATTCCGACAGCCTCCAAGTCGTCGCTGGGTGCAAACAGACGCACGCCGCCGCTGCGCCGGACTTATTTTATGTGGTCTGGGAGTCTGACCACGGATTTCTCACCGCACAAGCGAGGATGCTGACCGTTGCCCCGTCAACGTTTCGTTATTCCATGTAGTCCTACATTAGTTACCATTTTGCAGCCATATAACACCACCACCAGCGACAACTGATATTCGCCGACCGGACTACTGGTTTGCCAACTTCTGCTAGTTACTAAAAACTATGCAAAAAGTGTGTCCAGGCTAGTTAAGCGAAAGTTGACCAAGGAGAACTCGTGTTGTTTCGAAAGTAATTGAACCAGTCAAGTGGAGGTGGCGCATCATTCTTCGGCACAAGTAGTTTTCTGAATGTTATTTATTCAAACCAAATAGTGAAATTTCCGGTATTCGTGTCAACTTATTATTGTAGTAAATTTTAAATCTGGCGGTAAGCAGCGATATTGTATCCCCTTTGAATGTGGTTATGCCCGGCTGCAGATGAGACGTCCGCTTTCAATGAACACAGCAAACGATGGTGGTCTTGTTTAAAATTATTTTTTTAAATATCGATTTTTAGTGCTAAAAAGAGAAATAGCATCGACTAGTTAGTCTGAACCGCCGAACTTGTACTAATATCGTCTGATTCATTTCAATCAATACCAGTCCAAAGTTGGATGAGAACAAATGATGTCCTCGGTGATAGGGGTCACAATCGTCTTTCGGTGATAATGGTAGTCGGTCCATATAAATTCGTGAAATAATTGCGTATTTAAAAAAACAAATATCTCTGGTGAATCTGTGCCCATTTTGCGGCAATGTGAAATTTATTAAAAGCTCTGGGGCTAATCGTATGCAGGCGAAGTTCCATTCAATGTTAAAATGTTTTGGAGTATTTCGCTGTCTAGCTTTGAACACAAACCGCGTTGCGCCATTAATATATGATCGGTTCCACATTCGTTTGACCTCATGGGATCGCAGAGATATTTAGGATCGGTTGACCTGAGATCCCCAATGGCCAACCAAGCCCGATGACTGGGTCAAATAGATGCGCTCGATTATATATTTCGAAAAAACGGTCAATAGCGCCCCGGGGTTAATTTTTATTCTGCCGAAGAATACCTCAAGGTTTAGGTTGAGGGTGGTGTCGCGTGACCGTTGATTATGCATGGGTGTGACGTCGTGTCATGTCGACCTTGACATTTGAGACTCCGCCAAATACAAAGTAATGCCTACAAGACCGAAGTTGGCGGCCTAGTCGTAGAAAGCCTTCTTTTTCACCATTGACATTTTCCTAATTTACCCCCGATTTTCCTCTCGCCTTTCCCCCCCCAAATCACCCTTCACACCCGTTTCTTTCTACATCCCACAACATTCCAACCACGGCAGACCAGACCTACGTCAATTGGTCCATTTCTTACCCCTTTAATAGTCAAGCCAGTCGGAAACATGAAAAATTCTCGCTGGCATTTGCCAGAAATAGAACAGCCCGAATACATTGCCGTAAATTTCGATGGCAATGTTTTACCAGCTCCACGCCTATCATCGTTGCCCATGCTAAAATAAAACAACGTGGCAGAAAGACGTTGGTTTAATTGTCTTAGTTTTGTAAACAAGTCGGGTGAAGGGTGTGGGCGCATCGAGAAAACAAAGATCTCCTAAGTAGCTGACGCACAGCGAGAGAGTGGAATAAAAGACAAAAAATGGGAAGTTCGATCTTTAAAGCGCGGTATTTTGAATTTTCCCTACAGGTGTATTATTATCATTAGCAGCACTGAACAGACGAGTGTGAGTGGTGGTTTGAAGTTGATTGTACAATCGCACAAGGGGGGGTGGTAGGGGAGGGACTAGGAGATGTGACAACAGGCCGCCGAAGCGCCCCCACTTTTGGACCGCCTTCTTCCGCGACGTCGGAGAAAACTGCCGCCCCCGAACCTTCCATCCAAACACTGTCTGCTGTCGTCGCACAGGGGCTTCAACTTGCAGGCTGCTGTGGGCAACGTGAAAACCCTTCTTGCTGAGGGTATTTTCTCCTCGAGAATCGCAGGAGGAGGATGCGCCGAGGCCAGGCCATCGGGAATCGTGCAGGGGTTGTGGAAGCTGTAGAGGGAGGCGGCGTTGTTAGTTGTGATCGTCGTGGTCGGGAAGTTGACCATCGGCACGCTGCTGTTGGAGGAGGCGGAGGAGGCTGCGTAGCGTCCACCGGTGGCTGCGTCGCCGTTAGACATCGAGTGAAACTCGCCGAAGGTGGTCGCCGACGGGGCCGTGGCGTTTCGTGGGGGCGGAGAAGCCGAGAGTTTTCTGGTTGGGGGGGAAGCAATCCCGACGCGGGGCCGTCGCAAGGACGCGTTCGCGGACACCGACACACCAGGCTGATTGATTAGAGTGAGCGATCGAACGAAAGAGGACGTCGTTGTGGGTGGAAGGCCTTCACAACTCGAGCCTACGGTAAGACGGGGTAGGCCTGTGCGGCGGCGGGATTGCATCTGCAGTTCATATCTGCCTCTTACAACATCCATCATGTGTCGCGAATCCCGTAAACTACTTGCGAACGAAGCGAGAGAGAAATTGGACGCCGTTAGACCAGCCAGGGGTTGTTGTCGCATGTTGGGAGCTCGCTGGTGTATATACGAGAGTCGACTGCCACTTGATGCTAGCGGAGAAGTTTTAGATGTCGTTGGTTGAAATAGCGGGGACTGTTGCTGCTGGTGATCCCGAATGTCGTCTTTCGTCGGACTGGAGGTCTTGTTCTCGTCCTCCTCCTCTCGAATAGGTGCGCAGACGTCGGATGTACCTGGCGGTTTGATTATGAAAAGATGGTCTAGAATGTTTGGGGCGGATTGGCATGACGAGCTGAAACGTCCATGGTCATTTTCGGGACACGCGTGCGCCTGCGAATGTGGCCCTTCTGTCGTGCCAGCGGACAACTTCGCGAGATCCACGTTATCCGAACTAGAGAGGCTTGGGGTAGCAGCGATAGGGAAATTGAAATTCCCACGCAGAGGATTTAAATGCACTGACACCGATGGGTTGTTGGTGTTCAACTGTGGGGCTCCCAGAAGGACAGCGAGGCTTGGGGGGCCACTTCGTCGACGACGTTCTCGAGCAGCCACCGAAATAGCGGTGGCTGGTCGCAAAAAACTGTTTGGTGTGTGCCTCGATGCCAGGAAGAAATTGATCGCGGCGGGGTTGGAGGAACGCCATTTCCTATCGCAAGCCAGTGAAGTGGGGAAGAAGTTGATGCCACTGACGGGGCGCGAATTATTGGCGCTGATAGAGGATGCGGGGATTCTACGGCCCGCCCAGGGCGGACTACGAGCGCGTGGCATCGAGCTCCTCTTCGCGTAGATGGAGCTAACGGATTTCCTGTCGGACAGGGGAGCCTGTCTGGAGCTCAGAGGGGGATTCATCGCCGAGGCAGGTGACTTCGTGAACTCGTTGACGGCGGAAGATCCGTTTGCACCCATGGAATTCCATTCGCTGTCTTCCTCCTCTGCAATGTGTTTCAGTAACTGCGGACTACTTTTCACGGAGATGAGGGGACGCAGCCGAAGAGGGCGTCTTGAAGACGATACAACCAGCGACGAGATCGATCGTCGACCGGTAGCGTCGCCAGCAGCGGCATTCAGAGACGAGTCAGACGCCGCGCGTTCGGACAAATCCATGCGTGAGTTGGGACGCGTGAAATACCTCATGGGAAGTTCGAAATCGAGGCCATGCAGATCACCAGCCTCGCTGTAGTCGGAGATCCTCTCGTGCTCCGAGAGTAGTTCGGAGCGAACGCAAGCTAAACTCGCCACCGCTTCAAATTCCTCCTCTTCCTCGTTTAGCAGAGCCTCCTCGTGGATAATGAAATTCTCGGGTAGATGATGGTGAGACGCGAAGCACTCCAACGGACCGATCTCATCAGCATTCTCCTCTTCATCCTCCAGAATCATGGAAAATCTACGTAAACGTTCCTCGGCTCCCGAAGCTGCCAGAGACGCCGAGATTGACATCGGCAGAGCTGGGGAGTGGGTTTGCGGGGGCGGTGGAACAGCCGTCTTCTGGGACAGATTGAGGGACTGCTCAATGGCATTTGCTTGCGCTGACAGCAACTTGTACTCTTCGATGTAATTTCGCTTGAGTTTCCGTTCAGCTAGAAGGTAGTAGGTAGCCGAAATGTGCGAATATTCGTTGCAGTCTAGGGCTTGCTGAATCTCGTCTACTGTCGCCAGACCACCGGCGGCCATTTTGTTCAGAATCTCTATGTGGTCCTCAAGGACGAGATGCTCTTGGGAGCACAGGGGCACCGAAAAGAGACCAATGGGCAATTCTTCAGCGGACATCTTGAGCCAGTCGTTCTGGAGGACCTCTTCCAGGCTGGCTCGTTTTGCGGGGTCACGAATTAGCAGTCGGGAAATCAGCGAGGAGCATTCTGGCGACAGGTGGGATGGAAGGTGGTATTTGCAGTCCATGATTTTGGACAAGGTCTCGCTATCGTTGGCCTCTTCGAAGGGCAATCGGCCGCACACAAGCATGAAGAGGATGACCCCAAGCGACCATATATCGACCTTCGGGGCGTCGTACTTTGTTCCAAGGAGTATTTCGGGTGCCGAGTAGGCCAGTGATCCACAGAAGGTGTCCAGTTCCTTTCCAGGGATAAATTGGTAGCTGAATCCAAAGTCAGTCAGTTTCACGACACCCAGTTGTTCAAAGAAGACGACGTTCTCGGGTTTCAGATCACGATGAACCACGTGAAGGTTGTGGCAGTAGGAGATGGCGGTGACTATTTGCTTGAAGTAGCGCTTCGCCAATGTCTCAGAGAGACCGTGTTCGTGCTTCATAATGTAGTCGTAGAGGTCGCCTCCGTCCCCAAGCTCCAGAATGAGGTAGAGTTTGTTCACCGTGTCGATCACTTCGTAGAGACGCACGACGTTGGGGTGCTGAACGAGCTTCATGCACACGACCTCCTGGAATAGGTGCTCCCGCGAATGGGCGTCCAGTTTGGTCTTATCGATTACCTTGACAGCGACCTTCTCGCCGGTGAAGACGTGGCGAGCCGACCTGACAACCGCGTAGTGACCGCGACCAATCGTGGCGCCGAGGTCGTAGAGACCAGCGACGCGCGGCTCCACAGTGTTGCCCTCCTCGAAGAACCGCTGGTAGATGGACATCACGGAGGCGACTTGGGGTGTGGATTGAGAGAACCTGGATTGGAGAGAAAACCGACACCTCAAGGCCAAATGCAATTAATTAATTAATTGCAATACGTTGGGTGCCCACTTACTGCAGCAAATATGGGGAGATTTAAAACCACCATCCCCCTGCTCCACGGTTTGACTTTTTTGTCTGACACATGCGCGCTCTCTCGAGTGCACGAAACCACCACTCGCACCATAGTCACATGAGAATGGAACGACGCGCGCTGCCAAATGGCAGATGGCTCGTTTGGCAGATGTTTGAGGCGCTACCGCTGCAGCACACGTCCTGTGCCTCCCACCATCCAACCGCCCCCCTCCCACTGCGAAACGAGGTGGCTGCAGGGCGCAAAGTCCCGGATTTATGCACCAATTGATATTCACGAAACAGCAGGCACCACAAAACGCAACTGATAGTGGGGTCTGGAGGGAACGTTGGTCTGGTAGGCGCCAGGCACCGCGACCACTCCGCCAAAAGAGCCCAGTTGGAGCCTGTCCTCATACAAATGCCACTTCGAAGACTAGTGGGTGTGTGTGGGTGGAGACTGGCTTGTAACCAATTAGAAGAGGAATAAAACGTGTCGAGACGAGGAAACGCGCTCTCACTTGGCAAACACCCGATTTCCTGCCCAAAATGGCGAATAATGATTGGGGACCTTCAAAACTACTTTTAAAGACTGAAACAGACAATAAGCTGAACAAAAACCCCATTTTGACCTCAATACAGACCGCAACAACCAGTTTGCATCCGGCAACAAAGCGTTCACAGAACGTCGTATGTATTTCCACTAGGTGGCAACAAAGAAAAGGACGTTTATTCTCGATAAGCGCTTCGAATATGTTCTTACCATCAACTTATGGACATGGAAAAAATTCAAAAATGAATTAAAAGGAAACCCCGTTATTGAATCGTTTTTTTTCAAAATACGAAGGCACAGAAGGTTGCAGAGAGAACAAAAAACGCCGTTATAACACCGTCAACACCAGCATATCCAGACGAGGGAATCGTTGTTTTCACAACTCCACACATGCGCGCCCAAACCTCCGGTTACATCGCACAGGATGTCGACTGGCGGCGGTCGTTCTCGTGGGTCTTTCGGGGGAGGGGGTGGAGACACCAGACGGGTGTGTGCTCTTCGGTCGGATTTACGAAAGCGGAATTTCTACCAAACAAATGGCACAGATACCATTTACAATGCGCGCACGGCAAGAGGCAATCGTTTTGAAAAATGGACCCACCTCGCACTATCAATGAGTGCAATCAGCTGACTTTGGGGAATTTTCTAAGAATAGTGCCATGAATCTGATTGGTGAAGCGAAATTAATTGCTTCTCGACTTGGTAATTGCAAAAAAACAGCTTTCCACCGTCGACAGCACACGCACACACACGAGAGCTAATGGGGCGCGGGCGTATTGAGTGGTATAGTGGCCAGAAATGGACGCTCTTGTTTATCATCACGGAATACAATGACACCACCGAGGTCTTTCGTAGACGGTAGAGATTTCCCAATAGTTGATGTCAATCAATGAATTGGGTGCCAACATGCCCCTTAAATATCAAATCGAAGATTCTGACTATTGTTCGGTGGCTATTAATCCGATAGTTCATCCGATTTCGCATAAATTTGCAAGAGATACGTAAACAAAGGTTGCAAGACACGTATAAACGCGGGTATTCGCTCAATACGATGACCGTTCCGGTGGCCTTCACGTTGGCGTGCACAATCACAGGCACAAACACGTAGAACGGCGAGCACCGGCCAGAATTGCGCGACTATCCGAGCCAAGATAAAGTACCAATATAATCGTGAACACAAACACCAGTTTACCCCTTCCCTCTCTAATTAGGGCGACAAGTTTAAATACTTTAAAGGCGACCGAAGAATCCCATCAGCTAATGATGATGCATTAATGTGTTTAAGCAGTAAACATGAACTAATGACAAGTTCAATAATAATATTAATGGTATTCGCTTGATTAAGGTCACGAGAACCAAAACTAGCAAAATTAATACAGAAAGTGGCGATCATACGTAGACGATTCTACAACACAGAGAAGTTGCACGCATAGAAAATTCGAATGAGGGTAGGATTACGTAAAACCACGAAGGTCAAACATAAAAACAATATACTACACTTGATTTAGATGTGGAACTAGAATTGCAATCATATATTATCCCGAAGAACGGTTCTAGCTAGAATGGCAGAAGCAGTAAACGGAACAGCTTCTAGACATGGGATTCGGGGCGTTGTGGAGGAGTAGCACCTCCAGTTGCGAGGTCTGTCATGTTTTGAAACTCAATTCGCACCTTTATTTCCTCGTAGCTGCATGCGGCCACACCCCGATAAACCGCTTGACAGTCGGACAAAAAAGGCTGCGGGTAGAACTTGGGAAGTAAATCTCTCGGTGAACAGGCGAAGGACCCAACAGTGCACGCACAAAACTCCCCGATCGAAAAATCGAACCAAGCGAGCCACGTGTCTACCTGGCATTCCGAATAAAATTCGATGCATGACAACAAACTCTGCTACCGAGACTCGGATGTTTCATAGAAGTGGTTTAGTTGAAGTCGATTAGAAATTAAAAAAAACAGTGGGAAAACTGAAAATATATTCAAAAAAGAGAGAGGAATTCGAGTAAAGAACAACGAAGACTAGACACAACAGTAAAACATAATTGTTAAAACAACCTACGCCCTAGCGATGCAATCATCTAAAGGGAACAAACTTCGGGATATTTCAAATCCAATTAAACAAATAATTACTATGCACATGGGCATCACTCCCAATTACCAAAAAGCTAATCATAGATGTCTGCAACGAATATAAGAATCATGTTTAACAACGCGTGAAAAACGTAACCGAGCTTACCTTTATTGACGATGAAAAGGTAAGTCCATTTCGATAGAATATCGAATGCTTATGTCGAAGAAACTAGAAGTGTATCAAAATGTAAGAAAAAACAATGTAAAATGAGGTTATAACTCCATCAAAAGCGAAAAGACATTAAAACCTCATACAAAATGTCTACAGTTCACGGGTTACACGTGCTAAGGCGTTCCCGATATTTTTGATAGCAAAAATTTGCGACTTTAATGAAGCCGGTTCATCCTCTCCAGCTAGAAGAGAAACTGGTCTTCCGGGTTTGCCATCAAGTTTCTCGGGAATATATTTTCGGATAGTGTCCAACGTGCGACCAGAAGTGACCTGACTTGGGAGTCGAACCCGGGTGCCTAAACAACATAGTGAGACTGCTAACCATTACACCATCCAGTCACGAGTCCATCCTCCCACTAGAGACAGCAGCACCAAAGATTGTATAAATACGCGAACACGCGAGAATTTTGCATGCGTGCCTTATCAAATCGTTTTATTTTCAAACGGACTGTGCTAGGCGACTCCGTAAACTCATCTTAAATATCGTGTGATCGACGATAACATGCTGGTAACCATTTTTTTGAAAGCTAATAGTATAGAGAGCGGTAGACCTCGCACTCTTATATTTCGCCATTGATGCACTGTAACATACAATTTGTGTCAAATAAACCAGGAAACCTTATAAGAGAAAACAGTAAACGTCGCATTGAGGTATATTAGATCTACATATATACCGACGGAATTATTTAATAGCAAAGGGTAGAAACTGTTGAAGAATGGAAAATATTTTAACATAAAATGCTTTACTCACGGAGACAGAGTTTGATATGGTGCCCACGCTCACCCATGGCGATAATCGCCTAAGAAATAATTTCAGATATTGTGCGCTATGGGTAGTTCATAAACGACAATGATGTCGACGCAAAAATGGCGGGGGTTTTTCAAGGAATCCAAAGTTATCACGTGCGTCGGAAGAGTAACTTATCGTAACTCTAATAGCAATCAAACCATACTAAAAAAAGTAAAATTATTTAGCGTTGTTCAATATTTTATTTAACGATGGATATACTAAATAAAGAACCGGTAGATGTTAAAAAGTGCGAATATTGGGGACCAGACAGGACTCGCCACAACGGGCGGTAGGCACCGCGCCTAGTCGGCGTTTTCGTCCCAGGTCGGATCCTAACCATTGTTTGAATAATAAACAATATTATTCATAACCAACCTTCATCTTTGGCCATCGTGCCGTTCTATTTTTTGGCCCACGGATTACGATGGAAAGCTCAACTAATAACCTCACCTATGTGATGTAGGTAAAATACCCGTGAAATTGCAGCAAAGATGGTCACCAAATAGACAAAAGCGTGTTCAAAACAAGACTGAGTTTATTGGAAACAAAATACAATCTTAAAATGCATGCTGTAGGACATATTGCGGCTGTAACCGACTGCAATCGGATTTCGACACAATTCATTCCCGACCTTCATCTTTGGCCATCGTGCCATTCTATTTTTGGGCCACGGATTACGATGGAAAGCAATGATTTAATCCCTGTTCCGCATGGCATATAAGTGCGGTTCAAGAGGCGATTTGTAAGAGATAAAGATAAGCTCAACTAATAACCTCACCTATGTGATGTAGGTAAAATACCCGTGAAATTGCAGCAAAGATGGTCACCAAATAGACAGAAGCGTGTTCAAAACAAGACTGGGTTTATTGGAAGCAAAATACAATTTTAAAATGCATGCTGTAGGAAATATTGCGGCTGTAACCGACTGCAATCGGATTTCGACACAATTCATTCCCGACCTTCATCTTTGGCCATCGTGCCATTCTATTTTTTGGGCCACGGATTACGATGGAAAGCAATAATTTAATCCCTGTTCCGCATGGCATATAAGTGCGGTTCAAGAGGCGATTTGTAAGAGATAAAGATAAGCTCACCTATAAGATGTAGGTAAAATACCCGTGAAATTGCAGCAAAGATGGTCACCAAATAGACAAAAGCGTGTTCAAAACAAGACTGAGTTTATTGGAAACAAAATACAATTTTAAAATGCATGCTGTAGGACATATTGCGGCTGTAACCGACTGCAATCGGATTTCGACACAATCGTAACAGAATGCAAGTTGGGACTGTTGTCTTCTGATATTTCCTTAGTTCCATATGCATTTGAATATATGAAGAGAAAAATCAGTAAGTGTATTTCAATAAGTTTGTTTTTGCCCTTCCGTAATGTGTCTCGGCATTCGGATTGACATAAAGAGGTCGAGGATAGTATGTGAACACACGTGGGGCGTGTCGTGGTCTATGGGGGCCAGCCAGGTGTCGTCGATGTTGGCTTCATTTATCCTCGTTTAGGTCACAGCCTGTGTTGTGGTGTTCCTTAGGCAATGAGGTATCAAACGTGGGACATCAATGAACACACCATCTAAGATAACTACAGTAGCTCTGGTAACACCACT
Organism: Proteocephalus fallax; assembly: GCA_028672205.1. NCBI lineage: Eukaryota > Metazoa > Platyhelminthes > Cestoda > Proteocephalidea > Proteocephalidae > Proteocephalus > Proteocephalus fallax. Next base: position 996,784 of record JAPUBX010001519.1, on the reverse strand, counting down.
CTCGTGGCAATCATCATTGCTATGGTATCCATCTGACACCCTGTCTAGAAGACCCCCCCTTCAACAAAAAATGAAACAACAAACCATGGTCACTATACTGGTCATTTAAGTATATCTATATATAAATACAATAACAACCTAAAACACATATAAAGGGACCTCCCATACAACTGTCTGTACACGTGTGGGGAGACGAAAGAGAGATTTACATAGATGTATATACACGTGTTATAAAAATGCTAAAACGGCACCACTCCTCTTTTTCTGATGGACCTCCTTACAGTGCTTGTCGAGCCTTGACTCCGATGCGACAGTTACCCCGCAAATGGAACAACCGAATCCCGTGAGGAGGGGACTGGGCCATGGCCGCTTCGGGGTCGAGGGGTGCTGCCTCTTACTGCCGGGGACGTTGCAGTGTGGCAAGTGGGCCAATAGGGTTTGGGCGCTGGCGAAGAGTGCTGCCTGTGGTCTCGGGCAGCCAGGACAGCGCCAGACGAGGGCGTCAAAGGGCTTCAAAGGGCGTCGCCTAGTAGTAGGCTTTTGGCAGGTTGCCCGGTGCAGTTTCAATTCGGCAAATGTTGTGAAACCGCCCTTGTAGCAGGTGGTGCAGGAATGGGTTGGTTTGGGGCGACTGGAACGAAGCTGGGGGCGAACAGTTTCGTGATAATCACTTGGGGTTGAATGATCATCTCCGTTAACACACACAGCGGTTGTAACCTATGGGGGGAAAACAATCTTATCAAAACAGCACAAATTGAGGTTGGTGCAATCGTGAGGATTGTTGGAAACATACAGTTGTAGAGACGGGCGTAGGTCTGTCATTATTGGTTACAACTTGCATGCCATTGGGTCGATTGCCATCCGACAAAGTCGGCGTCCTTATCGTTTGCTATTAGTAAAGGAGCAAAGGATTTCGATGAAAAACAGAAGATTTGGAAAAGGGTGTCAATTTTATGAAACCAAAGACAAAACTCACTCTAGAGGAGATGGTTGAAATGGCAATGCCAAGCTTGGCGCCCTCGTCCTCCGTGGTATCACTGTCGTCAACCCCGAAAAGTTCGACGAACGCTGACACATCATTGGACTAAAAAAGAGAACAAACACTGCTCAATAAGAGCCTAATCAAAGGAGGTAGTAACCTCAGATGGCGGTTTACTCACGATGGCGGTCGATTCCGACGGCTGAGGAGGGTCGCAGCCGTGAAGAGCGGTCGTCGGTGGATGCAGCGTGTCGCCTTTTGGAATGCGATGGTGCGACGGGAGACTGGCCGGCGGGGAGCTGTCACCTTCCAACACAGCACCCCCGGGTTGCCCGACAGCTGTCACTTTATTCGATGGGGGCGAAGCGTTCTAAAACAACGAGTAAATACTAAAACAATATATAATACGCAGCAGACCATTTGCAAATTTTCTGCCTGCAAACACCACTTTTACAACCGCACCAAGCTGACAAGCATGTAACTTTGCGTCACAAATACCGATTTACAGGGATAAGAGCAACACCACTCGGGGGTCCTGGACGGAGACGCGCCAACGAATAACAACTAGTCTGGGTGAAGGGCAGTTGACACCAACCACCTACCTCGTCGGGCTGACTTGAGGTATGAAGGAGTGTTCTCCTGCGTTTGACAGCACTCGCGGCTGAATCCACCTTCTCCGGACTCTTATTGACCACGGAGAGGCTGTCTCGCTTGAGGGGCAGCCGACCACCTCTTGGACATCTCGGCGCGGCGACGGCCGCAGTCGCCTCCCCCCGAAGCGACAGATTGCGTTGCGTTGGGGGCCTTCGCGGGTTGGTCGTGATGAAACTGTCCCAGTCAAGCAGAGCAATCGCCCCCGTCTTGGGCGACTCCGGGGCGACTCCGCCTCGAGTCGATGGTTCTAAGGAGGAAAACAAATAGATGGGCAAAACAATCAAAACCCAGTTTGATAGCAAATAATGGTGCTACTTCATGGACGTGAAAGAACCCGGAAACGGTGCATTAAATACGGCAAATATGCCCAACACAAAAGGCACTCACGCAAATCAACTAACGCATTATATATATATATACAAATAGTATTATTTGTGAATAAGTTGAAGCCTACCGTCATTCTTGATCCGACTCCGTTTACCCCGAGCACTCCGACATTCTTCGGGGCTAAGAAGGGGCCGTTTTTGTTTCTGTGCAAGTGATGAATTCGGTCTTTTTCCAGTCACAGATACATCAGCTGGCGCAGTAACTGGCTCTTGATCGGGCTGGGCAGAAGTCGCAATTTCTCCTCCTTCACCTTCATCAGCTAATTTCCCAGGAGTGGTAAGATACAAATTGATTATATCTGCAACTTCCTCTTCTGATTTGCGGAGATTATCAGCAACGGCTATGGGTGGACAGTGATGGTTTTTTGTGGATTCACACGGCGGTGAATACTGCGGAGATGCAAGTGGCGAAGATAACCTGCCCACATCTTGTCTCGGAGACGAAACCGAGGAAGCAGGATGGTCTGCAGTTGGCGGGAATCCAGCAGCATCACCACATTCCTCCTTGATTACAAATGCATAAAGTTGAGCAGGAGGGATGTCGTTTTCAGAACTGCCTAGTGGAGACGATTGGGGAGAAATGGAATGATCATTCTCGTTGTTCGAAGAAAACATCGGATTTGTTTCTTTCACGGAAGTGGCAGGGGTGAGCTCCAAAACCGGGTTCAGCTTGTTCCGAGAATATTTATCCACTATGGGGCTTTCAAAGGGAGAGGAGTCCGCTGATTTTTGTTCAAGGACAACAGACGCCCGGACACGTTCCTTAACATAGGAATTAATTGGCTTATTCGATAGTTTGGCCTTTCTTTTCGCAATGTACTGCTGCCGAGGACCGGAATGAGCAGAAAAGCGCGTTGACACTCGTCGAGTAACGACATCTTTCTTCGGAGTCTCAAGTGGCGAGGAACTGTTGGAGCAAGCACCATCTTTAACCGAGGATGGTTCCAAGTCATCATCCACGTTTCGCCTTTTGAGAACCTCTTCATGTGTTGTTTCTACACGAGAAGCATCATTCATGTTTTCATTAGATACTTGTTCATGTTTGCTAGACGTTGGGTAGTTATCGGTGTTCTTGGTAGCTTCACTACCTGGACTTGCAAGCGGAGACGAATTGGCGGAGTTAATAATGGCCTGCGACACGACATCCCTTCGCCTAGACTGAAACTGAGGAGCATTTGCTGGGAATTCGGGAGGCGTTTCCGCTGAACCAGTTGGTCGGAGCCTAGACGATTTTCTTAGGACAGCCACCAACTCCTTTACCGGAGTTTCAAGGGGCGACGAAGACGCCGTAGAGGTTTCCTTCATTTCGGGAGTTTTATCGGGACTGGTCGATTGGGTGCCCTCGACAAGCACCTCGGGCAAATTGGACACCTTCTGCCCTCGCGCCTTACAATACTGTTTAATCGCACCGGGACTCGGTGGACTCTCGAGTGGAGAGGAGTCGCCGTCCTCGAGCGTGTCCCCCCAGGGTTTCTTGTGGAGGAGACTGCGGGAGGAGACTGGCTGCTCACTTCGACGGCGCAGAGTCCGGCGGTCCGACTTGCCAGAAACAAGGAGCACTTCACGGCGCGTGGACTTCCGAACACTCGCGGGTGGTGTTAATTCTGAAGGCGATGCTTTTCCATCTGGAAGCAAACGTAACGCACTGAATACTATTTAAGGTAATCTAAATTTGCATAGAAAAAACAAGCAAACCTTTGACTTTAATGGCCAACAACGGCTTACTGGATATGGGATTCATGACGGCCGAAGAACGCATTCTAGTACGTCTCGATAAGCATATAAGTATTATATATCAACCCGGGCCCATTGATATATCGCATGTATTTCGTTAACACCATAAGTTGAACCTAAACTACTTTTTATTGGTTATAACCATTAATATGTAAGAGTTTGGAGGCAAGTATTACAAGACCAAACTAGTACACTACTATTAATTCGCCCATTGAACGGCTAAGTTAAAGTACACAAGGTATTTTGGCATTAATGTACTTTGTTTTGGATAGAATACAAATGACCTTGTGGTGACTTGCTTTCAGCCGGACTATCCCGTCCGTCTACAGGTGAATAACTCAAGTTGCATAGGAGCAGAGGAAATTGGAGACAGAAACCTGAACACAAACCTGACGAAGCCAGAGATTCGGAAATCCGCCCGGAAGACCCCGAGTCATGATTAGAATGTTTCAACGAGTTTTCTGTCGAGCGACGAGCACGACCGCTTCGCGTGAGGCTTTCTAGAAAAGTAGGTCACAAAGTAGCAAAAAGAGTCAACGAGTGTGGCCATAATGCGCTACATCTACTAACCATTCCGGGAAGAGTCTATGTTTAAAGCGACCCTGGTCCATTCTAGGATTACAGTGTGTATTAAAATAGACTCTTAGCCAACAAAGGAAAATTAATATAGTGAAGGGAGCAATCAAATCCAAATTTTCGCGACTATCTTCTATTCTAAACAAACCGGCTTCATGGGGAGTCGCAATGAAGTTTCTTGGGAATATTTTGGTAGGCGGCATCCCCAGTGCAACTCGAGGTGGCCTGACCAGTGAGTCGAACCCAGCGAGGATGCCAACCGCTACATTATCGGGACGACCTTTAAAATTGGCCGATTCACCACTGCTATGGATAATTCCACCGCGATGACGATATGCCACAATAAGTAGAAAACAACAAGAACACACCCTCGGAGAGTTCACGGTTCATTGTATTAAGTCGCTGCATGTGATAACCTTCACAGTTCCGTTGATGCTGCAAAAGCGCTCGGTGAGTTCGAAATCCGATAAGATTGCAAGTTAGACAGGGAAATGGTGCTTGGTTGACGAGATGCACCTTTTCTACATGGTGAAGAAGCGCTCTCGCGGTGGGGAGACACGAGGCGCAGATGGAGCAGGGGTATGAGTTCTAAAAGGTGAAATAGGCATATGTTAGAATTCTTCATATCTTCTTTGTCGCTGATATCTCCTGCGGGAGGATGAACCGGCTTCACGAAATTCTAGGGAGTTTGGTCCCCAGAACAACCCGGCTTTGTTCGAAAGGTGACTCTAGCCATCGAACAGTCGAGTGCATTCCGTATTTCAGCAAGGAGCTGTGCGATAGAATGTGAACCACCTTCCTGGCGATTGAACCCTGATATCGATAGTCTCCGCCCACTACGTCTGTAAGCGGTTAACCGAGGTGTGGCCGCTGCAGAGTGCAGCTAATTGGAGCCAGAGGCGTGACGGAGACCTAAGGCATGACAGACTCCACGGGTGTTACTCCTGCCAGACACCCCATACATTCATGATATCGGGTTGTAATTATGATTGAAATCACACTAGAAACTTCGGGGATTAATTTCTAAGATATAATCGGCACCAAAAACATGAAAAATTCCCAGCAACATATGATACACAGCAAAGCCGACAGCATAGGAAGTTTACAAGAAAAATCCAGTAATAAAAAAACGAAAATGGTAAATTGATGTTTTACAGAATAAATGGTGGCCAATTTCGCCCCAATCCTAAAGGCACCAATTATGAGATCAACGTTTAATTATGAATATTGAAGTTTCAATGATGGCTGAATAAAATGGAAGACCAGAGGATCTAAAACTAATATTAAATCACTGTAGTACATAGCGGACATGACGCTAGTTTTTTCTGATGATGCCGAAGAAGGCAGTCATAATGCAAATTGAAGCACTAAATGCGATGGCAATAACTTGTAGCTGAAAACGAATTCGTCAACTGCTCCCTGAAGTGCTTTCATATAAAGATAGAGATATCACAACTATCCCCATTAACTGTCAACAAAAACCATAATGCGTTCGGACAAAAAAATATTCGACCACACCACATCTTGACATAAAGCGCTTATAATTATTGGACCACGAAGATAGCATGTATTCCTAAATAATAGATAAACACTTACTAATATTGATGGGAGTTTATTCATGACCGAATAAAGTTAATCCACCAAATCCCGTAGGCTGGTTTCGTTAAGGAATTCGCAGAAAAGCGCTATGGGGTGCACAATACGCACACCGCCTCACGAAAACATTGTAGAATATCAAAATTAAAATGGGTTATTGCTGAGGCGCGAACTTAAACAAATAATCACGGTTACTTTTAGATGTGCCTTCTTCAGGGCGTTTATTTGATTTTCGTTGAGCCGTGAACAGTTATGTGTATTTACCTTTATTAGTAATACCCTGACTAATGTGTAAAATGAATTCATGATATTTATTGATTATGCATATTTTTTATTGTAAAAAATCAGAGAAAAGAAAATGAATTTCTAAAAAAGCGTTCAATTTTTTTCATAGGTCTAAGGGTCGTAGCAGAACGTGTTCGTGCCATTCTCGCCTTCCGATCCGGTCCAGCCGGTCCAATAACAAGAAACCACTCATTCCGTAAAATTTAAAATCGGTAAGACGCCATCGACAACGGTCTTTCGACTAAAACGGCTGTTACGATTTCGCGTGTACATTGGAATGCTTATTTCTTGTAACCCGTTACCGTTGCCCTATCAACCGTAAGACATTGAAGAGAGTAGACGCCGGAGGAGTTTACCCGAACAGCGACACCTGAACAGCCTCATTTATTAAAAGGCGTTATTTGGAATCAATACAGGACTTGGGGTTTGATAGGGTAGTCGGCCAATGATGGAGTGTGAGGAATTAGTCACTCCATCGATTAATTGCAATGAAGTGTCCAACTGCAATCGAACAGGCTGACCATCCATGTTGACGGTCTCGAATTTCTGTCGGTCAGCTACGTTGGTTTGGCACGTTGACGGAGAGGTAGATTCAGGTCTAACCCTTTCAAATGAAGGAAGGTGTGGTAATTCGAGTTCATGTCCCGTGCGAGAGACGCGGGAACATTTGGTCTCCTTGAAAGGATTGTCTCACCGGTAGTACCAAATAACGCAGACCCCATAATGGACCAGTAGGTGTCTTCTTAAGTTTGGCTGATGGCGTTGGAGGTTTCGTAGATGGTTCGGCGTAGACGCACTGGTGGTTCGGCAGGTATGCTTGATCATTGCTGCTTCACGTGAAGCGGGATCACAAATGCATTTTGTTGGAGGGATTAGTCACTCAATCGATAAGATTGTGATACGACAAAATGTTGACAGAAGGGGTGGAAAAAGCGATGTGGCGCCTTTTAGCCCGGCTTGGTTGTCTTTAATTTAAGGAAATTAATACAATAAGAGGTTTTGGAGAACCGGAAGGGCTAATTCAAAACCATAATCAATCAACATATCCCATGCCATCAACACAATTAACTTCATTCTATAATTTCTCTTTAAGGCTATACATTTTGGAAAGGTGAGCAAAGCAGAAAATATAATATTCTGGCGTCTTCGATAAATTTCCAGTTGTTTAATTCCATACCAGATTTCTTAAATATTACGGATTAAAGAATATTCTGAGAAAGTAAATATATTTAAACCAGAGGTTTGTCACAATGAAAGGTCAAACATTTCTTGACAATCGCGACGCAACTGCAGCGTGATCGTATTTCTGAGGCTGTTGACGATTTCTGCCGCCTGCAAAAACGTCATGGATGATGTAGGTGTTCCGTTTATGGATAAAATCTCATCCCCAACCTATAAGAAGAACAACCATTATTTTAATATTTTTTGATTCCGGACCGATAAATTTAAGCTTTCATCCAGTTTACGGTAATCTGTAAATTTTGACGAGTAGCTTGTCTATCAAAATGCTTTGTAGAGACCTTAAATGGTGTGTTTATTTATTCCAGACGCATGACATCATTGACTGGCACCCCATTGGCTAACGCACACAACTGCGCATGCTGTGACCTTAACGTGGATAAATTAAGACAATATCCACGACACTTGGCCGGCCCCCACTTTTTACCACGACACGCCACAGGTGTGTCCAGACAGGACTCGCCTGCAGCGGGCGCTAAGCATCGTGCCTTGTCGGCGTTTTCGACCCAGGTCGGGCCCTCACTATTGTTTGAATAATAAACAATATTATTAATTCCCGACCTTCGTCTTTGACCATCGTGCCATTCTGATTTTTGGGCCACGAAGTCTTCGAATTACCATAGCTTTCCGAGAAATCTGCTGAATACGGAAGCTTCCATAATCATGTTTCAATGGCCCTTTATTGTAAACCCAACCAGTAATAGGACAAATCACGTACCTGCATTTTGCTGTTTCTAAAGGCTGGGCTGTTATTCTCTATACGAAGGATGACCAGCGGCTTCCGCTCGAATTCATAACCTCCGCGGATCGAGAAACCAAAGCCGGAACCGCTTGATATTAACGTCACGGAATAGTACACTTCGTCTTCAAACCTATGTTTCTGCGGAGGCTTGATTGGTATGAAATACGATGGGATTAATCTTCCATGTCATCTTTTTTTCTATATATCAAAACGCTTACATAAAGTTCGATTCGAGGTATATCCGGCAATTCGGGAACCGTTTCCAACATTGAATGTGGAGTAAATCGTTTGTGGTCTATTTTTCTGGGTGGGGAGTTCGTCTTATACTCGAGGACTGAAATGGTAATTGATAGGTTTTTTTAGTTATCCGATTAATAATTGTTAAATAAAAATATAATGTATACCCACCAGGAATCTTGAGTGAGTTGTCTATCGAAAGTCGGCGGATATTCACATCAATTTCATTATTTAATGTACATGCTTGTTCAAGGACATCTGTTGGTGTCCTCTCATCAAGTTTTTGTCCATTGACTTCTAAGATCTGATCGCCCACTTTCAGTTGGTTAGAACGGTCGGCAGGACCTCCGGAACATATGGTTGCTAACAAAAAGACGTTATATGAATAAAGAATTTAAACAAAAATCCAAATTAGAAAATATTAATTTACTGATATAGCGAAATTTTCCCGGGCATTGTGATCGACTTGCGACAAACCCAAAGGTTTCATTGACATTGCGACGTAACCTGACATGGAAGGTTCCAAAATTGAAAGATTCGTCTGATCGTGGAGAACATATTGATGAGGATGATGGCGTTTCTGTATGAAAGAGAAGCATATTAATTTAGCATGCATTCATTCTTTCATGCGGTTAAACATCTGACCAAGAACCATCACGAAGGCGTCATTAAAACCAACTGGATTTGAGTTTTTCCCGATTCATCAGAACTATCATCTATCCTCTATACAATGTAATCTCTTTAAGTAAACTAAACTACAAACTTGAAGACTTTCGTTATGTGGGAATATCAATGGGCTTGGTGCCTGTAATCCTGCAACCTTGGGCCGGGTAGCGGAAACTGGCTGCTTTATCATCCGGAATATAGCCAGACCGATTGCCACGTGTAGCAACACGATTGGTGGAGTGGTTGATGATGCAGCGGTCACTTCGAACTCTGGCACGCCATTTGTACAATATTTTCAAGAATATTCACGGCAACATCTATGATGCGGCTCATCCTCTAGCAGGAGATAGCAGACGATAGAAATCTAAATGGCAGAACTGACGAACCGTGAAGACTTTAAAACCGTTCTTACTATAACACGAAGGTGAATCATCGCCGGATGATCCGAAGTTTCCGCAGATCTGCATCGGCGATCCGATGATGGAGTCAATGTTGTCCAGGGACGAGGCGTCCAGTGAACCCAACGTCACTATGGTGGCGGGCAGCGGTGCGCGATAACCCCGAAGAGTGAGTTCGAGGTCGGCGTGTGGAGCTGGGTTGCCATGGGAGTCGCGCGACAGCGTGTCTAGCAGACGAACTACGCGGGTGTGCGTCGCCCCCAGAACTGAGATCCCGTTGATCGCGATCACAAGGTCGCCGGGGAGGATTTGGCCACAACGGTACGCGGGCCCCCCAGGTGAAACCGCAGCAATTTGAACCTGAATGGTCGAACAGGTACGGCATCGCCAGTAGGAAATTTTATTAGGTTTTCGCAAGGGTTAAACTTTGAGTGAATGCTGACGGAGAAGCAGGCATTATTTTGGAATATCACAATGACCCGTTTGAACACGGAAAGAATGAATATATTATGGAAAAATGACTTTTTTCCGAAAATATAAGGCATGTTTCCGTTTGGTCGACCGATAGGGTAAACAGAGAGACTTCACAGACATGGGCAAACAAACATTGGCTGCAAGTCAGACAAATACTATGTTTCAGACAAAAAACAACTTTTTTGAAAAAAATATGCAGAGGGTCTAAGGCTGTCTGAAATACCTTCCAAGTTCGTGAAAATTTAGAGTAGCTTATACCTGAAGCTTATTCCTGAATTTAGTAATAATTATCGCTTTATGTAGGTCTGAAGGTGTAAACTATCGACAATAAAACCTTGCTATACTGTACTACTAAAGACGAAAACTACGTCTGATATCCTGCTTCACCCTCTGTCGTACAACCAAGCAATTGCGACATATCGTCGATGACCGAATGCGCTTCAAAGCCGTTCTTGTGGGAATTCAATTGGATAGCCTTCGCATTGGTTAAAGTAATTAAATAGAAGACAGAATTGACAGGATGTGCGTAATCACGAAGGTATCAGCGATGAATGAGTGTGTCTTATATGTGGACATAGAAAATCAACTTGAAAATTATTTTAAAATGCCCACGGCATGTGATGCCAACGCAAACAATAGGGGTATCAGGTAGACATCCCAAGCGTCGGAAAGAGAGTTGTGAATGAGACTACGAAGACTGCAAAGGTCGGGTATTCCGCGTATTTGATGAGAGACATGCCATTTTTTACAGTTCAGACGCGTAATAATAGGTGAGAGGACACGACGTCTTGAAGCACACTAAAGGTATTGGACAAAGAGGAAGAGGAGTTTCCCGACTCTAATGTGCTGATGGTGGTGAGAAGAATCATTTACAAACCACCCGAAACTTAATCCTTAAACAGTTGGAATAAGGCAAAGAAGTGTGGGTTGTTTATATCCCAGATTAAATGCGCGAACACACCCTTAACGACTTTCGCTCAGGCATAGAGTTGGGAATGAAGGGTGTGTGAGAACGCGACCATTGCGTCCAGAGTACTTCTAATTGGTTTATAAGCTATCTGGAACGGGTTATTAGCATGTTTAGTGTGGCTTCCAATTTGGAGACTGGGTGATTTTTCAAAACAAACAAGGCCTTTGGAATTAACAACATCTCCAAATTCGGAATGGAAAGAATACTCCCAGGAGGAATAATTAAGAGGTCTACGGCGGTTGAAAGACTTTCCAAGCCGGCACACGTGGGGCTCTAGAGGTCCGCCAATATTGTGCAGACATAAGATGTGTCGCAAGCAGTAAAGAACTTGGATTAAGCAATTAAATGTGAAGGACTGCGAGATAGTCAGTGGATTGACAGATAAAGCCATCCTCAATTAATTTAGCTAAAAACCAGCACACCGAGGAAGCTAACATACCGTAGATACGTTTTTCGAAGTAGCTAAAAAGCATCATCATACAAATAGAACAGCCGTGGTGTCGCCTTACATCCAGTTGGCCGAAAATTGGTCCTTAATTAGCTTATAACCATGCCTCAGATTTACCCTACTAGCACAGGCGTCTAGCGTCGGTTTCAACCATCCTTTTCCCCAAATGAAATTCCGCCAATTGAAGTTTTTTTTTATAAAAGTCGGAGATGTTTCTTGGTGAGCGCTGTCGGTCTTCTTCAAGCCAACCCCCTATATGTCTCTTCTTCTTCTTCTTCTTCTTCTTAAGATGTATATGGTCGCCGTGTACATATTTTCGAGGATTTATTTTAGTTTCTCGCGATTTAGCCACGTTGATCAAGTTTTTTTACACTATCTCCCAAAACTTAAAGCGACAAACAGAGAATTAGATACCCACAAAATTCCTTTGAATATTTTCAAATTTCCTGAATTTATTGAAAACAAGGAAAAAAGGAAACCTAAATCATGTTTTTCGTTTATGCCCAAATTTTGTACTTCGCTATTTATGCATATATTAAATAATAATAAAATAGTTTACCGAATTCCTTCTCTTCAGTGTTGTGGATTTTGTTTTCCGCGTAACCAATCACAATGATTCTAACCCGGTCTGACATAACTCGTTAAATCAACGCTCGAATCCGATTGTATGATGACGCGTAAATGGAGCCAATTCGTTGATGCCCACCACTCATACCCGCCAAACCTTGATTTAAGTTCATGTGCATTGAATTGGGACACAAAGACTGAATGCCAAATCTCTACATGTTCTGCAGATTCATCTCCTAGAAATAAATGGAATTGGGCGAAACCACTTACTATTAAAACATTCCGAATGAGTCATTACCGGCCCAAATGATTCACCTGATGTATTCCAGTGGGCTCCGCCCATCAGCATTGGAGACCACTTAAACAAACTTACTGTCAACATGCTCCCCTTTTCTCCGATTCTTTGAATAACGTGAGACCCAACTTAACCAATATGTCACACCCTACTCCAGACCTCTTGATATAATATAGGTGGCGAATTACAAATCACCGCTGTAATTTGATTGGACGAGGGGTATGTCTTGCAATACAACTGTCTTCTTTAACATCACTAGGATCAAATAGTCACTGCTAAAATGCACGTTATTAAAGAGAGTTCATGGTCGACAGATAAACAAAAACACATCACCAACACTACTCGATGGACGAAAAAAATGATACATCGAAGAAGCAATAGACAACCCTTGAGTTAACATATTTCCCCCAAAATCATCGATAAGGTTGTCGTTTCACAATTTATTAAAAAAAGATAAACCCTTGCACCTATACGCCTCGTAGCATACAACTCAAATGTCCTTTAAATTGAATACCAAAATTTTTTGAAAATAAAAAATTAATTTTGTTCAAAATAACGAAGCCTTAAAGGACGGTGTATTAATCCTGAACGTTAAAATTTAAAACCCAGGACTCACTTGTGTACCTTCCTCAGCACCGCCAATAATCCGAACCCCCAATCCAATGGCCCCCCTTTTCAGTCGCACATTGACATCTGTCAGGTGTACCCTGGCGGGAGATTCTGCCACAAGGGATGTGGCTCGCGATTCTTGCGGTAGAATCGAATCGCAAATCGTCGTGTCATCTTCAAGGAGCGCTGGTTTTGAAGCCTTGAGGTAGAGTGAGGCCGGGACGAAGTCAGGAGTGTGGCAGGGCCCGCTAACACCAATTCCGGTGAGCCGAACACCTTTAAGAATATCACACTTCTGAATTCTGCAAGACGCTTTCGAATTCGCTTCTTTCGAGGATGAGGTAACGGTTTTTGAGCGAAAAAGTGACATTTTCAAGACACAAGACGCACTGAGCGGACATTTGCTTAAGAATGAAGCATGTGTCCACTGCGCTGTGCGGGCTGCTCTAAGTCGCGTGCGCACGTTTTGAATAGACCAATCAGAGAGCAAATAATTATGCAACTCTGAGTCACCTGGTTTCCAGAGGCAACGTGCTCTTAATTAATTCACAATGTAACCGTGAAAAATCGTTTAGCTTGTCCAGGACGCTCCATGTGTTTCAATCGTTCTGCTTCAAACCAAACCCTGTAAAAATCGGACAAAATAAAAAAAGATGTTAATGAAAACGATTTGATGAGGGTATACCGAGATCAATTACCTTGTATCTTGTCATAACGGTCTCGAGGTCTCCTGTAAATGTGTTTTCAATGACACAGAAATTAATAATATCCATGCATCATGACAGAATGAGTTTTTGTTCACGTTTTCCGGCGCCGCTGTGTTGACCCCGATACCTCCCGTCGTGAATCACGTCTTCACATGCTCCAATTTCAATTTCGTTGTCGAATCCAACGTATTTTCGACCCCCATTACAAAGCATATTCTTAGAATTAAATGTCTTATTATGTGTTGCTATGACACATAACAATGAATGAATACAATTAGATAATTCAAATATTTCTTGATTCAATTATAATCAATTATATTTTTTATTTCTTTAGTTTCTTTCGTTTAATCAAACATGACACCTCGTTTCCACGCCAGGTACTAAAACGCATTGTTCATATTGCGGATCTTCAGCAAAATCCTGATAGCGATACTCTTTCACAATAATCATCGTTACCTTCCAGAATACGACCTGGCTTCTGAATATACATTATTCAACATTCCACGTCTCCAATCTCGAATGCCTATCTTTCAGTGATACACTTCCGTTTAGTCATTCTACGTTTTTTGCTTGCTGCGACGGTTAATTATGTCGCCGATTAAACGCGCTGTTAGAACTCGCAATAGAGTATCTGTTGCCTCTAGCCCCAGAACCATTTATGTGAATCCCTCCTCAATACCTTCGGATAGCGCTTTATTCGCAATCACTGACACGTTTTGACCGGCAGGAATGATCATAACTCGGTTTGTTACGAGCTGTTGACTCACAAGCGTTGAAAGATTGTGACTTAACGAAAGCACCGACTACAACTCGGTTTAAATACACAAATCTCCCCTGGAAGGACAAATTATTTATTAGGTTATCCCATTTATATTGTCATTTCCAGGGACCGTTACTTATCGTTCCGTTTCGAGCCACTGAAATAATAGACATATTGAACGCGTGACTTTGTCCAATTCCGGGTTGGAAGATTAAACTTATCTATTTATTAAATTATATATTACATTAATTATTATGGGATTATACATTTCATACATTGATATTCTTACTAATTTAGAGATGAATGACCGGCTTGACCAACACAATCTAAAATTGAATACGTGAGTATTGTACAGTTTTATACACACCCATAATCTTCAGAGTTTTATTTATCACACTTGGCGTCGCGAGCATTTGAACATTTATTCGAAATTCCGATTCCTGTAATAAATCGAACATTGGCCTTACAATTCGATGATTTGTTTATGTATGCTTGAGAAGAAGACATTTCGGACAGATTTAATTTCAATTGCCATTCCAAGAGAGAAATTATGGATGAAAAAACCATGAAAGGGGCTTTTATAAATACTGTTGGAAATGATGCATCCAGCATACTTAATATGTCAAAGGTTTGCGATATAGTAAAACTCTCCTAATGGGTTCATCAAGGGCTGAGACAGTGTCAGACGAATTTCAATCACTTGTTGCATGGAATAATATTCGAAAAATGTCGTCTGTACTTAAAAATCGGCCTCGTACAACTCCTGTTTGATCCCATTCTTCGTATTCCGAGATTAATATGACTTTTGCTGATCCAATTCTATATACAGCCCGGTTCCATGACCCGTTGGAAACATTATTTCTATCAACTTTATTTCTAAATTCTTAGAGCATTCCTTAGTGCATCTCTTACACTGTGTGTCTACCGAAATGGGACATCTCAGTGCTGATTCATTTCGGCGGACGACAGGCCACCCAAGGACGAAGACGTTAATCCATCTGTCGAAAAAACAAAGCGCTTTGTCAAAACGCTGCATGTTTCCTGGAAAGAAGAAGATCCAGACTAAATTAACCCGAAATGGTTGTTAGAGAATAAACGTAGATAATTCATCGATATATTACATTCATGGGAACCACCGTATACACGTTTTACATTGTAATACATGAATAATGATGGAATGAATTCACAGGTTCGACCATCCTTTGTAGTTGAATTCTATACACAGCCCCACAAGGTTGGAAGCCCAAACAAATGATGGGATCTGTCAGGATTTGTGTTTAATATCCAGTTGGTTGGTTCCAACATGTACTCAAAAGAGCTTCCCAAACATTGTCCCAGTATTGCTTCAGTGATTACGAGCAATCACTTCTAGACATTTCAGAATTGAGTTGAAAAGTCAGAAAAACAAAATTCAGGCAGACGGTTTCCTTTTAATTTTACTCGTTAAGTAGACCACAGAAAAGGCGATTCGGGTTTCGGTCATTTTTACAAATTCTCGATTCTGATTTATGCATGTCAGTGAAATACAGTCTCGTGTAGTTCTCATTTCTTTTCTGTATTCTGGAAAAGGGTTTATGGGCAAAGCCGGGCGTAGCAGCGTTCGCCTGTTGTAATCGAGCGAATTCGAGGTGTCGTAACTCGGCTGCTTCATAATCAGAAGGTTAACCTCTCAGAATTCCAAAACGAATTTAACACGAATACATGAAATAAAAACAAGGTGTATTTCGAAGAAATCAAATTAAACTCCAGACATAAGTGGAGTTTGGTAAACGCGGAATGGCGGCCATTTAACGGCCCTATCTCCAAGACACGCAATAGTTTGCGACAGCCCAAATTCCGCGTCGGTATCACTGGCACGTCGTCAATGGAATACACGCCAGTGGCATGACAAAACGATAATTAAATTAAGCGCAAGTTGAATTAATTAATTTCTTTTGATGTGAATTAAGGAAATTTAATCACATGAAATCAATTAGTCCAGGCGTGTAGGTTTGTGGAGCTCGATAATTCGAAGTCGGATTCGCGATGTGTAATGGAAGGTTTGCTGTTGGAGTTGAACACGAAAACTGCTGTTAGCATAGGTTCAAATGCAATAATAATAATGATAATCGATGTTAAGCGTGCCGCCGATACGAGACGAGTACACCCCAAAAGAATTCAGAACAATTGAAAGTTCGATGGGTGACCCTAAAATATATTTATACCAAGGATCATTTATCTTCGTCAAAGGGTACACTGGCAACTGGAACGCCTAAGTTCACATGTCAAGGATAGCCAAAATAATGAAAGCTCGCAAAATAATTGTATTTCTATCGACTGGCATTATTGTAGAGATAATAGAAGAAAGCTTAATAGCATAGCAGGGAAGAATATATATTTTAAGTCTCCCTGACACTATCTTCGGTGTCCCATTGAATACCCATGAATTTTTCCTCGAGTTCGGACAACTTTTCATTGATCACCTGATACCTTTTATTTCTCGACTTGGTCTTGTAGCTAGATTTGATCTCCGCCCTGCTGTCGCCGCGACTCGAACGGATGCGGCTCTCCACCAGGTCCTTTAACTCACTCCTGGATCTTCTGGGTCGGGAGGTTGACCTCTTCGTATTAAGTGGACCCTTTTCAAGTTTCCAACACGGATTACAAGAATCTTCACATGGATACCACGCACTGAGTACAACCGGAGAGACATTTTGACGTGGCGATGCAACGTCATTGCAGAAAAAAGAACAGCAGCACGTCTGCCAGCTGGGTTCGTCTTCCTCGGGTAAAAATCTAAAAATTTGGCTATCGCGGTCTTCAGTGTATTTAGAATTGCTCGAATCACGTTGCTGCTGCTTCTGTTGCTTCGGCTTTTGCTGTACCTGCTTTTGTTTTGGCGTCTTCGTCTGCTTTCTCCTATTCAATACGATCCAATCGAAGTCATCGTCGTCGGATTCCGAAGACGAACTGTCACTGGAACTGCAATCATCGAAGACTTGGCAAATTGGCGAGGGTTCCTTGCACGAACACCCTGGAAAGCATTCCCAATTAAACCAGCAGGTACTCATCGTCTATTGTGAATACAAATGACTGCTATGGTAATTGTCTACGAAACTAATCAAGGGAACCAATTGCTGAAAAGCTGTCAAGGTCACATTGGCTCAACTAAAGCCACTTCGGTGAAAAAGGCAGCGTATAAATTTCCACGGGAACCAATTTCGATTGGTCTTTAATATTTCGAACAACGGTTAAACTCCAAATAAGTCGATATACGCAGCCCTAAGATGATTGATTCTAAAACGCGATATTTTTTTTCGTTGGCAATTTTTTAAAAATCCTAATTTCGTATTTGAATGCGACCTGGTTATTTAGCGTGAGCGTGTGTGCATGAAGTCGCGGCTTCTAATAGGTGGTTTTGTGTGCGACAACGGATTACAATTATTTTGATCCCTAATAAAGAGAGATGTGTGTTTTGGCTTCATAATGTTTTAAAGAACCAATGGCATATGTAAAAAGCACCATCCGGATTAAAAATTTCAATGAATGACCAGGTTCGGTGTTTAATTTAAAATGTTGACGGTGGGCATGGAAAGTACACCTAGGTGTGCGTTTGAAATTCGACCTATCGCTGTTTACCAGAAGCTGGAAGACTAGGAGGAATTATAAGGCACTTCCGTCCCAACAGTGGGAGTGACGAATGATTGCATATCGATAAATCAATCGTGAAGGGATTAGATGTGTCAGCAATTCGGGTCCATCTATAGATCTGCTTTTATGGGAGTATCTGTAAGTAAAAGGCATCAAGACGCCTATAATTAATTTTGGAATTCGAAGAACATAATGCATAATCCTTGGTAAATAAAACCGTATATTTGATATTTCGTGGAATATTCCAATAGAATAGGTATTAACACATTTGGTCGGACTTTGAAAAAATTCCAGTAACTGAACAAAACGCGAGGAATGCATCAAGATTCGTCAAATATAATCGTAACATAGAGGCAAAAGGTTTTCCCTATTCTGTCTGTTTCGATTTTTTAAAGGATTGAATACATAGCAATTTGTTTAAGGAACAGATGCAACCTTTTAGTATCAACTCAAATGTCGTCTCCAAGAAATGTTCGGACTTCATCTGCCGATGTGCAGAGTTAAACCTGGTTTACCTCACTAATCGAGATCTGTTTGGGCACAAACTGCAAACCATCAATTTATGTTCGTGATATCATTACGCATGTTTTACACATTTTACGACGATTGAATTAAATTAAACGAAATAATTCCCTCCTGAACAGCGTTCTCTCGGCAAAAAAGACGTTGCATCGGAATCATCACATCCACTGAAAAAGATGAAAACGGTAGAAAATACAGGTAGACATACTGGAATAAATCCTGGAAGGAATCCTTTGATGGATCTCAAATTAACTGCTACGGTTACTAAATTATGACTTCATAACACAAATCAAATGGTTTATATGTCGGTTCTTGTTTCTTTCCTAGGCAAATGTATTCGTCGATATTCAGCAATTGGTTGCCTCGGTTAGAGGGAAGACGGTGTCACCAGAGTCACAGTCCGCCATGAAAAATCCCCGGGTATTTTAATATTGCCCCTGTTAGCGCACTCCTTGGCCATGCTTCTTGACACCGAGTTCCTTCTAGCAATTTAAACTGCACGGGGGGCGCTACTTATAGAGGACGGTATGTGGTCAAGTGTAAATCAATAAAATGATACGGTATTTGTTAAGGGAAGCCTAGAATGGCACCTACTGCCCTACACACTCCAAGTCGCCAGTTTCAGACTGTCGAAATGTCCGACGAAGGCCTTATATGGAGACGCTGAAATGGATGACTGGCGTCTGATTGAAACAACCGCGGATGACGTCTGCTGTTTTAATGGCAAATAATGGGGTGCCTGATTCTACCATATATTTCCGTTTCTACCCAGTTATTCTCTGGAACGCAAGTTTATTTGCCGTCATTTGAAAGCAAACTGTTTTACTGCCCCATGCACGCGAGGCCCTCGTGTTTCTTGCGCAACAATGTCAACGCTAAGCGACCACGGCAAGACCACTGAATCCTCCCTACCACACTCTCTCTGTCTTTCACACAGACATTTTGAGTCTTGGAGACTGTAAATCGATATATGTCTGTCTTGTTCTCAGGGTTATGCTATGTCACCTGATTTACTAACTCAACCCCATAAAACGGAAAGCTGCACAATTTCATACCAGCTTCATCCGTGGTCATGTATGCCGGCGATAGGTCCTTGTCTTCGCTGCACTCCTCTTCCTCCCACTTCTACGTAGCCAATTCGACCACGGTGCCCACCACCCCGGATTATGGAAATCAGAAAGTTTGGGTAACGATTAATCCGACCATATCCCTTTCTGCCAAGCCTCGTTTAACAGGTTGCACGGTTTGCGCGAACGCAATGTGTCCGAAACCTAGATCTCAACGACAACATAACATTGCCGAGCAGACAGGAATGGTCGTATCGGATGCGGGCGGTGTTTACTGTTGGAGAAGTGGCGGATGATCCCGACAGATGCCGAGAATTTGACCGCTCTCTTTTTTTAACTTACGATTCGTCATTTCTTTATTTGAATCTATATTCTATATTTATGCGAGTTATCCTACTTGGCCGATCTCTATTCGCCACGTAATCTGGTTTTATGGGTTTGCTCTTGGGACACCCATACCTCTTAAACACCCTATCCCACCGGGGGTGTTGCAAAACGTCACGACATTCTTCTGAACCAGCCTAAATGTGAGGACGCGTACTGGGATATTGCGATCATGTTTTAAATCCATTTATACTAGTCTCTCGCGTTTCAAACAAAGAACCTAAACATTCAACAAAATTGTTTATTACTTGATATAAGCTAATAATTAAGCACCGAAGACGGCAAAAAGCTAGACTTTAGCATCTTGAACGGCGTTTTGGGTTTTCAACGGTTGACCAGCTCTCTGTCCGTCGGTGACCCTTCATTTCGACGTGTTTCATGCCCCTGCTCGGCCAAACACGCGCGTCGCCGTTCCTGCTTCGATTACTTTGCGCCGAGTTACTCCTGGATGGTCTTCTACGGAACGCAACCGAACTCACAACCTCCTTCCCTGAGGACTCTGGAGAGCTTTCCGCGTCAGAACCGAGTTTGTAGTAGACCGGATTACCCTCGACGTACTTTTGCGGCTGCGATGGTCGTCTCGCACTAGTGGATCGTTTGGGCTTTCCCGTTTTCACGCATCCATCCTTCGGCACAAACAGGTACACGTTGATTGACTGTTCGGTTTCCGACGCAACGTGGCCCTTCTTCTTTTGTTTTCGTTGGACCGGGGTATTGCTTCTACTACTTATAAGCAGAATTGGCTCCTCTCTAACGGATTCCTCCTCGGATTCTTCCTTGACTGCTTTTTTGGCAGCTGGAGAGCGGCGACTAAGCGAATGGTCTGACGAAATCCGGCCACAACAGCAGTGAATAACTACGACCTTGTTACTGTCCTTTTTCTGCTGGGATGAAGAGGGGCGACGTCGACTTTTAGAGGGCGATCTAGATGACGTTCTGGAGCACGTTCTTGAGGGCGTCCTGGAAGGCGTCCTGGAAGGCGTCCTGGAAGGCGTCCTGGAAGGCGTCCTGGAAGGCGTTCTGGAATGCGTTCTGGAGCACGTTCTGGAGGGCGTTTTGACTGGGCGTCCACGCTGTGCCATTCCGACACGCACCGGAGCCCAGTGCGTCATCTCTTCGTCCTCGGAATCACTCGAGGAACTGCTGGACGAGTAACTCGTGGTGTCGAGGATGTAGACAGGAGTCCTCGAGTTGGCTCGGGTGTATTCGATTAATCGACGATTCTGCATCTGCGATGCCGGACGCCGAATACTATTTCGGCTCATACTTCTGCTACACTGAATTTTCAGAGGTATAGTGCTGAAATTTCCAGGTGTAGACGTGTTATAAATGCCTCCGCGTTCAGGGGCCAATAGAATGCGGCCCAGGGATTGTGTAACGGTAGTCACCTCTGTATGGCAATCATGCAAATAGTGTTAATTAGATATAGAAAGCGAGGGAGTGTTGGCGCCTAATTATAATTACGAAAATTACATTAAGGTGGAGTTGATTGTCGCGGCACCCACATAATGTCGGATTATGCGCCGTGAATTTTCTTCACGAATCGGTGACTCAAACCGACTCATGTTTGTGTAGGCTGGCGTCAATCTAGCTAGGGGTTTATTGGTGCGGTGATTAATGTTTTGGCTGCTAACCACATTTAAACAAAATTCGCCCGTAAAATATGCTTGAAAATGTTTAGATTTCAATCGTCGCAGTCGCACCCCATTCTGGTTTGGTGTCCCATTCCTTCCCTCTCATTATCATGAATTAAATTCTCCCAATATGTTTATCGGTACTTTTAGACTAATGGGAGGTTGTTTTATCGTTTGTTGTTTACAAACGTAAACCAAACGAATGGAAATTTCTCGATGGTTCTCGGTGTCTTCATGTGGTTGTAAATAAATGAAAAATAAATAAATTCCGTGAATTAAATGAATTATGTAATTTCGCTCACAAATAATTCATAATTGTGAAAAAGATGGCGATCGAGTATTATCATGCAAGTGCATTCAAATTTCATGCTAGAGGATAAATCGTGACCTTAATAAAGCGAATATTATTATGATTATTCATGAGTATTGCCATGACGATTATCGGAAATATTTTTTAGAGAGGCGTCCCCAATCCCATTGCTAAAAACAAATCCAGTATTGTGTAATAATAAAGACGAACAATTTGGTGTTCGATCATATAGAAGTGCACGTTCACTTTTTAAAGTGCTGACCAGAGAACTGTTCCGAGACAGGCCTTATATCAAAAACGATTGCGTCTAAATATCACTGTATTTCCATTATGTTTGAATCGACTGATTTTCATTTCTCCGATGACCAATTAACTGGGTAATGCAAATTTAAAAGATTCCACAGAGCCCTGCCACATCAAACGCACGAGAAATTGTGCTGACAATCGCCTACTCGATTGGGGTGCCTTAACGTGAATAAATAACGTTGGTAGTAGACTGAGTCATGCGAGAACGGGTTTTTAATTGGAGCCACCTGAGAATCTCGTGAATGGTTAAAATCGAATTCACAAAATCTCAAGCATTGGTTAAACAGAATTATATCGTACATCATTTACGTTGTGGATTCTCAGTGAACAGAGTTATTAGGCTATTGACATGATTAGACTGATTGAGTGAACGGACTCAAAGAACCTCAATCATCATGATTGAATAATTTGTGTTCTCCAGTAAAATAAAACACCCGAGTTAAATATTAGACGTCGAGATCCTGTCGCGCGTCCAATAAGTGATTAATATATGGATGAGCTAATTCTGTGTTTTTAAGTAATTGGGGATGCTTAAGTTGACGCCTCTTATTTTCACAAACCGAGAGACGAAAATCTTTTCCACATATGTCGAGGTATTTTGGGAAACGTTATCTGTCATATCTATTCTCAAAGTGTCTTCACCAATCCATCGGTAAGAAAACCGAAAGCGCGGAATGCCGCGCCGTTAGAGTCCTACAGTTTGCGGGGCGCGTCAGAGTGAAAAACGAATGTCGGATACCTGGGTGTGTCGTCAACTGTGACAAATTTGGTTCAAAGGAAACCGGCATTCTATGACCTCGTTTTCAGATACCCCTTCCTAGACTGTGAACCCATACATATAAGACAATGAAGTGATGGTTAGATGTGAGCGATGCTTCGGTGGAATACCAAATAAGTTTGAAAAAAACATTCGTGTTTCGCGTTAGGCAAAACTCTCACGTGCAAGAGAGCTGTCATCTCAGAAGATACTAAGCGATCTCTAGGGTGTCGTTGGAGAATTTAAAAAAAGCAAATCTGGCATTGATACTGAACCCAGGCTATGATAATTTGTGATGCAAGGCTTCGGCATTCACATGAAAGCTCATTCAATATACACCCACTTGGATATTGCAAGCTTTCGCTTCAGAATTGGTTAAACCCCGAACAAGGAAACTATTATTTTTTTTATTCTCATCTGAAATGAAACTTATTCTGATTCCAGACTACGGATATAAATAGGTACACGCTGTTTACCGTCATAATCACGGGCATCATAAAATTATTTCGAAGAAGAGGCCCTGGTCTCCGAGATAGTCGTTCAACGCCACTTAATTAGTTGTATACTCCTCGCATGTTAACTGACCCCTCCTATCCCCTCTTTTCAAGTTTATCCAAGTGGAAACATTTTCTACTAATACGTAGGCAATACCACACGAACGGCGGAAAATCGCTATTCGGTCATTCCTTATTTGTCCCCATTTTTAGTATCACCAGAGCCGGTGAAGCAGGAACTAAAAGACAAGTTTCGTATCTAGTACTCGGTATGCTTAAATGTTTTCGCCCTCGTGACCTCAATAAAGCGCCTACAATTATTGCTAGTGGTGATTTCGTTTCAGCTTATTCAGAACCTTCTGCGCATAATCGAAGAATCATTCGCATCAACTTTGTTTGTTGTAATGCTTAACGTTTTGGTCCTCGTGGGCTTAATAAAGCGCATGGTATTATTGTTGTCTGTCGTCAAACAGCATGACGCCGATCTTTTGAGTCGATTATCAAGGAAACCTAATCTGGGACGCGGCAGGACGGACGTGCTGCGTGCGTCTGACCAACCGTGGGTAGCAAGAACGACGTCGAGGCATTGTGACCGCGATACACCCCATAAAAAATATCGTGCTCACGTCTAAGGAATGGTCGGATTCCGCTGGTTGAAACATTACCCCCTTTACGCAATAAATTGGTTTTGCTACGACACCAAATAATTATCACAAACCATGAAATTTATTGGTCGCGGTTTAATTAATAATAACACAGAGTAAGGAGTATGTGTTGGAGGTAGACGAACAAAGGAGAAGCCAATACTGTTGGTCTGTGCGTAGAAGAGAGCACAATAGAGAAAGAGCCAAAATAGTCAACCAACAAATCTGAAAACGCCAGCGACGAGGATACAGACACGCACACATATAACCGGGCCGGAGAGAGAGAGAGGAAGCGAGCGTGGTCACATCTCGTATCACAGGAACAAGTGGGTCACCGCGTAGACGTGTGCTTGCTTTTCTTGCCATCTTACTACTGAAAGACTTGAGCGAATGGGCAAATTAAATCGTCAGAAAAATATCTCCTACTACTATCTACTATTAGTACGCCTGTTGCTAAGGCCGGTGGCGTAACCGATCAGTCGACACATGGACAGGCCGAAGTCGCGGGGGATCTACGGCAGGGAAAGAATTGTGCTGGTTGTGGGGCAACGCGTCACGCTTTACACCGACCACCAGGGCGGCTATACAGGCGTTGCCAGCCTCTGACGAAACCTCAACTCGAACGCACTGCTCGTCCTTCTCACTATTGGGAGGGTACAGGGTGGAGACAAAGTGACACCTCCCGAGAGGTCGCTGTTCAACGTCTGCAAGAAACACTCGCTCCACGAAGCACGGGCCGTCGTCGTCCATCCAGGCATGATAGCAACCCGGTGGCACAACACTACCATGAATGAGAAACAGAACAAGCGCGGACCCCTCTGGAAAGGTCTTGGGAGACGGAAAGGAGAGAGTGAAGGCCTTTTCACGGAAATGGATCCACTGACAGGGCATAACAACACCACAGAGAGCCATCCCGACAGAAAAAAGCCACCGACGCATTAGGGAGTCCACGGCAAAAGAAAGACGAGCATGGTGAGATGATATAAGTTGGTGGAGTTGACACAGAGACGCCGTGGAGGGCGAGAGGGGCGTGCCGTTGGGCTTGTCGTATGGTCGTAGGAGAGACTGGTTGCTGTTAGTGGTGGTGGTGGGTACGTCGGGGAGATGGTCGTAGGGGGATCGTGGAATGGTAACGCCGGCGGGTGGATTAATTACAGGGAGGCTAGAGACATCTTGCGGCACAATGTGGCGGCGCAATGAGGGGCAAGATCGAATAAAAGGCAGTGATGAGGGAGATGGGACTGCAGCCAAAGCGTTTGTGGTTGGCAGGGAGGGGGCTACACGGACGCTAAGATCATAGGAGAAATTCGTTGTCACAGCCTGAAGAATTTGAGTTATGAGATTCAATGCCGTAGTCTCTTCTTCAACCTATAATTTAAAAAAAATTAAGGGTCTTCTGTTTTAGGTGTATTCAAATAATTAAAATCTAGAAAACGTTGTCAGCTATCGATGCAAACAATAATTGACCATAAATACTAGATGCCGCAAATAAGATCATGCAAAATGACACCAAGTGACAAGGTGGAAAATTAAAAAATAATAACCTTGTAGAAATTCGCGCGATTGAGTAGAAGCAGGTTGGCTATATCTACACTGCCAACGGCGATAGCGATACCCAATGCAGTCTTGTGCTTTCCATCAACGAAAACAGACATGTTAGGGGAGACACCCGCATCCAAGAATGCTTGGACTGCATGCACCCGACCCAAATAGACACCTATCAAGAATATAGGCCATCCGGACACAGAATCCACTGACTGAGGGTCGTAACCGGCGTCAAAGAGTCGACGGATGAGAAAGGGGTTACCCTCTCCACCAATTATCACAGACAACAAGGGATTCAAGGACGAAGGCGCGTCCGGGTTCTTTTCAATTGAATGAGCGGCGACAAGACTCCAGTATTGATTATCGATAGCAGATACAAGATCAGCCTCGGATGCAATGACAACTTTGTCATCCAACGGACACACTATTGGGAAATCTTCAAGAGTGTCGGGTTTTGAGTCGTTTCTCGAGGTGTTCACAAGGTCCATATAAATTGAAAGCAATTGGAACCGGGATCCAACCGCTTGTCTAGGTCTTATAGGCTCGTTTGGGAGGCACTCAGTGTCCGTCAAAATGTTCTGAAACACAAGAAAATGATAAGTGTCAATGAATATGGGTCAATCACGAAAAACGACCTACCCTGTCGCACATTTCTTGTTCTACATTGGGACTTCGAAAATGCTCATTAATAAATTCCTCGTGTGGGGGTGTAGCAGACACGAATTCATTCACAGCCACAGATGGAACTGAAAGCTCGTCTTTTTCACGATCTGCCTTCAGTATGTTCGGCCTTAGACTGTCTTTCTTCGCTCTTGCATGTACCTTCAGATATCGAAGTTTGTTTCCTCGTAACCCGCGCGACATCCGCGATCGCTTTATATGACGTCGCCGGACACTCGTTGGCTCAGAAATTCGTGGAATGTTCGTCGTGTTATCCATGTCGTCTTCATTGGAATGGTTGGCAATAGTCGGTTCAGGCGGAGAGTGAACGGCGCGGCCAGGAAGTGCAGACACTGGTTCGTCAAAAGAGTCAGCTGGGAATTGGTCGGAATTTTTGGGAGACGTAGGAGCGCTGTATCGCGAAAGACTACTCGGAAGGTTTTCACGAGAATCGTTGAGCTCCGAAAGACTGGAGGGTCGACTAAGAGAGTCATCATCCTGAAGGAATGGTCCATGTAGGTCATTAATACACCGGCGACGAGTTTTCACCCGTGAGTATAAGTCGTTTGAAATGAGGTCAATTTTACCATCTCGAATATCGTCGAAGTATTTGGTTTTCGAAGCAACCAACTCATTCTGTGGAACATACTCAAAATGTCCTACTCGTGATTTGTTCATTGGCCGTTTCTGTACTTCAACGGGGGAGTGTTCTCTTTGGCCCGTGGTACGTTTTAAAGTCGCTGGCACTAATGGGTCAATTATAGGAAATTTCGAATTCTGCCGGTTGTGGAAACGTTTGATGAGATTTCGATCATTTGAGAGATTATTTTCAGACTCCCAACTATCTTCCTCCGAGGAAAGACCTTTCCAGTGAACTTTGTAATACTTTTGGGTATTTTCCACACGCTCGTCAAGAATTGATTCAACTATATAGACTTTGTTCTTGGTTTGTCCTTTAGATTTGACCGCGTTAATGCGTCGCATTAGTCGCGGGCATTGGGCAAGAATTTCGATGAAGAATACCAATGCATACAGGAAAGACGCTGTTTATTAGGCAGACTAAAAAGGAGGAAAATATGTTGATAATTTACAAATAGCTAATAGTAATGATATAGAAGCTTAATTAGCTATGCTACCTAATTATAACTGCGGAGCAATTTATTTCATTCTCTGTATACGCTCGGTAAATTTATCTTAAGGATCGAAACTTCAAGCTTCAGTTGTTAGGTAACAATTAACAACTGGAGTAAACGACAAAAAGAGCGCTCATTGTTAAAGGAATATTACATGGTTGATTACGACTGATGCTCGTCAGATTAAAGTGTGTCCAAAAATTGGCCCATCAGTTAAATTATGCTACAAAAAGTCAGTATAAGCGCAACGCTATAACAGAACGATCGGTTTAATTTTGAAGCAATTTTACAGATGTTTACTCGCTATTCGTAGTAACTACACGCCATTGGGGAGGTAACGTTAATTTCAAAAATGGGACATTTGAGTTATAACTGAGGTCCACATTTTATAATCGTATAACAGGGCTTTTTCTAACCGCATAATCACGCGGAAATGCGTTTATATTGAGAAATGACGGTGCGAATGACAAATAAGTTAAATATCTAGTTATATATAAATACCCGCCTCTAAATAGGAATATATATCTGTCAATAAACAGTAGTAATTGGACCAAACCAGTTAACTTGAAACCGATAATTTATATAATCGCATGAAACTTTGCGATGACCATCTTAATTCGATATTTTACACAATGTAGCGATAAAAACAATCGGTTTGGGAGAAGGTGACAGAACAGTTACTAGCTGGCAAGATAGACTTGTAGTGTACTGATTAATTAAAATTAGTTTAAAACGAAAAATAGACACCTCCCGATTCGAACCTACCAAGTGGTCGTCTTCATTCCTTATATTCGGTGGGCCCGTTTGGATATGGGGAATTGGGTAATTGTCGTGTTCAGTTACTGTGTTTAAGGCCCGGAAATCATCACAGGGCCTCCAATCCCCTTGAGTCTCTTTCGCGACCATGTGTAGAGAAGAGGACAAGCTGCTGGAGGACAGTCTTTTAATGCCTAGAGCCTGCATTTTATCGAATTTTTTTCGGTGACTCTTCTTCTCTCGGGCGCTAGCCTGCGGTAAGGGCAAGACGGTGAGGGACCTAGGGTGTGTATTAAATGTTTTACATCATGTTTAAAGGGAACGCCGTTCTTTGGTGTTTTTACCAAATCGGGGTATCGTAAAAGGAGGGAGCGATAGGGGCACATCGGTTTGTCTGTTAAATGCTTGAGGTGAGACAGTATGGGGTAAATGTGCTACTAGTAACACGTGCATTCGTGCCGGCGTCCACCAGGCATCGTCCTCGGATATCGGGATACAAATTAAATGCGTGGAGGAAATCAGCGCCGACTATTGGAGACGGAATATTCGCCACTGTAAATGTCCAGCACAGCGGGTGCTTGAAACCTAGGTTAAGGGAAAGGCGGCGGCTTCCATACGTGGGAATTCGAGAACGGTTGATTTCTAGTAAAAATACGTCTGTCGGTCAGAGTTAGTGCCTGAATCCAGCATGAAACAAAGATTATTGCTGGGGTCCCGAATGAAGAGTACGCGGCTTTTCGAGGGAGCGCAAGATGAGTCGGCCGCTATTACTCTCTGGCGACGGCGTTTCCCGAGCGCCGGCACGGAGAACGACAGTTTCGTGCGTTAGGCCCGTGTGATACCAACATAAACCTCGATGCCAGTGAACCATGCTTTTATATCAGCTGGCCAGACTGGGGGAATTTTGACCGAAACCGCGGCAATTTGCTCGTTGAATTCCATTTTTCTACCGAAAAAAACGTGGTAAGTGACGAAAACAAAATTAAAATACTCGCCAATTGAAGGGTTGATAATAGATATATTCTTATCTAAACGGGCCCACCGAATTTAAGGAATCAAGACGACCACTTCGAAGGTTCTAATCGGGAGGTGTCTATTCATCGTTTTAATCAAACGTTAATTAATCAGTACACTACAAGTCAGCCGTGAGTATTTTGAAACAGGAGCTGGCAACATGTACCTTGATTTTTAACCCGAACGCTAACGCTCGCTTATCTCTTATGGTAGACGCGTTGACCGTAGTTGCTGGTGCTGTTAAACATCAAGAGGTCGGGGATCACCAACAATCACAGGCCATTTTCTCGAAAGCTTTCTCGGCGACGGAGAGACGCTATAGTTCTTTCGGACGCGAATTATTCGCGGTCTACGCAGCCATACGCCACTTCAGACATTGGCTGAGGCTTCGACTGTAACGGTTTTCACGGACCATTTACCACTTATTTCAGCTTCCCGTTCATCATCTGCCAAGTACGCGGAGAGAAAAATACGGCAACTAGATATCCTGTCGCAATTTAACATTGAATTCGGGCACGTGAAGGCAGTCGACAACCCAGTCGCTGATGCTCTTTCGCGGATCACAATCAATGGTTTGACCACAACGCCCCACATCGACTACGAGGCTTTACCACAAGCATAACAGGAGGCACGAGTTGGTACTCATAATCGCCAATCCACTTATAAAGTTTTCCCGTTTTCCAACCCAGTGATCACGATTATATGCGACACCCCGAAGGCACATCCCCGACCTGTTGTTCCTCCATCTTTTCGATGTATGGTCTTCGATGGAATCCACTCCCTCGCTTACCCTGGTCCTAAGGCATCAGTGCAATTGATTGCTGGTCGCTTCACATGGGAAGGTCTCTCGAAGGACGTGGCTAAAGCATGCATCGCGTTTCAACGCTCCAAGGTGATCCGTCATAACAAGGCTCCAGTTAGTTCGTTCGACCTACTGGATGCTCGCTTCAGCCACGTACACCTAGATCTTGTAGGACTCTTACCTGACTCAAAGGGGTGCCGTTTCCTGTTGACATGCGTAGACCGGACTCTACTTCCGAGACTGTAATCAACGCGTTCCTAAACAATTGGGTTGCCGTGTTTGGAGCTCCGCGCTCTATCACAACTGATCGCGGACAACAATTTGAGTCTGTCGCGTTCCGCAAGATGTGCACGATAGCTTACCACCCAGCCACTTATGACATTGTCGAGAGGTTTCACCGGCAGCTTAAAGCAGCCCTCAAAGCTACAGATGACAGAAACGATTTGGTGGACAATCTTGCAATAACCCTGTTAAGCATCCGATCGACGATCAAACCTGACCTGCGAAGTAACCAAGCCGAACTGGTGTTCGGGACAACGTTAAGATTACCTGGAGAGTTTTTCGCCGCCGATTCCCCCGCCAATGAGCACACCGTTAGCGATTTCTTGACGCGCATATGACTTTTCGCCAGAAATCAGCGCCCAATCGCTCCACGACTACCTACACAACCTTTACATTTGGATCTGGCGCTAGAGAAGTGCTTCTTTGTCAACTGCGACCGTGTACGACAGCCTCTCCAACCTACATACGATGGCCCTTCTGAGGTCAGGAAATGGACGGCCAACGTTTTTACAGTGCTGATTAACGGTGTGGAGGACACAGTAATAGTATTGTATGGAGGGTTGAATTAACCCTGAATGTATAATAGAAGAATTGTCTGTAATATCGGTATAACCCAAATAGCCAACCGATACCTTTAACGAATAAGACACGTGCAGCAAGGAGAAATCGTATTAGTAAGTGTAACGTACAATGTGCGTCAGTATAGTAAAACACAATCAATAATTAAAGTTAGCAATGACCACAGACACAGCCAGCGTCGATGGTCTCAAAGCAGCTTTCGTGCAGGAAACGCCGGTGGGTGAAAATTTTACCCCTTTCCGTGCTCCATCGAGTGACCCTGTCGCGAACACCATTTTTGATCCAACGTGTAAACGAAACTCGGACAATCCTTTTCAACATCACCAACCCAAGGACAACCCACAGCCGCCCCCCGCGCATCCCCATTCCTTCGACAACTCGTTTGGGACGCCGAGTACATTTCCCTACCCACCTTACCATGCATAGCTGTTAAGCCATTCCGTCGCTTGACGAATACATTTCTAAGGAGTGTGCCTTTTAGTGTACTGATTAAATAAAATTGGTTTAAAACGATAAATAGACACCTCCCGATTCTAACCTACGAAGTGGTCGTCTTGATTCCTTATATTCGGTGGGCCCGTTTGGATAAGAAAATATCTATTATCAACCCTTCAGACAAACCAAAAAACCGGATTTATTATGGTTTCGCATAATAATTAGTTTTTTTAATTATGCATTGTTTTTCGACTTTTACTCCTTTAAACCGCGACCCCTACAGGCGCTGATCTCATAAACATAAATATGCATAAAATTAAATATCTATGTCTAACAGGTACCCGGCCTTAAATGTTCTGACTTTGTAACCCTTCATAGACTTTTTAAAATAATAACGGTTTCTAGTGGTCTGCCTATTCTCTCTATTCAAGAAATCATCGTTCAACGCCACTTCACTAATTGTTCACTAATCGTTGCTCGTATATTAAGTGACCCCTCTCATCCCCTCTATCCCAGTTTATCTGAATGTAAATCTCTTCGACCAATGCGTAAACTATCCCGCTCAATACTAACAAGAACAGCGGACTTTCGCAATTCGGTCATTCTCTATTTGTCCCGATTTTTAGTATCACCAGAGCAGGTGAAACAGGAACTAAAAGACAATTTTCACATCTAATACTTGACATATTGCCTATTTTTACTGCTGAAAGTTTTGGTCCTCGTGACCTCAATAAAGCAACTACAATTATTATTATTATTATTATACTCAAATCGGCGAGTAGCGTTTTCAAAACGGTTTGCTGCTGAACGCATTACGATGCTTCCCCATTACATTGTTCTTTTGAGGAGTAATTTAACTCTAGATAAAATTTCAAATTAACCAGTTTCAAGTAAAACATTCAGCTATTCTCGTATTTTACCGAAATAAAACTTAGAAAATTATTTTGTTTTCTTGCGGGTTATCCATTGCGCATTTATCCATCGACTTTTTTTGCTGGCGCATGCTCGCTTAACCTAATTCAAACATATCGGAGACATTTTTCGTGTGTTTAAGTGCGTATTTATAAAAACGTAGTCCTCGCGATTCACGTAAATCGGTTGAAATTGTCTTCAAATTGCCTTCGGCTTTTTTTATTTTCTTTTTAGTGCGTTGGGTCATGTTTTCGAGTTTTTAAGATTCAACCGAAGATTTTGAGAATTCCCGTGCAGTAAAAACCATCGTCCTACAAATCAACATAATAGATATTTGTTTTAATCGTTTCACCGCCTTCCCCCGTTTACGAAAGTGCGTGTTTTTGTACACCCCAATCTTTCCTTATTATTCGCACGCCAGGTAATCATTCTAAACTAACAAGCTGAACAAAAATATTAGAGTTATATACCAGATAATTTCTGTTGTTGGTAATTGTTTTAGCCTGCAGTGACACTATACACGCATTAAGCTGTATCGCGATTTGTAGGTCTCGCATTTTAAACTAAAGGATATTCAATTAACGACGCGTAAAAGTGTATTATTCCTGTTCCATTCTGTGTTCATGTACTACACAACATGATCCTTTCGCCTCTCAGAAAATGGGAAATGAAATTACGAGTTCCGAACAATTTAAATACAATCGTCTATTGTGTCAATGTAGTTTTAGCTTGATTAACAAAACCAAAATCTGCGTATAAAATATTGCCGTTTACGTTCTGTAAGAAAATTGTGTGCTGTTACGTGTTGCTTAAGTCGAGATATGGGACCGTCGCGAGTTTTTTTTCGTAAATGGCTCTTCTCACGACTGGCATTCTATGTCGCCATACTCAAGGCGCGACATCGTCAAGACTATCTTCCACCCCCCGATTTAACTCTATCACTTTTAAATCTGTTATGTTAGCTGAAATAAAGTCGTTTGTCAACTACATGCATTGTGGTGTGCTTCGTTTTCAGTCCAAATCTTCAAATCCCGAGAATAAAATGGCAATTGCACAGTTAACATCCGATGAAGCTGTGACGAAATTCAGTGCTGATAAAGGGTGACTTTGCTTGTACAAATTAATTACTCATTAGAAATTCAGTGTTATATCTTCACGCAACGTGGGCTGTTCATTGTGAGCAGATAAACGAAGTTATTCGCACTCTGGCAGCGGAGCCTGAAAACAAGGGTATTGCATTCGCAATGGTAACTGCCATATAACGGCTGTCCAGTTATTAACCCCTACCGGATTGGTCAGTACTTTGATTTTTGATTTTAGGCTGATGCAGAAGGCGTCCAGGGTTTCTGCAAAAAAAATGGCATATCATCTGTCCCCAGTGTTATCTGCTTCGAGGTAACACCGTTTTCATGCTTTTTTTGAACCTCTTGAATTCCATATATTTCTATGCTGTAAATTGTTTTCGAAGAATGGCGCAATTGTGAGCCAATTTTCTGGCGCCGATGCAGCAAAAATCACCAGGATGATAAACAGCCTGCGTGAAGGCAAAGTGGCCGCCTCCGATTTGAACTCGCGTCTGGAGGCCCTAACCAACCGGGCTCCCGTCATGCTCTTCATGAAGGGCACACCCGAGGAGGCGCGATGTGGCTTCAGTAAGAAGATACTCCAGATACTTAAAGACAACGATGTTCAGTTCGGTTACTTCGACATCCTCTCCGACGAGTCTGTCCGTCAGGGTACGCTATTTCCAATTCGTTTTTATCTAAATTTAAAATTCCAGCCGCCTTCTTTCATTCCGTGGTTGCACGAGTCAATTATCACATCATTAACCCTTGCATGTCTTCAATTCCGTCCAGGTTTTCCTAATCCGATCTCTCTGTGTCTAGCGAATCATTAGCCCTGCCAATTTTCAAAATGTATTTTATTTCAGGATTGAAGGTCTACTCCGACTGGCCTACATACCCTCAGCTCTACGCAAAAGGTGAATTAATCGGAGGAGTTGATATTGTCAAACAACTCGATGAATCCAATGAACTCAAATCGGCGCTGGGCATTTTTTAAGCATCGTTGCTGAAAAATATATGTTTTGATGAACATGTTCAGGGATCAGTCGTTTTACGGACACAACACTGGTATAGGGCGAATCGGGTGACCTGACAGTGATGGCGAAGTTGTCGGTGTCGATGCAGGCGCCGGCAGACCCTCCGCGTTTGTCCATGCTGCGGTAAATTCCCAAGTAATCAAAATAATTGAAAAAATGTGACGGTTTTGCCTCGTGATATTGCGGCATAGTCCTGATTTCGGGATTTATCGATAGCCTTCGTGTTTTCTCGACTCATGTGATTCCCTTAATCTTGATACACAAGTATGCTGAATTCGGATAAGAGTCCAGCGTGCAGTCCAGTAGGTGGAGATAGTCTTGGAGCCCATTTATGAAACTTGATCATTTAGCGCTTGGTTCGTTGAAACAATGTTCCGGAATGAGATGAACCATTAGATAAGAAGTGGTCTTTGTCGGCTTGCGCGTGTAGCTCCACCACAGACGAAGCATTGCCCCGAATATGGAGAGGGTGGCTGCGCAATTAATGATGAACCTCCTGGATTGCTTTCAAGCTTTTTTCCGCAGTTCCTCCACCGCGCGGAACAACAACAGAAAGCGCATCATCACGTCGCCGCCACCACCCGTCTCCACGGCCCCTCCGACCTAAACCAGAGACACTGCGCGAGTATTTATGGTAGCCAGTTAACTTAAACGTAGTGTTAATCAGCTACGTCACCAGAAAATACCTGAATTAAACATTTGAGCCGGCTTCACGAAGAATCTGTAGAATATTGGTCTCCATATCGGTTGCTCAGCAGGCACTGGTGTGGCGCGGCATTGCTTAACCTCAGGGATTAGAAGAGAAACGATGTTTCCACACATCATGGTGGCGGTTCGCAACGTTTGCCAGTCGGCAATCCAGTAGTGACAACGTGGAAAGTTTTTTTTAAATTGGGGTTTCCGACCCGTTGATGTCACCTCAAACCACACCGCATTATTCCTCCCATCGCCCGTGTCTTTGCGGTAACGTATTTAAACTTTGGGAAGATGGGTTTTAAGTATTTTCTTCCACCCCACCCCATCACCTCCTCATCCCTGACCACTAACTGCGCAGCATTGTCGCTCGTTTCTTCAACGACTGCACATCCAAACGCCGGCCAATCAATTGTGTGCGGCCATCACAAACTGGTGGATAAACCGACTACATGGGGCTTTGCCTTGAAAATTCTCGAGAATATGTTTACAGCTGCTTGCGTGCCCAGTCTCACACGAGGTGCCCTGTCCTGGCAGTCGAACCAAGATCCCTCACAAACAGAGCAAGGATACTGGCCGCTACAGCATCGGGACAACCTTTGACAAGGGAAGCGATTCGATCAATACGAATGCCACACCCTTGGATGCCGAAAACGGCTGTGAATTGTGGTTTTTTCATTCCCTACCTGTGCCGAGTTTTAGGTACTGCTGTTGGGGATTATGGTTTCTGGTATTTTTAATGAAAAGTCCCTCCCAGACAAATACCTTGGATGTTCGGATTTTAAATTGGCCGTGTGCAGATACTTGAGGGCATGCATTGGGTGAATCGGTGCGCCAAAGAAATACAAGTTACCCGAGAATTGACTCGAAATCCACCAGCGCCAAGGCGCCCAGGAAGCATGCAAATTAGTCTGTTTGTCGAAACGCCCATGGCCAAACTGCCTGATGAATCGATAGCGATTGTTCCAATCGTGTCGTGGTTGCCTTCAGTACATTTTGGTTCCGCTGCTGACCCTACAAGAAGACGTAGACGTGATGCTTCTATGATTTACGACCAATATTTCACACTACTTAATTAAATGACTACTGTTTTCGTCGTTGCGGAGACTGAATTGCGGCAGTGCGGCACTGTTGTCCAAACACAATAGACCACGACGCCGTAAGTTTGGTTCACCTTCCACGCCTCCCTCCTTCTGAGGTTACATCTAGTGACACCGCAGGACTCTGCAAACTGGGCTGCGAATTCGCCCGTCAAAATGGTGTGATTCGATTTCTCCATCACGGTGCGTGCCACCTGCGCGGCCTCTGCAATGTCCGGCAAACTGCCGACGGCTCCGGCCTGTTGAAAAAACAATGGTTGGCGTAGCGGTCAGCATCCTCATTCTGTTTGTGGTGTCCCTGGTTCGACTCCCGGGTCAGGTCATCAAAATAGGTCCGCTGTGGAGGGTTGCGCGCATGTCGCGGCAGCATGTGGTTTAGAAAAGCGGGTAACTTGTGGATAGCATTTTTTCGAACAGTATAGCCAAGATATTCTTGATGGACATCCTGGTAGCAAATAGATATGATAAGTCGGCTTCGATCCGAATTATCCCGAGCATCATCATTTAAATATCAATTTCGAGTATCAGGAATTATGAAGAAACAACCGTCCTATATAATAATATACTGATCCGAGCGTCTACGACCTTATTTTTGGATTTGGTAAATGCCAATGTCAGTTCACTATCATTCCGAGGGATAATATTTCGTGGGATGAAACACGATCGCTTACTTTCATCGTATCTCCATCCATAACCATGGCATCAAGTCTCACTTCACCATTCGATGTAGCACCCAGTCCCACATTCGAAATTTTAGGATTTAATTCAGCCTCTGGAGGATTTTTCATCGTCCAGTACCTTCCAGGCAGCTTCTATTGGAGAAACCATGGCCCAAGTACTCACAGCAATCGGATCGCCTGGCATTTTTGCGCAAATATCCGCAATATCTAGGGCACTGTGAATGTTGTTCGTTCGTCGAGACGCCTGATTGGTATAGGAGCGCACCAATGGCTGCCAAGATGTCTAAGTGACAACCAATCAGCCGATTTGCCTGGATGTTTGTTTAATACGGATGCCTAGTGCCTTAAATGTTTTTTCTGCTAAAATGCTGTCTATAACTGTTGAAATAACCCACTCCATGCGTTGCGTATTAGGAAGACCGTTCAATGATTGAAAATGACCACGGCACGACCCACGTGTGTCCAGACAGGACTCGCCTGCAGCGGGCGCTAAGCATCGCGCCTTGTCGGCGTTTTCGGCCCAGGTCGGGCCCTAACTATTGTTTGAATAATAAACAATATTATTAATTCCCGACCTTCGTCTTTGGCCATCGTGCCATTCTGTTTTTTGGGCCACGAAGTCTTCGAATTACCATAGACGCCTCACATAATTTGATAGTCTTATATAAGATGTTATTGTTGAATGCAATATTTAAAGGCCGGTTACAATTTTAGGAGCCGAGAATGATAGCAGCGCGTTTTGGATAGGGCCTTTCAATGGCCGCCATTTCCCGTTTGCCAAACCTTTTATACTTCGTAGGTTAAATTGACCTTTCTTGCAAATTTACCCTCATGTTACTTCTTTTATTCTTCTAAACTTATTCTGCATTTTCTACGTATAATCGTCACTTCCTGTAACATTTTTGTTTATTGTAAATGTTAATGCTGAAAGTTTTGGTCCTCGTGACCTTAATAAAGCGAATATTATTATTATTACTAAGGACGACGTATGTAGACGGTATTGTAAATGTGGATATCAAAAATTAAACCTCATTTTGCTATTGGTTTCTTGTTCTTCGGCTTTTAAATGAGAGCATATATATATAGCTAATGCTCCATATACGGTGTTATTATTCCTACAATCGCGGTTAAGTATGACGCAAATTGCTGCGTTTAAATATAGAATGGTTGCTTGCAGAAAACCTTCGAGAAAGAATGGACATATTATCAGCCATTTCGTGAGAGAAAGAAGCAGTGATATTCACAAAATAATTGCCCTGCATGGTCTGTCCCCCCTCCCAACTTTGGTTGCTGAGAGACTGGCAGCGAGCGTTTTTTTAAGTCTGGAGTTTGAAATGTCAACTTCCAGATGCATTTTTTCCCCGTGAACGTATGTAACCATCCACAGTGGGGATGGGCTATACACAGATGTCGTTGCATTGTTTTTTAACTCGAAATACGAAAAAATGTTTCTTTCTAACACTTCCTACTCATGCCACGCGGCGCAGCATGGGCTTGATCAGGTGGTGATTTGGTCAAGTCGATACATTTTGGGAAATGCCCTCGGGGTGTGGATTACGTAGAGATGCTGGCTCAAATGTTGTCTTCAAAGGAATGGTTTCATATATATCAGTCATTGACTCTCCAGGAAACAATAACTGCAGAGTGGTTAAATTGACCGATGGATTTTTTGGTTCTTATGGCCTAAATAACGGTGTAATAATAATGGTATTCGCTTCTTTAAGGTCAGGAGGACCAAAGCTTTCAGTAATGAAAAGAATACAATAAGAAGTTGATACCAGAAGCGGCGATTGTGTTGTGGCGAAATGTATACATAGAAGACGCAGAATAAGTTAACTCTAATAAACTAAATAACAATGTTGCAAATTTTAAAGAAAGGTAATTTCAGCCCTTGAAGTATATAAAGTTTGGCACCACATTAAGGCGGTAATATAAATGTCCTATAAATAACTCGCGCTCAAAAATAAAGCGATTGCGATAATAATGATGATTTACATCTCTTCTTTGTCTATAAAATGGGTTGGCAAGTGGGTTGCCTGACTATTTATGAACCAGAGGGTCCACAACGCCACCATCGAGAAATGCGTGGCATCGAAAGAATTGAAGATGCATTGGTGCCGTCTATTGGCCTAGGTCGTGCTTTCCAAAATACTCGCGGCGGGAAGTTACTGAAATTTAAGGATCAGCCAACCATTGCTTTGTGCGTTCACGTCTGTTGCAGACGCGGAATTCACAAATTACCATCTCACTGGGAAAATACTATTACAAAACGAGTGAAATTATAGAGATCAGTTTCCATTGATATGTTGTCATCGTTTCAAAGGGCATTTGTTGCATAAGCGTCTGTAGTGCAGTTAATCCCCAGATCATGCGGCGAGATGAGTTAAATGGACATAACCTTCGGGAGTTGGCAAATCTGTACAACTTCGAAAATTGTTCCTTTTGAATAACGTGGTCAATTTGAGCCTGTGGTTTCACCTGCTCGTGATCTGGGACTAACGCCACTTTCGCAAGTTAACTAATAATATCCCTGTTACCTATGCACCTATACACCCTTCCTCCATTCCTTCCGCAATAACCCTCCCACCGCACAATCCCGAAAGCTGTCGTGTAAATGCGCGCATCTTGGCGTGCACGTGTCCCTGTTTCAGTGCGCACACGGGTTGTCGGCCGACCAATCAACAGGATCCGTCTAGGCCACGATGGTGTATATCTGCCAGGAAAATGGCCGAAGGCAGAAACTCTCAAGATTCTTCAACATTTTTTACACCCGACTAGTCGCGATCTTACAGGAATGGATTCCTTGAAGCGCCTTGTAAGTAAATTTGTAACAGTTAAATTAACTAACAGTTGGTTGGATCTTGACTTGACAGGCGTCACTGCATCTGAGGAAT
Organism: Proteocephalus fallax; assembly: GCA_028672205.1. Taxonomy (NCBI): domain Eukaryota; kingdom Metazoa; phylum Platyhelminthes; class Cestoda; order Proteocephalidea; family Proteocephalidae; genus Proteocephalus; species Proteocephalus fallax. The sequence continues at coordinate 957,128 of JAPUBX010001519.1, read as the reverse complement.
CCCAATAAAGCCAGTTGGAATACCTAAACATATATAAGTATTTGAAATTCACAATTAGTAAGAAAAGAAACTTCGAAAATAAAATCGCATGCCCTGTCGCGGCCAAATTAAAATGATTTCGCCGATGGATTATAAGATGGCCAAATGAATTCATATACGATTTGAATGTAGTCTGAAAGTGATAATGTGCAAAATCGTCTCTGCCTTTCTTTTTTCATCATAACTTCCAGGAGATATTAATCCACATGGATTCGTGCGAATAGCAATTGATTTGTGACCACAAATTCGAGTATAGGGTTCTTCATTGAGCGCTGCAACTTATGCGATTGTCTTCAATAGTAAATGAACGCAAACGTTGTCTTAGAGGTAAGTATTCCATGTGGTAGTTAATTGATCGAAAAACGAGTTTTTTCGTGGCATTAACATTTATTATTTTGGCAAAATGTGAATAAAATGATTTTATTTAGTCAACAATGCCAACGAACCGAAAGCGACAAGATATTATAAAGCATTCAGGAAGTTGAGTCTGGATATTTTTTAAAGGGCAATATTTTTTGACAAAACGTGTTCTGGTAGTAGGTTGCTGCTTTTCCCGTCGTACACAATCTTGGATCATGTCAGCAGATCATAAATAACGCCATACCCGACGGAGCGACTAAGCTCACCTGGGCTGTCAAGCACACCTATCTATATCAATCAAAATGGTGTAAAAATTTAAATCGCCCAAAGTTCTTCATCGATGCCTTGAAATTTTGATCCAACGTTACATTTGACTAAGTACGGAAAACCCTGCATTACGTGGATGCACCCTTTAATAAGTAGAATGCTCAAAGCGATATAAAATGGCATGCCACCTAATGGTCACAATGATAGTCGGAACCTCCCCCCTAACCAGTGATAAGACGTGGAGAGATCTCCAGTGTCACGGGGTTACGGATACGCGTATCTAGCTGGAAAACGACCAATCAGCTAAGATGTAACCGCGATTCCATTGAACCCAACTGATCCAAATGTACCGCGTGGCAGTGTATAGCTTTTAAGTACATGTTAGGTATATTGATTTATCGGAAATTTGTTTGAAATATTCGCGGGACCTGACTGCACAACACGTAGTCCAATTGCACTAATTTTAAATATCTTCCCAAACTTTTAAAATGAAATATGGTGTATTCGATACTGGTGCAAGTCAGAAAATGTAAAGAAACCGAAAATACGCGTTACCTATATTAGTTGACAATTAGAGAGTTCTCTATCGAAATAAAATTCCTTGTCCTTCCCCGTGGTCCACGGTAATCCCAACCTAGAGGCTTATTTTGTCCATTTAAATTCTGTAATTTAGCTTTGGATGATTTCACATGACAGGTCACTATTATAATTAAATGATCGAATTTTATTCATGCGATTTAATTAATACATAATACAGAATACAAAATGGTTACTTTAGTGCATGCCCACCCACGGCAATAGTTCAACGCCCCGGTAATTCTTTTGTGCACGTGGTGTGAAGAAATTACAATATCTTTGGAAGCGTTCTAGTGCGCTACGCATGTCAGGTGAAAACAGTGGCCTTGAGAATTGACTCCAATGACGTGACACGTCTAGACATTTAGCCGCGTGCCTGCATTATTTTTGTTTAGGTCCGACTATCATGTGACAGATGATGTGCATTAACCCGTTGAAAACATCGCCTGTATGACGTATTGGGTGTAGCTTGCAACATCGTACGTGGCCGAAACCACTTGGGCTATTCCTAATTGATATTTACATTGACCGATTTAACTAAAGCCCAATAATCTAGTTCGATTCAATGATTATTCATATTGTAGGACATTATTCTCCGTCAACCTCAAATTCTCCAGTGCCTTCTCTCCTACCTCAATTTGGACGATTGGATAACGTTCGTCAGCGCCTTCCCACGTTGGAACTACGGCTTCCCCAAAGAAATCCGCCTGGCCGAGAACGGCTCCCCCATTCTCTCCTTCCTCCTCCAAAAGCAGCTCACGCAGCGCATCCACAGCCTGCGCCTCTCGAGTCCTGGCCCCACGACACCCGGTGGAGCCGTGGGGTGCATCTACATGTGCCTCCGGTGCAATCCGCAGGCCTTCGCCGGGCTGGTGCGACTCGATCTCAGTCTCCAGATGCAGCCAATAGATCGCCTGCTTGAGCTCTTCTGCGGGCCGGCCTTTCCCAATCTCCGATTCCTTGGTATCCGGCCCTCAGAGACGGACGGCTGCAATAGACATGTGAACATTACTCACGACGACATCTACACCCCGCCGCAGCTTGAAGTAATGAATGTTCACTTGATGGGATTGTTTGCCGACGAAACCGACACATACGTCCCTGCACTGCTTAAAGTGATGCTGAATGTCGTTCATCTGACAGTGTGCGAAAGAATGGCCGGGGAGACGCAGTGGTCTTGCTATCTGGGCCAGGTAGGACCATTCGAGAACCTAGAGACGCTTCGCATTGATGTTAAGAGCGATTTCGTTAAGGCCGTGAACAAAATGATTTTCCGCGAGGAGAAACCCAATTTCCCCAAGCTGAGAAGCGTTCAACTTAGCACCACATCCATCCTCAAACAGCCACTGACATTTAATAGCGGTTATGGTGGGCCCCTTGAGATAATTTTCACGGGATTTCCTCAGCCCACAAACACGAATGCACAAATCATGGACTCGGCCACAGATTATGCGACCAGGGAGGATGCTGTTCAGTTGGGCAGACGGGCCATTTTGGAGTCGCGGGGCAAGATATGGCTTGAACTCGTTTTCGTGCCAGAAAGTGAAAGCCATCCCAACTCTCCCGCCCTTCAATTTCTAAACCAGTATGGCCACTTAATTGAAACACTTGTCATTACCGTGAAACATATTACGATTCCCGCGGACCTGTACGAATATACAATCTTTCTAACAAGGTTGAAATCACTTTGTCACCGGCTCATATTTACAATCTTGAAATTGACGGATAGGTCTCTCAAGTCACTTGAAGTTCCCGTTGAGCTCATCGATCCTCGTAGTATTGATACGCAGTTTGAAGCGTTAATGGTGTGTCAGCGTGCCTATTATCGCTCCATAAAATCGCTCTCAATTACGTCTAAACCGATGTTTCCATTTTGTAACCGATCGCTGTGGCATTCGTGTCACTGCCTCGACAGCATTCCCCACAGCCAACCGTTGAAGAACTTTTGCGGACTATTTCCAGACCTCGAAGAATTAACCATAACCTCTGACAGTCATCTTGACCCCGAAGACCTTCAGGAGGTGGCAAAGCTGTGTCCCAGCCTAAAACGGCTCTACATCCATAGATGGCCGGTTTCGGTTGAAGCCTATGCCGTCGCGATTCAACATATCCTGTCGGCGTGTCACATTGAGGTGCTGTGTCTTGTGGTGGATTCTTTGCGAATAACGGTTCCCAATTCAGAAGACTGCTTGCTTTATCCGCGCTCATGGACTCTCAAGTACCTATACATTGATTGCCTTTATCACCCGGGGATGTGCAAAGTGGAACTAAGTCAGTTGGCCAAACGCCTACCAAGCGCTCAGTGGATAACAATAACCGACCGAGAAGCCTCAAAATGCGTAGAGTTTCGGCGGAATCGGACATCAGAAAAGATTTCCGAGATGAGACTTGACTCCGGAAGGCGTGGCAAAGAGCCCAGGGTTTTTTCTCCCGAGTTATACGACCTGGTGTGGCGAGAGCAGGAGAAGATGAAATGCCACAGTGCCGAATGGTGCCACCCGTGTGACGCCTAGGCCAATCGACGACACACGCGTTGATCTCGTAACGTTTCCACTGAAACAAATATGCGTTAATTATTGTTGTAGTTATTATTAATTTTTGTTTCATCATAATTGATTGTAAATATGCAAACATATAATCAGCTTTCATTAAATTCATTTGAATTACGCTTATTCGGGGAGGGGTAGCTTCATGGCTTCGGCGGCATTATGATCCGTAGAGAATCGTACTATTTAAACGAAGATGACGCGAAGAAACCTACCGATCATAAGGCAAGCTCGATGTATTAGAACAAAAATGAAAAATTGGCTTGTTTCATAGCACTTTTAACCGAGATGGGGCCAATAACAGCATTCGTCCAAAAATGCAGCACAGTGGCCAAAAGATGCCCAATTCGTCTTGCAGACGTGGCTTAAATTCAGGTCGTCCGTGTATTTGATGACTGTAACGCCATTAGGGGAACGAAGGTTATAAGAATATTAGTTGAAAAGGAAGGGAGAAAGCACTGCACACCACAGTTATTGGACAAGAAGTGTGAGGCTTCCTTTCCGACGCTAAAGTGCTGGTATCGGTTAGAACAATAATTTGACACCATTTTATAAAACATCATAGAACTTAGATATATCAGTTCAGGTTGAGGATTGGGTGCATATACACTTTAAAGACGATCACGCTTTCAAAAGGCCGGTGATGACATACAACAGTAACGCATTCAATAGCATTGACGGCGTAGCAACAACCTCTTTGTTCGATTTTTACCAGCTCAGATTGATACACTTCGCTCCCCCCTCGACTTAGCGCCGCGTACTCTGTTCTGACGGTATCATTCGAAATTATTTTGAATAAATATGTGACCCAGACTGATGTCACGAATCAAAGGTCTCTTGGAGTCTATAGGGATGATTGTACACACCGGGAGAGAAAACGGGCTTCACTTCATCGTCGACCGAGGTTTTGAGCTTCACTTCTTTCACTCGACGAAGGGAAAACTTCTTTCCGCTGATATGCGTCGCATCGAACTTCTTATTCGACTTTCTTATAGATCGTCCATTTAAGCGAGTCATTTCTTTTCACGGCTTCTATCTGCGCACTCTAAAAAACACGTCTCATGTCTAATGCGCCACCCTCCAAGATTTCACTACAACGAAAAATCGATGACCCCTAAATGTGTATTAAATATATCAATATGGCGAATAATAACCTGTTTATAATTATTCCACAGAGATATACCTCGCCGACAGGTTTAAACAGAGCATTATTGAGTAGACTAGGAAAATCCTCAACTATATTGAGAATCGAACAGGCATTTAACGACACAATAGCGGATTTTAGCAGCATTAAGCCAACCAGACTGATGCTTGGGATGGATGTTATGGACAAAAACAACACTATATTATTGCAATTAACGTTTTTTAGTAAACTTTCCAATGAAGTCATAAGGTGTTATTTTAGTCTCGAAATACCTTGTTTTAACGGGACTGGATTTATAATAAAACAATTTGATTCTATTATAACTAACGTTTTTATTGAACTTCCAAATAAATTCATAATAGCTTTTCTAGATTTTGTTTTAGTCTCGATAATACTTTGTTTTAACGGGACTGGCCCGGACGTTTGGTATCGTTGTGTTACATACGGTTGCTCTGTTATAATTTCTCTCTTTATTTGAGATTATGTCGAAACTGGTAACTCTGTGGTGATTGCTAACTTTAACGATTAATTGTGTTTTACTATACTGACTATTTTACCTCACTTTTACGAATATACTATTCCGCGTTGCTGCACGTGTCTTCATTCGTTTAATGTCTCGGTTGGCTATTTGGGTTCTACCGATAATACAGAAAATTCGTCTATTCTATATTCAAGGGTTAATTCAACCCTCCATACAATACTACCACATGTGGCGTCGCAACTATGTCAAAAACGAACCTCGAATCCTTATCAGTTAATGCAACTTCACGAGAAGTGTCGGACTACATTGAGCGTTTCGAAATTTGGGATATCACCCAAGAGTATCTCGCTGATGAAAAGAAAGCGGCTTATTTTCTGAACGCCATTGGTAATGATGCTTATGCTCTGGTGAAAAACTTGGTTTATCCGGATATTCCCATTAAAATGCCACTCGCCAAGATCCAGGAAGCTATTATTCAGCATGTTCAGCTTATAGCTTTTGAGGCTGCTGAACGAAGCAAATTCCATACTATCATGCGAAGATCCGACCAAAACATCCGGGATTTTATACTTCTACTTCAGACACAGACCGCAAAATGCAACTTTGAAGCTCAATTAGACACGCAATTGCGCGACCGTTTAATTGCACGCATCAATGATCCTAATCTCCAAAGGCAATTACTATTACTCAAGAATCCTACATTCCAGAGTGTTCGTGCTATATGCGAACAATTCCAAGATGTCTCGAACATTGTCAAAATTTCTATTTTTTCAGATCTCGTGTTTCACTCCATATCCATCCCTAGGAGACAAAACGCGCGGATATTCACAAATCGGAAAAACAAGACCGATAATTCATTCAATACTTGTCATCCGTGTGGCAAATTGCATTCACGGGAGCAATTTAAATTCCGCGATGCGAAATGCTATAATTATGGCAAAATAGGCCACATCAAATCGGTCTGCAGATCAAAGGTTTGTGCGATTACTAACGATTGAGACGACAATATATCCGATATGGCTCTGATGAGTTCTAGCAGTCAGAGCGGTGGCCATATTTCCATGGAACTTATGAATTCACATGGAAAAACGATAACGAAAACATTGTTGAAACCGGGAGTGTGGAATCGCTCATTCCCATCCATGTATTGAAGAGGTTCTGTCCTCGTCCATGTATACAGAAGACCGACCAGTCGATTATTGGTATCACTGGTCATTCATTGAAAATCCTTGGCTTCTGTATGATTCCTATTGTCCGAGATGGTACCAGATTCCCATGCAAATTATTGGTGTCGGCCACGTGTCCCGCCATTATCGGTTTGAACGTCATGAAGCAGCTCAAGTTTCAACTGAATTTCAATTAATTACCGGCAGTTGATTCCGAGTTCAAAGATCTGGTCTAAAAGTGCACCAGAGTGACGGTGGAATGAAAATGCCCAAAGTCAAATTGATGGAGCTTAATATACTGACTCCAGTGAGCTGTTCACAATGGGCCACTCCCATTGTTACACCACTAAAATCTGACGGTTGTACACCCAGGATATGTGGTGATTACAGGATAACACTCAATCGCCGATTGTTACAGAATACATGCATTATTTCGGAACCAGAAGACATCCTCTATAAATTCAAGGGGTCGAGTGTCTTCTCCAAAATTAATATAAAAGATGCCTACTTACAGATTCCACTGGATGACGAATCCAGTTTGCTGACAGTTATTAATATATTCGTTGGGTTATTCAGGTACAACTTTCTACCTTCTGGGTCAAATTTTGCCCCGGCTATTTTCCAGAATTGCATTAATGGCATATTGGATGGCCTTAATGGTATTGAAGTTTACCAAGATGACATTTTTGTCATTTGTGTCAGCAGGCATGATCATGAAGAGAGACTCTTCCAGCTATTCCGACGATTTGTCGATTATAATGTGCGGTTAATCCGCTGATCACGCAACCACTGGTAAAAATCCGGTTGTGTTATTCAAGGGGCGCAAACTCGTTCCAATGCTTTGGATCGGGAGAGGTCCCCTTTTTTCAAATGGAATGATATTCGACCGTCTCGCGGTCTAATTCTTGGAAGAAGTGGAAATTGTATGGTTACCATCCTCGATGTCACTGATTTATCAAGTCATTGTCGGCATGTCGATCAAATCCGATTCGATGAACCAGCTATGCCCGTTATTGATTCCCATCCTTCTGAACCAGCTGATCCGGCTAATACGACTCCATCCGTTCCAGACCAAAGCTCGCAAGCTCTACCTCGGCGCTCGAAGCGTTTGGTTTTGAAATCGCCGGTCAACTACCGCATGCCATCGAAGCTGCTGCACCCAGGTGGATGTGGTAGTTGCTAACTTTAATTATGAATTGTGTTTTACTATACTGGCATATATTGTACGTTGCACTTACTAATACGATTTCTCCTTGCTGCACGTGTCTTATTCGTTCAAGGTATCGGTTGGCTATTTGGGTTATACCGATATTACAGACAATTCGTCTATTATACATTCAGGGTTAATTCAACCCTCCATACAATACTATCACTGTGTCCTCCACACCGTTAATCAGCACTGTAAAAACGTTGGCCGTCCATTTCCTGACCTCAAAAGGGCCATCGTATGGAGGTTGGAGAGGCTGTCGTACACGGTCGCAGTTGACAAAGAAGCACTTCTCTAGCGCCAGATCCAAATGTAAAGGTTGTGTAGGTAGTCGTGGAGCGATTCGGCGCCGAGTTCTGGCGAAAAATCATATGCGCGTCAAGACATCGCTAACGGTGTGCTCATTGGCGGGGGAATCGGCGGCGAAAAACTCTCCAGGTAATCTTAACGTTGTCCCGAACACCAGTTCGGCTTGGTTACTTCGCAGGTCAGGTTTGATCGTCGATCGGATGCTTAGCAGGGTTATTGCAAGATTGTCCACAAAATCGTTTCTGTCATCTCTAGCTTTGAGGGCTGCTTTAAGCTGCCGGTGAAACCTCTCGACCATGTCATTAGTGGCTGGGTGGTAAGCTGTCGTGCGAAATCTAAGACAACCAAGCAATCCGCACATCTTGCGGAACGCGACAGACTCAAATTGTTGTCCAGATCAGTTGTGATAGAGCGCGTAGCTCCAAAAACGGCAACCCAATTGTCGACTACAGGATGTCGACCGACTCCTTCTTCGCGCATCGATACCGAAGAAGATGAAGAAAGGTCAGCGACGGCACACATACGCGAACTGAGGAAAGTCGTTGCGATTCTAATGACAGAGCGTCAGAATAGGACGCCGAACAAGGAAGTATCGTTGCGTATCCCAGCCACTGCTCATGAGCAAGAGCCGTTACCAGATATTCCTTCCCACACAACCGTGCTATCCATCTCCCTCAACTCACCGTCCCTCTACCACGCCCGTTATATCTCTCTTCTCTGTAATGTCTCCTTATTCTTACACTGATACCGTTTGAGCAAGTATTTTCGTTTTAGCATAAGAAAGTACATGAAATCTGGTGAGTTAAAACAATTGTTCAATTAATATGCAGAGTGGAGATGGCCTGAGTGATGGACGTAAAAAAGCAAGCAACATTGTAGAGCAGCCTCTAACTAACCTTGTTGGGAGTTGCAGAATTTTGCAGGTCTCTATCTTCCTATATTTAATCAGCGATTGAATTATATAAATGGATACACACCACTCTTTTTTATATGGATGGCCGGATTGGCGGACAAAATTAATGGTTAAATACCTCTGATATGTGTTAAGTTAAGGTATATTCTATTCGAAGTAATGCATTATAAAATCGTTTTAAGCTTATTAGTTTTGAAAAAAAGCTCTTATCTAAGAAACAGCGATCAGCGTATTATCGTCTATTAGGTTTTATTGCGCAAATACGTTACATAAAAAGAGCGCCATTTGGGGGTTTGGATTTTTCGTGTGTCAGTGAGATAGGCATATCTCTATAAAATCGTGTGCTTAGATCGGTTGATGTAATATATGGACATTAGATTTTTTATTGGCCTAACCAATTATGTAGGCTTTACTGATTTCCCAACATTCTAAGTATTATTTCCATTCATAGAAACTCCTCACTTTATATTAAATTTAAACTGGTTTTCAATAAAATAAATGCATCCAAATTTAGGCGTTTATGTCATAAATCTTCCAGAAAATATATGGCTAACCGCCCAGAACCCTAACACCCTTATATTACGATCCTGTTTTGGTTTCGTATGAGAACCAATACGAGTTAAATAATTTGAATAAGAATCGAATTCAATCTTTTTAAAATCGACTTAAGGAACAATGACGCTGTTTTTTACTCGGGCACCTCGACCTTCGAGATGCTTTTCAAAATGTTTTCGGTTGCTGTCGACCTTTAAATCACACAGGATGGCCCCCGCATCGGAGATTATGCAGCAGAAAAACAAATGTTTGGGCGAATTAAAAGAAAAAATGAAGCTTTCGGAGGCCGATTACCTCCGCGAACTGTATAAAAACATGAATGAAGTTGCCCAAAGTGAGTTTTCAGCTTCTGGTTTAGTAATTTCCGGGCACGCTGATCACACAAGGCATCGATTTAAGCAAAAACTATAATGTATGGGATTATAGTTTAAAGGGGATCGCGCAATGTATGTTTCATAAAAATTAAAGGTTGATCTAACTTTCTATAGAGATACTTGAGGAATTACACGAACTGTACTTACACTTTAATTTCTCTATATATCTTGTATGTAATTTGAATAGCACGACATGTGTAACAGGGGAAACGGTGTCCATAATCGGTTTATCTTTTCAGTGAAGCCGTCGTACACTCATATGGACAAGGAATCGATGTTTGTCTATAAGGAGGTTAATTTGGGGACGTTGAGTGTGTACGGATTCGACTACGACTACACACTCGTGAATTACACGGATGCATTGACGGAATATATTTTCACAAGGGGAATAGAGATCCTGGTCTCTCTATGGAAGGTAAGAAATTAGATTTTAAACTTTGGCTTTCTTATTAAATCACTAAAAATAATCCAATCTTAACTGCCAATCAGATTTGATACGCATTTGGAGTACTTCGCCCCAATTATGCTCTATCTATTTTCAGCTTCACTCTTCTGTAAACTCGAATCCCCTTAAGCCATGTTTTAATATATGCAGTACCCCAAAGAACTTCTTACTCTGCGATACGACCCAACGTTTCTTATCCGCGGTCTTCATTATGATATAAAACATGTAAGCATTGTCCTTTTCATTTATGCATATCGCCCTGGAAGACTAAAATAGGGTGCCCCCTTACTTTGTCTGATTAACCTATTTAATATCGCCCCAGAGACTCAAAATATTGAAAATAGACGGGCGAATTCTGCCCTTGATGACGTCGCCATGGTTTGGCATACCCCTATTTTTATTTTATTTGCGTAGGGCTTCATAATGAAGGTAGATGCCTTTAACAACATCGAGGCTGACACTGTTCATAAGGGTCTCGAAAAGGTCCCTCTGGATTTGGTCGAGGCAACCTACAAGGGGCTCTATATACCTTCGGTTTGTCTTCAGAACAGTTCGCGTTATGTTCAGGTATGCCTATTCATTTTGCACGCAATGCGACGTTAAATTGTATCGTCCATCTGACACAGGACCGGCAATCTCCTGCTTGAGGATAAGCCGGCTTCATGGATTCTTGTACTGGTTGTACTCCGAAGAGGAGATAGAGCGGCCGCCGCATCACCAAACATTTAATCAACACAGGGGCCATACCTTGGAGTTGGGCTGGTTCAATTTCCCATATTGTAGCCAGCTTTCGCCACCCGGCCCCCATGTCCCTGGATTACAGGCGCACGCCGCTTTGCCCACTTCCAGGTTAGGTGGGACGAGACACAATGTCAGCACCACCGAGATATGTCTTCACGTTTATCTGATGTGGCAGCTGTGACTGCATATGGGGATTTACGATTTTTAAAGTGGTGTGTCTGAACTAGAGAGACTAAAAAGCGCGCACCCTATATATCCCAACGACAGAGAAGTTCACACTTCAAATTCATAAGCGTGTCGATGTTTGGGCCGAGTGATGGGGTCTGCTTAGGTTTAGGTCTGCTATGGACCAGGTTTATTTGGCTCTTCTTGGGTGTGATCGCAAGTTTCATTTCCCTATTTTCTCCCGTGTCAGGACTACCAAATGACTCAGTTAATGGATTTCTTTGATCTCCCCGTCGCTTACGCAGCATTGTCCGTCATTCAGGTATATAAATTATTCCAATGGATTATTTTACATTTTCGAGTCTAGAATCGTAACTATTGCGTGCACGATGGCTCTCCTTTTAGCACTTTGAAACATCAGGCATCCACTACCAGCCCGAATGCATTTATCGCGACATGAGAGTATGTTATATCTTTCTATTCATGAATATATATATCCTGTTCGCTAAACCTGTGTCCTATGGGATGTTGTAGACCGCCGTCCATAGACTGCATGACTCGGGAGAAGTTCATCGGATAATATTAGAACGTCCAGGTTTGCTTTCTTGTGATGAATTTTAACTAGCTTTTATTCATGCAATATGTCGGTTAATCACACTGTGCCAGCCCCATTATGCACACCACTATTAATTAATGTTTAAATACAGCAGTGCTCCGATAGGGGCTGGGTTGAAGCTAGCACGGTGGTTTCACCGACTTTCCAATCAATACCCCCTCTGCACCTCCACTAAAATTTAGTTTTTCAAACCTCGTCTTTTCTTTTAGAATTATATATAAAAACGGATCCTCGTCTACGCGAGTTTCTACTTCATCTGACTTGCCACGGAAAGAGCCTGTTTCTAATTTCAAACAGCGGAGTTGATTTCATGTCAGTTTATGCTGCCATTACTTCGGGATGATGGGGGTTGGCATCGCACTTTGTTGTACACTAGTTAATTGACAAAACGTGATTTTGTTACCGTCAAGGGTTTATCTGAATTTGCGCGACATTCTCCTACTGCAGGATTAACAACTGGCTGCTTCATGAGGGTTTGCCATGAAGTTTCTCTGGACAGTTCTTACGATTGGGGTCTCCAGTGCTATGCGCGGTGGCTTTACCTGGGATTTCGGTTTTTAGAAACACTTTTACTTATAGGCTATATGCACTGAACACGGTTGCCTATTATTACAGCTGGTTGTATTTTGCAATTCTAGAAATCGCGGAATGAACTATGTCGTGGGGTCGGACTGGCCGAAAATTTTTGATGTCATCATAGCAGGCGCAAACAAACCGGATTTCTTTCGGAACAATTGGCCGTAAGCTTTCTTATCCGCGCATGCGCCACCCCCCCCTCCTTTGTCTGGAAAAGTGTTCCGGTTTCGGGGGAAATACTCTGGGGATTCCTTATTAGCACAGCGTACATAGCCTTGCTACGGATTGTGACCAATTAATTTACGACGAACTCTGGAGGCCAGGGTAATTGGCTTCCCTCAAACTAAAACGCGCTTGGAATCTGCACCTGTGCATATAACGGGGTGCCCTTTGTCTGTTTCTGAGCAACGGCCCATTTTCCCGTCGAGGTCATTTCGAGCAGTTGACGAGACGGGTGCCTTCTCGAGTTGGGAGAACGTGACCCAGTTCCATCGCGGACATTTCTATCTCGGGGTATTGTCCTCTCCTTCTCTCTCCCGGTGGTCGCCTGGGTCATTTCTTTTGGACTGTTAAATAATCCGCCTCTCTTTTAAGGGTAACCTGAATATGATGAAGAAACTGACTAAGTGGCATTTGAAGAATGTGCTCTACTTCGGAGACCATGTCGTCTCGGATCTGGCTGTGAGTTGACGAAAAATGCCTATTTATGTCTCACCTACTGCTCAGACCTACGATAATTATATATCGTTGTTATATTTCGTGTTTTATTTTACTGCGTGTTTCCATGCAGCTTCTTGGGAGTATATTTCAGATGGCGACCCAGCGCCACCCGAAGATGTTTGGGTAGCCGCTGCATCATCCAAACCTTAAACATCCCTGTGACCACACCTGGAACGTTGGCTGGTAAAAGCCAGGGTGCTGCCGCTCCTCCGGTCATTTAAAACTCCCGGCGCACTCATGCACTCACGCATCGTCCTTTATTCCTCTCCTCTAGGATGCCTCCAACCAATGGGGATGGGCGACCGCCGCCGTGATCCCAGAGCTAGAACGGGAAATCTTCCTCATAAATGCGGAAGATTTTCAAAAGGATCTTCAGCGTCTTTCTCTCCTCGAGGACCTATTACTTACCCACCAGGTGCGCTCGTCTTAAGCACAACGAATCACCCCTGCCACTCAAATCTCTAAACCCCGCGTATGAAATTGGTTTATAAACGACCATTAATCACATTCATTTTTATATTGTCGTCTAGTATGCCGTGACAGCCGTTGGTCAATGTGTTGTGCAGTCTTGGCGACATGAGCGTGACAACCTGTACGAAAAGACCAAGGCATGCATTAATCCCCACTTTGGCAGCGTCTTCCGATCCCTCAACAACCCCTCCTTCTTCTCCCAGCGGCTCGGCCTCTACGCCTCCATGTACACCTCTTCGGTTACCAATCTCCTCTCAGTACCTGTCAAACACATATGCTATCCTCCGCGCGCACCCCTGCCCCATGAACCTTACTGAGAAGTGGGCAGCCATTCGATTGCGCAAAACCTCTCAAACCCTCCCTCCTATTTTGCTTCCTAGAGAGAAAGGTCCTCTGCAACTAAAAGGTCTTCCCCCTTTATTGATAATACACATGAGAAAACCCAACTCTTCAAACATCTCTCAGTCCAAACCGACTGCATCACTAGAAATTCCAAAATGGATTTATTTAAGAACAGACACATAGTGGGAGATCTAAACAGATTCCGACCGTTTATGTACAAGAATTCGAGCGTAGGGTGCGTGCCTCAGTTGATGAAAACAGTCTCGTCGTGGCGTCGTTTTTTGGCGGCATAGGCGCCCGGTTTGGTCTGTGCGTCGGGGTTGTTGGCGAGGTCGGCGGGACAAGAAGAGACCGGAGACGCAACTAGGAGCTGCTTAAGGTCATAGTAAACGCCAGTGTCGTCCTTGGTCAAGAAAGTGATTGCCATTCCCGACTTCCCCGCGCGGCCAGTTCGACCAATTCGGTGTACATAATCTGTGCGAAAAATTAAGTCAATGACAGCTAGCCAAATACACATACCATGGCGCTATCTCTATAACCTTTGCTGAGCATTTAGTTATGAATTTTTGGTGATCACTCCCGGGTAATTGTGCTAGTATCCAGCTGTGTCGTAACTATTTTGCTTAGGTAGAAAAGAGGTATGTACACTGGTTCCGAAGAACTATGGAAACTAAGGTAGTATGAACTGATATGACGCTAGAAAGGAACACAATCTTACCATCAATTGTCTTGGCCATGTCGTAATTGATGACCATAGAGACGTCCTTGATATCTATACCACGCCCAGCGACATCGGTTGCCACGAGTATTTCCTTCTGACCCGATTTGAGACTGGCGAGGGCGTACTCACGGTGCTCCTGGCCCTTGCCGCCGTGCAGAACAACCGCCGAGTGGCCCATCTTCTCAAGACCCTTGGCCAACACGTCAGCGCCCTTCTTTTGATTCACGAAAATTATCACCGGTGGCTCGATGCCCCGGTTCAAAATCTCAATCAGTTTTTTACTGAAATTTAACCATTAAAAAAACAGTAATGACTGGCACATAAAACACACACGCGTCTCTGATACTCATGACACTCTCGTGGTAATTACCCCCTTTTCTCGATATGGCACCAATGGACCTGATCAGCAGGCCACAACCCGTAAAACCGCTGGACAGACGGACCAAACGAACTCAGTGAGTCTATCGCATAACCCATCCCAATGCAGATGACAGCCTGCTGTAATGAGTCGTGATGTAGTAATGGCAAACTAAATAGCATCAAAATAGGCGAATCCACACAGAAATTGGGTAATAACGTTTTTTCTAACCCATTAATTTACCCCGATGCTCTCCAAACATAATCCAACCGATGGTCAATTTCCTTGCTTTACGTTGAGATGTGAATGAAAATTGAAATGGCAGGCTTACCGTTTGCCCTGTTCCTGGACCATGTAGACAATCTGTTCTACGCGATCAGTCGGCTTGCCCGCATTGCCGACATAAACAGTGGCCGGGCGACGCAGGTAGGAGCGTGCAAGACGTTCGACCGCTACGGGCATTGTCGCGGTAAACATGACCGTCTGGCGGTACTTAAGCTTGGTCGAGAAATTCTCCAGCAACTTGTCATCCTGCTCGGCTTCTTCCGTATCCGGTTTCTGGTTGGTTACTGGCAGATAGGTTAAAATGTTGTTCACGTGCGGTTCGAAACCCATGTCGATCATTTTGTCGGCCTAGAAATTGAGAAATAGCATATTTTGCACTCAGATAATAATACTGAACATAAACACCATTGGTCAGAGGGAATCAAGTGTCTTAAACGAGCACATACCTCATCCAGCACAACATACGTACACTGGTTGAGGACAATGTATCTGCTTTCAAGAACATCTACAAGGCGTCCAGGGGTCCCGATGACAATTTCAGCGCCCATTCTCAGTTTCAGTGCCTGGTCCTCTTTCGAGAGGCCTCCAATGACAGCGACAGTTTTGATTCCTAATGGGGCACCAAACTTAACAGTCTCTTCCTCGATTTGTTGAGCTAATTCGCGCGAAGGAGCCATTATAAGGGCGTAGGGTCCCTGTTCGGTGTCTTCCATACGGACAAGCTTTGGAAGAGTCTCAATCCATGTTAAGAGCGGAACAAGAAATGCTGCTGTTTTACCGGAACCGGTCTCTGCAATTCCTATAATGTCTCTGTTCTGTAGACCGATTGGGATGGCTTGACGCTGAATTGCCGTTGGTTCGTTGTATCCAACCTAAGGGTGTTGATCATGCATAGATAATAAAAGAGGTACTTTATAAATTATTTCAAGAAGTTCCGTTGATATGGCGGACTCTTTCCAAGATCGGATTGGATTTGGCAGGTTTCCGCCTTTGGTAGCAATGTTGTAATCTTCTCTAAAGATACGCCAATCACGATCAGTCATTTGTTCAAGATTCTTTTCCGACCAATGCCGATCATCCCACTTTTCCTTAGCCTCCCGCTTGGCGAGACCGTTTAAGCGTTTACTATAAGACAGATTAATGAAACGAATGCAAAATTACTCTTCTTGTTCTCTCTGAGTATCCGAGCGCCGATTTTCGAGCATTTTTGAATAAAATATCCCGATTTCTCGCTTTTGTTGCTAGAATGTCTATATGAAAATATTTAAATTTTAATCTACCTTAATATCAATTCCACCAATGTGGCCCCGGCCAAAGAACTGGATCTGGTGCTTCTCTTTGTAGAGCAAATTGTAATCCTGGCTAGTGTCTTCATTGGCATCCCAATCGAAAACGAATTTGCGTTCATTAAGACGCCTTTGGCGACGTTTGGTCAAACGTTTCTGTCCAAGGTAGCGCTCCTTTATAGCTGCTTCTTCCTTCGCCTTATCTGATTGGTTTGCTGATGCGGAAATTGGGTTTTCGGAACGGCGATCGCGAGACCTTGTTGGATATCGGCGCTCTAGCTCATCCCGTCGTCTGGATCGGTAGGAATCGCGATAACCGTAATCACCCCTCACATCTTAAGGGGAAATCAATGATCGGTAATCAAGAAACACTCACCTTTGTTCTTAGACAAAAACTCAATCTGCTTGCTAAGCTCATCTGCAGTGTTTTGTCTTTGTTGTCTAATAGCGTCTTCGCGTTTCTGAAGAGCGATTTTCTCGCGCTCAGTTTTCGAGATAAATTTCGGTTTTGCAAGTTCTGCCTTTGCGACTTCATTCTTTTGAATTAATTCCTCAAGCGAAATTGGGCCCTTAGTTGATGTATCAGATGGTTTTAACGGAGATTCTTCTTTAACATCCTCAAACTCAATTGATGATGGTTCCAGCTTAGGCTTCTTCGGCGACGGCTCAATAGAGGAATTTAATTTTCTAAGCAAATTGAAAATGAAGCACGAACACATACTTGTCTGTTTTGGTGGGTTCTGCGGATTCGCCGTGAACCTTTTCACCTTCACTTATTCCATGGTCCCGCAGTTTATGTTTCTCTTCCTTCCTCTGACGCCTTTCTTCCTTTCTCTTACGTTTCTCTTCTTTGTGTTTTCTTTTTTCGCCCCGTTTTAATTTCCTGTCCTCCTTTTCACGAATAGTTTCAGTGCCCGCATCGGCTCCATTTGATCTAAACTAATAAACGCAATTCTTTGATTGCTTACGTCTCTTGAATGTGCGTGTGGCGCTCCTCCGTGGCATCAACTTTAGAACTCATTCTAAGCAAACCGCCTCAAACGACAATTTAAAAACCCGCCGGTGGTAATCCAATACACACCGAAATGTTCACACATCAGCTGCCATAATTGGCGGTTGCAATCCATCGTGGTTCTAAATAAACCCTATAATTTCTGGAATATATTCTCATGATTAAACAAATTATGAATGTACATCCCTATTTTCCTATTAATTAAATAGTCTTAATAATAATAATTGTATCGGCTTTATTGAGGTATAGCCTACGCAATATAATATAGAAATCATTAAATATAATCAGGATACATTTCAGTTTCCTCTTTCTTGTTAAAACATAATTGTTTTAATAATTATACTGGCTTTATTGAGGTCACGAGGACCAAAACTTTCAGCAGTAAAAATAGGCAGCATAACAAGTATTAGATGTGAAAATTGTCTTTTAGTTTCTGTTTCACCTGCTCTGGTGAACCTAAAAATCGGGACAAAAAAGGAATGACCGAATTGCGATATGCCGCCGTTCTTGTTGGTATTGAACGGTATAGTCTACGGATTGGTCGAAGAGATATACCCTTAGATAAACTTCAAAAGAGGGGATGGGAGGGGTCATTTAAAATACGAGTAGCGATTAGTGAACAACCATTGAAAAGGCGTTGAACGATGATTTCTTGAATGAAGAGAATAGGCAGACCACTAGAAAACGAGATTAGTTTAAAAAGCCCATGAGGGGTATAAAAGTCAGAACATTTAAGGCCGGGAAAAATGACTGGGGAATAATATACAATAAGGGCGATTAAAACGGCATAGACAAAGGTTTTTATATGGATAGAGCTTAAACCAAGTCTCCTGAACGGGCGAACTAGGAAGCAAAGGCGACGTCATTTACCAATGACGGCATCCACATTTTTATTTTTAGCTCGAAGCGAAATTATGGAGTGAACGTATTTCGGGAGTGTCAACAGCGGCTGTCAAAGAAAATGTAATAGAGATGCATTCAGCAGAAGATCATTCTCTGAAGACTACTCGAGTACTCAGTGACTGCCTGCCCGAGCTGTTGAGAATCACCATTCGTCTTGCATGCATGGCATAAAGTCAAGTCATCCGCACATTTTATAAGTGTCACGTCGTTAGGGGACCGAAGACTCGACGTGTAATGGTTGAAAATGAAGGGAGATAGCACAGCGCCTTGTAGTATACCGCAGTTATTTGGCAAGGAGGTGGAGGCTTCATTTCCGTCTCTGGCATGTTGACGTCGATTAGAAAAATAGTTTTGAAGCCAAATAATCAACCATCCTTCTACGCCATTTTCACATGGTTGATAAAGAATGTGGGAGCGTTTGATAGTGTTGAAAGCAGAGGAGAAGTCCAAGAAAACTCCCTTGACATCTTTCGCTCCGGCATCGAGTGAAGAGTGGTGGGT
The DNA here is from genome assembly GCA_028672205.1 of Proteocephalus fallax. Taxonomy (NCBI): domain Eukaryota; kingdom Metazoa; phylum Platyhelminthes; class Cestoda; order Proteocephalidea; family Proteocephalidae; genus Proteocephalus; species Proteocephalus fallax. The sequence continues at coordinate 938,049 of JAPUBX010001519.1, read as the reverse complement.
AATCGAAAACGTAGCCACGGCGTCCAGAGTGCTTCTATTTGGTTTATAAGCAAACTAAAACGGATCCTCGGCAGTTTTAAGCGTGTCATCCAATTTAGAGAGGAGGTGCTTCTCAATAACTTTCAACCACACGGATGAGTTGGCGAAAGGTCGATACTTCACAGATCCGGCGGAATAGGTTTTATAGCGACATCTCTCCATGCCGAAGTGAAGGAGCATTCTCCTAACGAATGATTGACGAGCTGGGTGACAAACGGAGAAATCTCGCGGTGACAAATTTTAAGGATCGCATGGTAAGTCCATGAAATTTGTTAGTTTTTTGCAAAGTGTAGTAAAGAGATCGATAAAGATGTTTTGAAAAAGACAGATAAAAGATAATTTCATTTTAATGGTGGTCGCCGTCAAAAACCCCACACAGTCTCTTGTGAGAGATAGATATAAACCGAGACAACCGACGTTCAAATGACTTTGTAGTGATTCTGTTTACGATGTCAAAAGGCATTTTTGTTTGTACCCCACAATGTAGGGTGGAATCTAAGGCGAGACCCGAGGAGGTTTTTATGAGGCTAATCAAGTGAGTAGTAACGAAAATCCGAGGATACTGTTACAAAAATGTAAAGCTCTCAATTATCGGCAGGTAAGTGTCATTCAGTTATGAGAATCTTTGATCAAAAACACAGGCTTAGGAGATCGGTTATCGAAATCGTGTTATCGATATCGTCAATGATTAAACTAAAATAAAGGAGTTGTTTCCATTAAAACAATCCAAGCTCAATCAAACTGTAACACACAAAATAATTGCTGCAAAGAAACGGCTTTCAAGCTAAGCTAGTTTTCGAAATTCTGTAATTCTTCTTAATATGAAAGCGCACGACAAGTTGAATTTTTAAACTCTCTCTTATAAATTTAAAGTTTAAAAAACCATGAAAATTTTCAGTTTATAATGTTATTGTTTCGATGGGAACAAACTATTATACGGTATTTACAGTGTTGATTGTCAAGATTTTATTATCCAATAGTTTAGTTAGTTTGCTTGTGCAAAAAGGAAAACTATTTTTGCGTTTAAGTGTCAACATGAATAAAGATCAAAAACCCCGGGTACGAAAGCGCGTCACTCACATCGTTACGGACAACAAAGATCGACATAGTTATGGCAGCGAAAAACCACTATTCATTTATTGTTGCATATGCAGCCAGATGTCTCTTATTCTTGATTGCCCGATTGAGAAGCTACCGGAACGTCCCAGAGATAAATCAAAAGTAATTGATGTGAAAAAGCGGGCTCATAAAATTACGGCCACCGATGCAAACCCATCTAGTTGTGTGTATATACGTTGGTCAGATGGTATCGAAAAACAATATCGCCGCTACTGCAAAAGCTGTGGATTACTTTTGTTTTATCGCCACAATCTTAAGTCAATTGTTGTAAGTAAACCACATTAAATTATATCTGGTTTTTCCGTTCTGCAACTTTTTTTTTATCTTAGGCGGATTTTATTGTAAAAGGCGCGTTACATCTCCAAGAAGGAAACGTCGGTCTGTCGGCTTCAGCACTCGCAACCCGGTCCGCTAAATTGGATGGAACTGACGCTGGAGAGGCAAACGTTAAGCTGCTTACTGCTCTAGCCTCTCAGGCGGAGGCATTAGCTCGGCAGAATGGAGGGGTTATGCCGCCCTCAAATGCCCTCCAGAATGTTGCTAAGCTCCGTCGCTCGGTGCAACAGTCGGAAACCTCTCAGGGAGTCGATACCGCAGTAACTGTTTCCACAATCGAAGATGAAGAAGACGAGGCTGAAGCAAAAGAAGTTGCAGATTCCTATGCGGCAAATGCCCGTGTTATCGAGGCTCAGATGATACGCCGTGGCATCATAAAACGGCGGATTGTAGACGAGGTTAGTTCCAGCCATATGGGCAAAACGTTTTAGCTGTTTTCCGGGCATAAAATACTTTTTTTCAATGCACATAAACCCGACTGGTCATACAATTGTGTCAGACGTGCCACTGATCTTGGTGTCTAGAATTCGCTATTAAAATGCACCAATCATTTTCGTAACGACAATCGACTCATTCGTATCGACGCTCCTTAACCGCTTATATTTGTTTAGGCAAACGAGCAGGCAGCCAAGCGTCGCATGCGCGGAACCCTCATTGAGAAGTAACCGACTCGAAGATATTAACATTTTTCTTCTCAGTGTAAATATATTTTTTGAAAAAATGCAGACTCGCATTTGCATTCTCTCTCGTTTCAGTTCTCGCGCTGGATTTATCGTTTTTTTACACAGAATCGGGGGGAGGGAGTGGTGAGTTATGCTGCGGAGGGTTTCAAGCCCTGACATTGGTATCCTTGGTGATGGCGCAGCAGCGGGTTGTCTTTTCGCCAGTCTTTGGAAGAGGAATCACAGTTTGGCCTACGGGGTACCTTGTCCCGTTTTTGTCCATTTGTTCTGCCGATAGGAGCAATAGTGCATGCTTGTGTGCGTCTGGCGGAATTTCAAGTGTCATCTTGAAAGAGACGATGAGTTTGCGAAATTAAAGCAAGCAAAATACGCACACAAAATTATTCCAAGATTGGCCTCACGTGTTCACCGATTACCGGGTTGTTGGACTGAATGACACACGACCTTTTTTGGGTAAACATCCGGGTCTGGCATGGAAGGATTTGCGCCTCAAATAAAGCCTCTGCAGACAACTGATCTTGGGGAAGGCGCTATTTCGAAAGAAATAAAACAACACTGAAACAGTTGTTATTATTATTATTCCATATTGGGGCCGTTCAGGTAAGGGAGTCGGTGGAGCAACTGGGGCGGTATACTACTACAACTTACCCAGTTGTATGCCCGATTCAAATGGACATCCAGTCTCTCACAGGAGGCACTGAGTTCGAGAGTGACATCAAGAGACACGGGATCCAGTGGCCATGGAATGGCTACGCATGTTTCGTACTCCTGGCGATAACTTCCATTGATTGAAGTACTCGCCATTGGTAGGATTATCTCCTCCGAGTCTTTATGCAAAAAAGAGCAGCGTGTGATCAATTTCTGGTTATTGATTGCTTGTATGCATCGATTGACCAAGCACATTCATCGTGATGGAGAATGAGCCGTTATCATGAATGTCTCCATGAAGAATGTCGGAAATATCGCACAAGTCAGACGCACCAGTACCACAACAAGATGTGGAAGTGCCCGCACTACATCAGCAAAAAGTTAACCAACACGACAGGGGCTGCCACACATGCAACTCGGTCTGGTTAAATTGCGGCTTTCGCTACAACCCGACAGTAACGATTCGCTGCATCACAGGCGCACGCCTTAACGCCTGCGAACACATTTACCCAGTTGAAACAAAACAAATGCTTGCTGATTACCTGTAATTTTACTTGCGGGTATTTTGGGTCTTTGGTATACGTCTAGGAGTGAAGAAAAACTTGCCAATCGCATCTCTGGTCGTAACCTCCCAGTGGCCGAGGGACTTCGAATTGGCTGATATATATCCTCAATGCCTTCGTGCAAAAAATACAATAGAAGCAGTGAAAGATAAATAAAAAATTAATATTTCTGCATGATTGTTGTTTGTTTGAAATTTGTTGATAACGAATGGCGCGTCATTTGTTAATCGGACAGTGTGTTGCTTTGTGTGAGGTTCAACTATTCTACCAGTCCAAGGCGAAGCAAACACCAGGAATTCGAGCCTCGACAATATATATATATACATACATATTGAACAGTGAGGGAGAATAGATAAGACATTCTACACACGACAGAGAATACTCCGGTTCATTTATGTCCACTCCTCCGAAACGTGCCAAAGATAAGTCGTATGGTGCATTTCTATAGGTAAATAGCAATAGCTACCTTTTACAAATATGTGATCAATTTCTGTATCTTCATCTGCTCTCTTTACTAAGCAGCGAAACGTCAAATTCAAGCTGATTACCTTTAACCGTGGGATTCGGTGTTAGCGGTCGCTGGAAGACGGCTCTTGGCGGCGGCAATTGTGGGGGGATGAGGGTCTGGGACAAGAAAGAGAGACGTTAAAATCAAAAAGGACGCAAAAAACATTAAATATCATTTCATAAACCCCAGGTTATTACGCGAAACGTTATCTACTAAATCACGGGATCAACTGCAGTCGTCTAATACGACTCTGATAAAAAAAACTAGGGTTAGGTTAATGGTATTCGCTTCATTAAGGTCACGAGGACCAAAACATTCAGCTTTTAAATAAAAAACAAGTTAACACGAATAAAGGAAATACAAACGAAATTGTTAGTTTGATTAAAAATAACGGCTTCTTCTGCAGATTTCTTAAAGCATTTACTTCAGCCCACGAAAAAGGCCCTTTAAACAAGAATTGATGAGAATGTATGCAGACGTTTAAGCTCGAAAGTAATTTACTGTAGTAACTGAACATATAAAATAATTACAAATGGCGTCAGTGTTCTGAAAAATTCCGTGCGAACGTCTTTGGCGACAAAGAGACAACGATGGGGCAGCTAATGTGGTGAACTTGAAACCATTGTTCATTCGTGTCACGCAAAACTTCCTGCTATCAATCTGAATCGCCGAATATAGCGACCCACGCAACTATTTTACGGTAAAAGACTTTGGTTTCACCAACATCCTTTGGAGGCGTATATATAAGCCGATTTAGTTGAAGCAGATAGTCATTGTGAGGTACTATTGTGTTTTTTGCCCATGTACACTGGTTTTCACTTGTTAACGATTGTCGAGACCCCGAGATAATGATACATCATACATATCCTCTAGAGATGTTTTCAATTTGCGCAGTTAAAACGAAACTAAGGAAGAAGAGAGGGACAATGCGATATCCCGGGGAGCCCAATAAAGGTCTCGTATACGGAGAATGAGCGAAAATGTATTTTCTTGTACATGTTAAGGCAAACAATCTTGGTCTTGATCGGCTTTTAAAACAATTATATTGTATTGGTTTGTTGGTTTACTTGTAGAGCGATTTCAGACAGAACCCTTCTGAAAGAAACGTGTTGGCGGTAATAAATCGATACGCTAATCGATTCCAGCACACAGAATTACATTTGTGCGCAGTATTTCCCCAGTTGCAAATATTGGATATCAGAGCTATAAAACGGATAACAATTTCGCTTTTGATAATTTAAAAGTCGTGTAGATAAACCCGCTTACGTCATAAAATTGAAAGTCCTGTGATGCTGAGGCATTCGAAATCGCTTCGGCGGAATGGTTTCTACAATTCAAAAAAAGAGAGAACGATAAGGTTAAGTCATATCAGTTCATTGAAATTTCACTAAATAAAGACGCTTATTATGATTCGTTTTGTTGGATGAACTTATCTTCCAATGGGCCTTAAATCCGTTTGGGAACCTTTGAGACAAGGTTCTCGTGACTATCACACACATAAACATCAACAACACTAGTTCGTGTGGTATTAAGAGTGGTGGTCTTTTTTCTTTCATGTTCCCATGAAACTCTGAGGAATGTTTAAAGGTGTCGTACGCAGTGGCCCTCGAAGAGGAGGTGGTGGCAGTGGTCGCTACATCATGCAACACTTAACCAAAAAGGGGCCACAAGCAGAACTCTGGTTCGTAAAATTCCGGATGATGCAGCAGTCGGTTTCCGCAACCCGTCTGCCTCGATGGCTCACAGGCACACGCCGCTTATCTGGGTGGCCCAACCTGGGAGTCGAACTCAGGGTCTCTCACGAATAGTGTGGATGCCCAAGCTATTCGATTCATTGTTTTTTCAGAGCCCCTTGTGGACTCAGAGCTTCTCCTTTCGTGAACCCCTCTTTGGAAACCTGGGCCCCAGCAATACCGGGTGGCAGTGTTGGTAGTATTATTAGATGGCAACTACTTGGGAGTGGTGGTGGAGCACTCGGCAGATTCCAGGCTCAAGTAGACGCTCTGTTCGGTGTGGAGGTCGCAGGGCCTCTCGATGGGGGGTTGTGGGGCTGTCGGGGCTCCACGCTGCATCACGTTGTGGACCTTGTTGTTCAACTGGGCGGCGTTCGACTGCATACTCTTTTGGACTAAACTATGAGGGGGGGGGTACAAAAGCGTTCGTGTTTTAGATGAATAAGAACTATTTCCGTTTTCCTATTTTTGGTCTATTTCTGCTAACAGTGGGGATTATCGTTAGTGACAGGTTTGGTAGGGAGTGATTTTGGACGTTAAATACGCCATGGTGAAATTCCATATCCAACTCTGGATACACGGGCATTATAGTCAACGTAATTAGAGTGAAATTGGGTCACATTTTGCTTAAGCAAACTTTTATTGCAACAATGAAATGATCTAAAATGGCTAAGGTTGGCTTACATAGAGCTATGGCATTATTGTTTAATTCTATAAAAGTACTCACTCGATGAAAAATTCTTTTGCTTTAGCGGTGGTGAAGTTACCATGTAAATTTTCGTAGACTTGATTAATCTGACTTCGTTCCAAATCGGAATATCGCTGTTGCCACGCCTAGGAGAAACGAAATAGACAATCATTCTAGCAGCCCTGTTAAGAGTTGTTACGAGGATTTGTCGAGAAAATGAAAAAGAGTGTACCATTTCAAGAAGTCCCATGATGGACAAAGCATTTTTGCGCAGAAGATTGTAGGCAAGACAGCATCGCGAAACGAACTGTGGAATGGCCAGCAGATCCTTGGGAAGGATGTCAAAACTGCCCACTGATTCTGATTCCGACGCCTTAATAACCTCGACAATGTCCGGCGTAAAGATGAAGGGCGACCGATCACTTGAATGAAAATAGTGAGAAAATGCCACACAGTATGAATACGACCAACAGCCAGTCTATCCCCTAAGCGGAGGACGAACCATCCCCTATGCCATCATCCCCTTCGGTGTTCTGTGGCATGAGCTCGCGAAAGGAGCAACAACACCCCGTCCCCCATAGGCTAATCGCGCCGACCAATAGGCACCCAGCACACACACGTTTCCGATCACTTTAATAGTGCATTGTGTTACCAACACACGAGACAGCAGACATATCCTGCGGCAACATGTTGATAGGACTGAGTTTTATTCAGAGGGTTCAACGGTGCGACCCAACCTTATCTCCGTTGTCAACCGTCAAGATTCTTGCCCAATCTTTAAATATGTGCAACATGGGATTACTAATCCGTCCCGACCTTCACATGACAGGTCATGCATCAAATCTCCAGGTTGTTGCGATGAATCGGTGCATTTAAAAGAGCTCTTGAGGGTATTTATATCATATGCAGTAGTAACATGGTATTGTATTTAGAGTTGAGTAGCAGTTAGAGTAGTGTAGAAGTCGTACTTGCGTAGCAATAAAAGTGAAGCTCTTTGTTTCTTTCCGACGATGCGTGTCGTTCTTTCCTTCACTCTCAAATCAATGACCACGGTCAACAATTCTCCTTACACATTCACACCCAGGCCATCAAACCACCAACACGAACACACAAGGTCATGGACCGGTACTGCATTTAATAACCACAGTCGACAATTCTCGTTAGACATTCACACTCATGCCGAGCAGTAGTCAGCGTCACTATTTGACCACCGCTAGCGGTCTCTTATCACACGACATAACTATTTCTGTACCCACAATTGAAATCATATTCGCAGCCACTTAAATATAAACACACATTCTTTAATTTGCTTACCGTTTCACATTGAGAAATTTCTGGAAGTTTCCAAAGACTTTGGCGAAATCGATGTGAAACGACTGGCCATTGGTGCAGATCATGATGTTGTCGTTGTGACGATCGCCCAGTCCCAGCACGAAGGTCAGCACTGAACCGGCCACGGTGCTTCGAGCAAAATTGTCAATAGCCTAGGCGACACATAAATGAGACACACTCACGTGTATAATTGCCCCACATGTATAACCCACATCCTCAACAGCCCAGCTACACTTGCCAAACCAGAAAGATTTAAAGCAAAAAGCGAACAAACCCAATTCCATATAAAAATATATTTTCTAGATACGATCATTCCGATGGCAAATATCTATCGGTCATGTCCCCTCACCCATCTCCCACAACAATAGTCGGCGCTGACGCTCTCGTCGTCATGCAACTGTATTCCGTCTAGTGTTGCTAGTAAAATAAACCCCGGGAGCTTCTTATACGCATTCTGGAAATGCGTTTCTGCGCAGTGGAGATTGGGAAAGCAGTGACGAAGGGGCACGTCAATGTCCGAATAATAGAACGCCATCCCCGGCTACTAAAGCGACGGTAAACATCAACAAAGGGAGGTCAGACCAGGCAGACGACTGAGAAAAGGGACATTTCGCGAAAATATCTTCAATCTAATGATGACTCCAAAACAACACAAGATGATAAAGGTGACGCCCATGTACGTGTAGTTGGAACACGTGCAATTTCCGGCGCAATTCGATAGCCAGTCTCACGATCGCCATGCGAAAGAGTTATTCTATGAGTAGGGACTGTCTATGTCAAGCGTTTTACGACTGCGCATGTGGAACCATTCAGTAATATTGAGCATATTCAACAATTTTACTTCCAATTTTGTGGGGTTGGAGGGTAAATTAAACGCAATCACCTTCAGCTCACAAGGCGACATTGTAACCCCACCTTTAAAAAGATTGATCGTTCCACTCTTAAAATCAACATTCTATATTGCTTCTGGGTTCCACTAGAAATACAATGGGAGAAGCCTAACCGTTGAGGGAGTATATTTGGACATACGCTCGTTTTTCAACGAAAGTTTACGCTTTGCCATCCTATTTAAATTGTTTTTCGACGGTATGAAGGGATAGTGGATAAGCTGGCTTCAGAATTATTTTCTACTGACACCGACACCAAGCCTCTTCCTCCTTCCCAATTAACTGTGGTTTGCCTTCTGCATTACCTCAGCTCTCCATCCAAGAGATCATCATTCACCGCTGCTCGCATGTAACGTGACCCATTCGATCCCATCCATTAAAGTTTGCCGACATTTATAACTCTTCTACCACTGCGAAGGCAGTGCCATTTAATACTTACAAGAACGGCAACGCGCAGACAATTTTATTTAGTTTCACCCGAACAGGTGAAGCGGGAACTTAGAGAGCGTCTTCGTCGATAGCTTTGTTTATCATATTTTTGGTCCCCATAACCTTAATAACGCGATTAACGTTAGATTTCATGGAAAAAGGATCCAGACCGGTTCGATCATGTAGGCGAAAAGCTATTTTCCCCTTAACTGTTGATCGATTTTTCGTCGAACCACTGGGATCTTAAGGGTGCCGACACACGTGAGCGATGACTAAAGCAATTGGTTCAGCCAATGGAATTCAAAGTTTAGCTTCCTCTAGCACTGTATCAAACGCGGTGGTGGGGAATTCGATAATTCAGCCGATGAGCGAGAATTTAAAACCAATCAGCTTTTGCAATGTCGATAATTCAATAAGAGTTCATCCATGAGCATACTCAGAACTGCTAATGAAAGAAGAAAACCCCAAAAAGAAGACAGAAGGTTCATAGTCCTACCGTTTTCGTCAATTCTTCATCGTTCTTGTTGTGACCTCGAAGCCACACAAGTAGTTGTTGGTTCTTCCTCACCCGGGTATCGTCGGCATACTGTCGATCAATGGCGCCCAAAGTTGTCGAATTCGGAACCTAGGCACATTAAAAACAACAATTAGACACGCGACACGACACGCACACATGATGCCTCATTAGAAGTCATCAATCAACCGATCGAGTAATTGAATTCGGGGAAAGCGGACCTACTGGTTCAATAAAACCCATTTTAGGCCCAGTGGGCATGACAGAGAAGTGTGGAATAGCGAGATCAAGGCCACCGGCCATCCAAATTCGATCAGCCAGGTGCACCAGTTGACAAATCAGCAGGTCAATGTGAAGGTCGTCACCAATCTGCGAGAAGAACACGAATGAGGAACAACGAAATGTAACATTATGAAGATGCGGTTGATGGCATGGCCGTAGAGGTACTTAGGATTTAAGACTGAATTTGTCACTGACTCTGCAATTGCGATGATGTCAACAACACAGGTCACTAGCCGCAAAAAACCGGAAACCAAAACACGCAAATGTCATTGCAGCTTTGCATAACAATGTGCAGCTCGTAAAAGAGCTTTGATTGACCAGTACAGGCCCGAGAGTTTCAATGGACACAGCAACAACAAGGTGTCTTTAGCCTAAGGGGACAACACCGATATTTTCTATTTTCGATGTCCCAGACGAAAAAGCTGCTGGTGGGCGTGGGTATTTGTGTAATTCATGCTGTCTATGTTTTATGAATGGGCTGTGTTTAGGGGACTCACTTTAAATATTGTAGAGACACTCTGTCCAAAATCGAGACTGCAGAATTCCAATCGGATGGGACAGGTAAAGGAGGGGAAGAAAATGCAATCGACCGGCTGTCGTCGTCGAAGAGAAATAAATAAATAAACAATTATTTTCGGAACAACTGATCAGTAATTGTGCGAATACCTTCACTTAGCTTATGACTCATTTGATTTAGGTGACACTTTCCCGACGAATTGCCACCCACTAGACCCCTTACACTTTAAACCCCGCATTCGGGATTTTACCAAGACGACCAGGCATTTATCCGCCGCTGGCTGCAGTGAATGCCTGCGGACCGATTTGGTGTGGCGCGATTTGACGTGCGTCGCACTCGGAGGACACAACAGTCGGTTTCGGCAACGTAGCCGCTTTTTCGCTGGATTAGAGGCGCACGCCGCCAATAACACACTTCGGGCAAGGTGTGTGTGTGTGTGACCCCATGACCCACCTTGAGAGTGCGGCTAATGTAGCCGAAATCATAGGGCAAACGGAAGCCCTCTGCTCCCGAGGTGCTTGCGCCGTCGACGGGAGAAGGGGAGACTGCACCCAGAAAGGGGCTCGTCGGTGCTGGAGACCCATGCCGGGTCGACGGGGTCACACAATCGGGGCTGCTGGTTTTGCATTGGCGCAGTTCCGACAGACAGATCATCGCGTCCAAATCGCACTGCATTCGGTTAATCCCCTCATGAAGAGTCTTGGTTTTCGCATCGCGCTTGGCCACTTTCACCACTTGGGCTGCAGAGACAGAATAAAAAAACAAAAAAGAGAGCTCTTTAAATTCTCTTAATCACTAAAATTAAGGAGCCCATGTGTTCCCGAAACCTTGGATAACTGTGCCCGCTTCGTCAAATACACGTAATGTCTTGCTATAAATAGTGGACCAATCAAGTCAGCGCGCGTGATCATCGCTCACTTGCTACAATCCAAGTGAGATTGAAACCCGAAATAACACCTATTTTGTATCTGCAATAAAGGGCGCATAGACGATTCCTCTCACGAGTTGCTACAAACATCACACAGAGCAAACCGGGTCACCAAACCCCACTCGACGTAATGCAAAGGATCCATTAGTGACTGGACCTCTCTAGGAATTCGATATCCGCGATGGGGGCTGATTGACGTTTTCAGGAAATTACGTCGTCACACCGTTTGAGGCGACTTGGGCTTTTTTCATGCCTCGAACGGCTCTGACGGTTTGAAATTCCGCGGGATTTGTAAAGCAATCTCCTTCACCATAATTCCTCTTGCCATTATCATGGTTACTTTCTACGGGCCCCACAATGAACCGCTCCTTCCCAAACCACGACACGGGGTGTTGTGCAATACCGAGATATTATTAAGAACGACACCAAATGATACTGTCTAACAGTCATTCGATCAATCCAAACGGCAAATCGAGTCGCACCAGTTTGTTGAATTCTTTGTATCATCGAAGTCTGCAGCTCCCAAGTTGCTCGAAGGTGACTTCCACGCATCCAACTAATTGTTGTCCTGAGGAGAGTGAGCCGACGCTGGCAATGCCAATCGCGTCGATTCGACAGAACCCTCTGAATGTTCCTAAAAGACAGAAAGAAAGTGAAGCTGCCATACAACTGGTCGCAGTGAACCTGCAGTGAAACGCTGAGAAGCCTCACTCGGGGTTCGACTAGAAGAACCCACCCACCCCCCCCTTAAAGTGTTAGCATAGCGGCGACTGGCAGCCGTCGGTAATCATTCAGCGCGACTTGGAGGTTGTCGGGTGGTGGCGGCGGTTGCGCCATCAAGAATTTAGTCAGCCTCAGTCACACGTTGGCCACCTGTGTCGCTTTTCAAGTGTTGGGTGATGACGATGATGATGATGCAGCGTCTACTTGCATCAGGGGCATCTTCGAGTGGCACTGGGGATGCCGGCAAATGTACGATATTACCAACAATCTCCTCTATCAGGAGAGATAGCTGCACGAAAACCAAACACCTGGACACTTCTTCCTGGAATGTCACGAGAGTCGTCGTCGCCATCGTCCTCCTCCTGGAACGAGCCAACAACGAAAATGCCGGCCCCACGTCCCTACGCCATTACAATAAACCATTCCGCGCAAAAATACCTACCAGTAGAGGGCGTTGCAGAAACGCAGCGAAGTGACGGAACGGAAAACCAGGAGACTCGCAAGTCCAGACCAGTCAAAGTGAATATCGTAATTTACGGCCTGAAAGTTTACAGAATTGCGTTTTTAAGGATTATGTAACGCTTGAGTCAATCATATTTGCACTTTTTTTCTAATTGGATAAACGTGCTTTCATCGCTAAAGACGGTTAACTCTTCAATATACAAACGGTTGTCGATGGGGAAGCAAAAAATGGTCTCTAAAGTCATCTGTCAAACACAAAAACAGTCTTGTCAACAGACAGATGGTTTGAGAGAGTTATCCAGGTGAGTAATTAAGATTTATCATCCGACAAAAAGCTTTGAAGTGAATGATATAAACGATACCTCAACGAGCGAGGGCAGAAACTGGATGAGGCCATCGTGCGGCAGCTGAGAGGAGATGCAGGAGACTGCCCAGTGGCGGATCCACTGATCTGGGACGCTCGGTAGCAGGAGAAGAAGAGCGCCGGTTGGCAGAATCGGGCTGCTGACACGAAGGAGGCTGGAAAAGGGTGGCAAGTGTGATACTCTGGGAATGCAGTCACAGAGGCCAATGAAACACCTCGGCCTCGTCATTAATAGGCGCCTTGTTTGAAATAAACTTGACCAAAAAATAAGCCAATCAGGACACGAGAAGAAGCCAATACAGTATCGCAATTAGCCCAAAGCCCTGCCAATGGCAATAGGACGTCTCTCAATTAATGACGGATATTGCGGGCGACAAAAGCATTCGTGATTGTATAATTCGTCCGCACTATTGAACGCATACATACGAGAGACATACATCATCAAATTCCAGATTGCGCTACACACCAAACTGGGCACTCCCATGAGACTCCCCACCCCCCCCCCACTCACACCAGACTTACCTGTACAACTCGGAGAGAAGAAGCATCCAGAGGCTTCTGTCGTGGGGGACATTCCCGCCGGAAGGGCGACGACACACCTCGGGCCAGTGGAAGAGTGCGCCAATTTCGAGGGCAACGATGAGGTTTGGGGACGCGGTGATGCTAGTTCGTGCCCGCCAGAGCGTCTCAATGGCGTGCTTGTTGTCGTCGACCATGTCGATATTGGCCCCAGCAGGCCCGCCGCTCGCGGTATCACCAAGAAACGTCGTGAATTGCCACTCCTGCTGAGAGAGAGGTGGCGAGACTGAGGCGGCAGAGGGGGTGCCGACCCAGAGATGGTGCGAGAGGACCCTTCGCGCAGCCTCAATGACGTCGTTGGCCTCCTGCGCCGGCAGATCCACGAATCTCTTCAGCACTCTGTGGGCAACCAATAAACGGATAAAACAGGACGCATGTTTTTGTGGCATTACTATTAAAAGCGTTAGACACGCCAGCAAGCCCCGTTTGTCATCACGGTTATCATCAACATTATCATCGATATCGAAAGCACAGAGGCCTTACACTTCATCTTTTGGCACTAACGGCGGAACACTGAATGTGAAGTCCACGTCGTACATCACAAATGATATCTATAACAAAAGAAGCGAACTGAAGAAAGATAACAGAACCCAATACCCACGTTGACCTGGCTGTTTTTCATTTTAAGAACTGTTCTTCTTCTTTCAAATACCAAGACTCCGCGATCATTTCGAACGGTCAATAAAAAGAAAACCTCCAACTACGTGTCGACAGCGCCAGGAAGACGTTCCACCAAATGCGCGAAACCCCGTTGGGCCACATAAAGATGAGCCTGGGGACAAAGGTTCGCGTCTACAATCCGTCGCTGCAATCTGTCCAAACCTAACCCGAGGCTGGCCACTGCATATTGAAGACACAAGAACCGGATTGTTAGTAATCTATCACTAACGAGAAGCCGTCGGTTACGCCGTACAGAAACCTCTGGCGGAAAACTGATAACGAGGAAAGCTTATGTGAAAGCGGTCTAAGCTGACACGCATGCTGCACAGGTTTGTTGTCTCCGATAAACTAGACTTTCAGCTGCAAAGTCTAAGCTGGCGGTGACTAGCTACAATCTGACAAAGGCAGATGACTCTCTTTCGGGCAACAATCCACTTCGGTCCGGTGGCAACTAAACGAGACGGAGCCTTTGAATCGCAGCATTTCAGGCCATTCAAATGAGACCAGGTGGAACCGGACAGCGCCGTGGAGATGGACTGCCGCGGACTCCCAGTCATGGTGTGGCTAGGAGATTTCCATATTTACTCGTGCATTTGGGAAGAAAAATCACACGACGATCAAAGAGGCCACATAATGGATAAATAGCTCATTACAAGAAGATTCAACCATAATAGCATGCCTGGCGAATAGGGGGTGAATTGAGAAGATTGCAGTGCCTTCAAGGAAGAATTTCGATAGAATCCAAGAACAAAAAGATCGAAGCACACACACTGAAACGGTATAACTACTCGGCGGTAAAATGGCGAATATCAGGGAAAAAGACAGACTGGAAAGCATAACAACCAAATTGGATTGGATACATATGCTTTCACCTCCTTCTGGCAATGTTGCTTTCCTTCGAGAGTCATGTGATGCAATAAATCTCCGCTTTTTTATTCCAAGCGGAAGTGGTAGTAGTAGTAGTAGTAGTAGTAGTAAACCCCACCGCCGTGCCAGAGACGACCCACCTCGACGACGAGCGCACTGGGGTCGCGGTTCGGCTCGGCGAAGATGGCTCGGTGTTCACACGAGAACTGCTCGGAGGAGGAGGAGGAGGAGGAGGAGGCCACAGGGGAACAGGGCGGCCAGAGTCCTGCCAACACGGTGCCCTGACGCAAGCGGCCGTTGGCGTCGAATATCGGCACGTTCGCCCAGCCCAGAAGAGTGCCGTTTTTCACTGCAGAACGGAGGGGAGGCGGGCTCGATTACACAATGTGCTCTTGTTGTCTATTTACATTGACCACAACTCAGCGTCCCTGTGTGACGTTTGATGGCCAACCCCCTGTTTGGGGTCCAGGATTCCTGGTGCCTTGAGGAGGCAGGAGGCATGTCGGGGGAAGATTGAAGAACGAAACAAACTCTGTTATGGGATACTTATTATTATTATTATTATTATTATTATTATCGATCAAGGATCTGTGGCGCACGATATGAGCAAGGTTTTATATGCATTTACCAAACTCAATTTGTCGGAGCTTAATTTACCTTTCTCAACATTCGCCCTCTTATTTCATATTCATATTGCCACCTTAAACCAAAAAATCGGAGCACTCAGAGACAATCATATTGCTGGTGTCGTCAATCTCGAGTTCCAAATCCGTTTTTTATGTCATGTACATTTCACTGCTGCTTCCAATACTTGCATTACACAATGCATAATAAATAATTGTTCATATTTATTGGAACAAAACAATTCCTGTTTGTCAACTATCCACACGCCTCCAATAAACAACGCCGCTTGCATGATGATCAGAGGGGGGTATTGACTTAGTTTGATTACATGATTTACGCCGACATCGCAAATTATACCAAACCACAGGAAAATAATCACAGAGACCTGCTTTCATACGAGCATGACAAGCGCATAGCTTCGACAGTTCAGTGAAAGTAACAAGGTCTTTTTAAGTCAGACAATAGCGTTTCGTGACTTACCGTGTTACATACGTATTAGGCTGTCAGAATAATATTCTAACCTTCCAAGTAGTCAAGTTTCGAACTTACACACAGATGGATCTTCAGTTGGCTTCTTTAGAGCAATCACGCTGATGTTCAGCATCGCTTCACGCGGAAGTCGGCGGAATGAATAATCTAGCCGAAAAAACAATCCTGTCAACTCATCTCAAAACATTGGCCTACCAATCACTGTGACAGGACGTGGCAGGTCTCTTGATGCACTTTTCTTTATGCGTGCGTTTTGTTTAAGTGCAATACAATCATGGTAAATTGAATTAATATTTATTCGGCAATCTCCGGGTTTCCACGAAGGCTTTTTGGAATATTTAACAAGGTACGGCAACCAGCGCTAATCTAAATCCCAACAGTAACACCAAGTATTCCCAGCCGGTAACCACTAAGGCAAGTATTAGGCGGGCTCAACGTTTGACGAGAACCGGAGTTCGTCTACGGGGCATGGTCGCTGACACTAGAGGTGAGTATTTGACGATGATCATTCCATTCCATTACAATTCAAATAATTCCTCGCAATTCCAACGATACATACGGACAAAGCGAATCCACTCGTTAATCCGGCCGTCGTTGGTTAAGTCGGCCTTTCTGGAAAAGTGGAAGTCGGTGGTGACAGGGGTGGCGCCGGCGAAATCGGTGGCCTCGCAATGGGGTTCCGGCGGACCAAAGCCGGGGGCAACCACGGTCGATAGCCGCCGTCCACCGTAGGTCAAGGTCACATGCATACGGACGTAGGTGCCCTGGCTATAGCAACGCGGTTCGGTCGAAGTCAAAACAAAGAGACACAACATCCATAAAAGCGAACGAATTTTTCAAACCCTTGTGTGCTGTCTTTGGCCAATACACATGTTGGCAATTTAAAATTGGTGATTGGCTGGTAGGCGGTCCCAGGTCGCCATGGTGGTCTAGAGTGTTGGGGGGGCCTCTTCCCGACACCACGAGTAACTCACCAACTCTTTCTCCTAAGCACCATTGTTCGAAGCACAAGTTGCAAGTCTAATTTTGCATGGCGTATTTTCGAACTCCATAAATCTCCTGCTAGAGGATAAGCCATGACGATTCTCGCGGTAATTGTACACGCGGTGTTTCCAGTGCAAGTGGAAGTGGCCGATGCATCACTAAACCAGGCTGAGTTCCAGGTTTGGTCGCTGTGTTATAAAAATTCATGATGATACGGCTTTCGCTACGCCCGCTGCTTTTGGTTGGACCACGTCGAACACTATCGACGTCCTACTAAAGATACTCTGCATAAAAATATATATCACCCACTGCCCTCCCCCGCGTGATGACTGGTTTGCGGTCTGGGCAAGAACGTCTAACGCACACACAGTCATGAGACAGACTTACACCTCCATCTCGGGAAAACGAGTCTGTGTGGGATCAATTACAGTTGCCAGATGGACCAAGAGAGGCAGGGAGCATTTGGACATCCGACGGGCTTTTTTTCGAGGATTGATGACACAACTCAGCTGCCGTTCGCATTCGATTATGCCCCGGGTAACTGAAGGCAAAGGTAAGAGCATTCGAACCCGATTTCATGCCTCCGAGATTGGAAGAAAATTCTAAAACTCTGTTGCCACGATTATGATTATACGATGATTTAAAAAAATAATGGGCCGTTTTATGTTTTAGGAGTTCTGTTTTATAATAAGGATATTTCTAGTAACAATGAGGCCGGGGTTGTGAGAGCATGGTATCTCCTTCTTCTTCTTCTTCTTCTTCTTCTTCTTCTTCTTCTTCTTCTTCTTCTTTGGTGCGGCAAGCTTCTCCTGCCAGATGATGACCCGGCTTCATGGATGTGGTGGATCTTATCCGACCCCGCGCGGCGATCTGAGGCTGCCAGGTCAGAACAGATCGCGATCCAGTTCTGTTTAAACAACGCACCCCATAGACCTTCTGCAACTCCAAGCGCTCCACAGAGTCGCGAATGACCGAAGAGCATCGATTTGATCGCGGACTACAAAACTACATGAGTCAGGTGCCAACCGAACTGCGGTGCCATTAGTGGCAGTCGCAATCAAACAATTATGTTTCGTCCCATTTAAACAATAAAGCCAATATAAATCAGTTGGCTGCCTGATTTGAAAAAAAATACTTTTCTTAGACCAGAAGCATACATGCGTGAGAGACATTTGATCGATTTACTAATCAACAAGTAAAGATGATGATATTAAAATAAGCACGCACTTGGTGGCGATATGCCGTCCACGGACAAGTTGAGATGCGGGAAATAGGCCTGCTTCCACTTCAAAAAGGCTATGGTCAGTCGGAGGACTCTCATGTGCAGACGGTCCAGTTTCTCCAAGAGATTTTGGGCGTAGTTTTCAGCCCCTTCCCGGTGGCACTTGGTGGTGAGTGAGCCGCCCCCAGTGTTCTGTCAAGCACCCAAAAACCACAGTTAGACATCAATCAAACGCGCGCCCATCCGCCCACTGTGTTATCAACTCACATTCCCTTTCCCAGACGATAGGAGGCAGCAAAGGGCATCCCCAACATCGTTCATGGCCTCCGTGATACCACCGATCCGGACGCCATGGCAGATCTTCGAAACGTGGATGTCCACTGCGCTGATTAGATCGCGACAGATGTCCCCGGCCACTATCATATCGGTCTGCAATCAGGAAAAAGAAAACTCAGTATCTATAGGGTGTTATGCTTTCCGAATTACCGTTTGCAAGGTTAGTTTGCGGGCGAGTGAAATGATCAAGTTCAGCGAGAAATTATGCATTGAGTGATTTGATTGACTGCTGATTTCCGCCATAGGAGGACACAAACCTAATGTGGATGACCAAATCTCGTCTGCACTTTGCGAGACGGTGGCTCCGGTTATCTGCCGGAAACTAAAACGATCGGCGAGTTCCCCAGTTCTCCAACATAAAGGACGGAGGATTAGTCAAAGGTCAGAAAAAGGGTTCTGACC
This sequence comes from Proteocephalus fallax, assembly GCA_028672205.1. Classification (NCBI taxonomy): domain Eukaryota; kingdom Metazoa; phylum Platyhelminthes; class Cestoda; order Proteocephalidea; family Proteocephalidae; genus Proteocephalus; species Proteocephalus fallax. The sequence continues at coordinate 919,131 of JAPUBX010001519.1, read as the reverse complement.
TGGCCGTAATCCTAGTTTCGAGATTATTATGCATGCAAATATCGTTGACGCAAAACGGACGACGATAAGACTATACCAATTAGCTTGGACATACCACGCTACGGAACGAGTTTATTTGGGTGGCATTTTGCTAAAGGGATAGTACAAAACGTGAGAAGCCACAAGCTGCCAGAGCATGTGAGTCGATGTCATTGACGCGTGCGCCGAAATCAGACGATTAAATGATAACAATTCACGGCGAGGAAAATGTAGTGTCATCGGGTGCAACTGAATGCGTCAGTAATTACGGGGAGAAAGTGACTAGTTTAAGAAACGAGTAACACCGATGATAAAATGGGGAAATTTAAGGAACTACCAATAATTAAACGGGTCATACAGATTCAAATGGAATCTACAGACGATGGGTGAAACGAACAACGAGTAGCAAAGTAAAAAGGATGACTCACCGGCGATGTCAAGACATTTATTTTCTGACCCAGGCGGCGGATGGACGCTCTGATTCTGGAAAGGGACTGTTCTATCACGGTTCTGAAAATGCAATACACACACGGTGTTGTAGGACGAAGAAACAAGGACTGCAGCAATGCGAACGGCCTTACTTGTCTACAATGCCAGTTTGGAAGGAGTAGGCCTCATGAAAACTGATGGGCGAGACAATGTCGGCGGGCTTCGAAAAAAAAGTGCAAATTAATTCGGTGCTGGCTACAACAAACTACAAACGAATTAAGAATGAACATACGATATTTCATTGATTTGCACACCATTATACATTACTGTGATTTGTAGTTGGGATTGCTCCCAGTTTCTGTTACTTGTGTGCAGACATACACAGTGAAGTCACGTGTTACGGAAGGATTGTTGACTTACGGATGGCAGGAAATATTCCTGTGCGCTAAAAGGCTCCAAGACCAACCGCGCGATGGCTCCCAGTCGACAGCACTTCTGGATATATCCATGGTCCTCTAGACGTTTCCTCCTAGAACGGAAGACGTGTTGTCTGATTAGTCACCTTTGCAACACTGCAGACGCCTTGTTGGCTATCCGTCATCTCAGTATATCCGCATCGTCTGGCAATTCCCTGTTGTGACAACACCGGGCTGATTAAATACCCGGACAGTTTCATTGTGACCGTCTTGGCAGTCGCCTGTTTCGTCTCATGTAAAGGAAATACCGCTGACTAGTTGGCCCGATGGTGTAGTGGTCAGAAAACCCGCTCTCTTGTTGAGAGACAAGCTGGGTTCGACTCGCAGGTCAGGCCAACACTGGTCAGGTTGCACTGGGAACGCCGCCTGTAACAATATTCCCGAGCATTTTAACGGCAGACACCCACGAAGACGGTTTATCCTCTAGTAGGAGATAGCCACAAGAATTCGGTTTTTATAGCGCCGACATGTGTTTGTAAATGCTCCGTTGTTATGATTCCTTAAGATACAATAAACTTTCTAAAACGTCGAATGAGGTGTCTTAAGCTCCCCAGATACGGTAAGATGTTGGAGCCACAGCAACGCGAACAAGAGTTAAAACAAATATTAATTGTCCAGCGTAAATGGCAATTGAGCGCTTGCTAAAAATATCGAAGGATTTCGGATGACCGGACTTTAGCTGCTCAATTAGCACGCTATGTCAGAGTGACGATGTTTTTTGGTAAATATAGGTTTTGCATATTCACAGAAAACAGGCACTCACGGGTGTAATATTTCAGTGCGTCCGAAAATGCGGAAACAGTAAAACTGTGCATTTGGTGTTGCGTTGGCTGTCTGGAAAAAGGATCCCAAAACTTCCTTTAAAAGATGCTGGATGGTTTCGTTTACTAAAAATGTGAATAAAACGAGATTCGGAAAGTGAATCGCATCGGCCGGTGATGCCTCAACTTCACAAGAAATCATTTTTCAGTAATAATCACCGGTTATTAATAAAGAAATTAAAGAAATAAACGACTTATTTGAAATAACGGAATTCGATTATGTTGGATACAACGCGATAGCCCTTGGCTAGTCAGCTTTTGGGCGAGAGCGCAATTGTCTCTTGGGTCATGATTATCGATAGAGTGGTTAGAGGGATGGCTCACCTGCGCAGGCATGTCGTACGCGAACTTTATCGGGGAAACGCACGTGGTGACAGGTCGGTACGGTGGTGTATATTTTGAGATTGACCATCCTGGTTACGGAAGAAGGCCTCTTCTGGGGCGAAACGGTCAACGATGCTTGCAAGTCACTCGGGACACTGGAAAGACAGGGATTCTGGGGACAACCATCAATAGGCTCCGGCGAATTAATCCAATCCAAAAGGAAACCGCAAAAGTTCACAGGCGGATTCGACGGCGGCGTATCCAAAGACGGTGCTGTAGATGAATTGGCAAATGGCTCGGTGACTGGACATAATGGTGCGCATCTAAGGTAGAAAAAATTAGAAAATATTGATAGTGTCGGTTTCTGTTGTAGTGGATCAATATTTTAACTCACAATTCAACCACTTTAGTGAAGTTGAGTAATCCTTCATCAGTGTGAATCGTATGCGGAAGGTTCAGCAATTCCGGAGTCTTTACATCCGAGGATTGCTAAAATTGAATTTAAGGTGCTTCAGGTAACACATGGCAGCATTTAAATTTTCATAAATCGGACCCATGTTTAGAAACATTTACGGTTATTTACCGCTGCTTGGTGAAGTAGACGAGACACAAATGCGTCCATAAAACATTGGGCAATGAAAAGAAAGAATTATAGAACGCGTTCATGGACTTATGAACTATACCCCGTATTTAGATTGCAGTGCACAGATCACCCACGGAAAGCAAATTGCACTCGTGTCATAGTTACCCAAACGGCTTCGATACCCGGTGGTACGAAATGTTAAAGAGGAGAAATATGTGGTACCACGAATTGAAGCGCTTATTTTAACCTCTATGGTAGAAACTTGTGTTCGTGTGAAGAGTTGTGTCTAACGATAGAAACCCTTCAGAGTTGTCTAATAGTGTTAGCGATTTAAGGTACATTTGAATACACAATCTAGGGATGTAAATAAAATGACTTTAACATTTTATCGTGGATTCTACTTAAATATATATCTTAGGTATGTGCCCAAAAAGCAAAGAAGGACAACGCACATCTAATCTGTGCAAATCTTGAAGTTCATTCCATACGACGTCTTTGTCGAATGCGCAACCGAACCTTTTTGTGACACATGGATCTTTAACAAGATTTCGGAAAACAGGTTCAAATGTGTTTTGTGTTATTGCTTCTTTTGGCGCGTTAACACATAATGATCCTTGAATTGGTCTTCCAAATTGAATCCAATCGAATGATGATTTTGATAGAGGGTCGAATTGTTGGAGCACTTCATTGGGTCCATGAAATTGAGCATTTTCATCTCCGTGGGAAAACTGGATCAAATCTTTATTTTGACTACCCGAACCATTTACTGCTCCCTTAGACGGACGAATATCCATTTAAAAGAAATATGCATCAAACGTAACTGACAAACGCGCCCCAAAAATGCTTACTTGTCATTGGTGAATAAGATGACCTTATTGTCCTCTAACTAACTTAAATACAAATAGTCAGCAATCGTTTTATAAACGATAAATCAATGACACACAATGATCTTCTTGGCCGTAAATATGAAAAATAACAGTTTGTTTAAAATTTTATTTTGCTTTCAAAATCATATTTGAACCATCGGCTGTAATAAAGAACCTCAAATTATCCATTAATTTAATAACATTTTCGTTGCATAAACATGCATGTTCTGTCTTAATGGTCGTTATCCTTTAAAAAGGCAGCATTAAAAAATTAGTTCAACGCTTCCATGGGGGTTGTTTTATCAGTAGAAAACATTGGCGATATCCATGCCGCAGTCGAGAAAGGCTGAAGTCAGAGATTTGTCACGGCAGACGACCCTGTCATTCCAACAAAGAAATCACTCGTTTTGCAGACGCCCGATCGATTAATATACGCTTTATGCTCAGCTTAGGTTCCGATTCAAATGTTAATGTCCATGTATATGCCGATAGACTTTCACGCAATTTTAACATCACACATTGAAAGCGTCGCCTTTATAGATTTATACAGTTAGTTCCCAAGAGGGTTTTTGAGACAAAAATGCGTTTCCCTTTCCTGATAGGTGATTTCCTCCGAAATATATAAGATGAAAGCCAATATTTTCGGTGATGCATTGTACACGCCAACAATAACGCGTGTACTGTAGTGCGGCTCAGCGCACTAAGAGTCTAACGCACATTTCTTTCTTCGCTTTCTCGGTTTAGTCATACCACCCAAAACCGACGCTACCTTAAAATACGATTTTACGACAGGAGGAACGAGAATTTCTCAAGATCCGGAATATAGGTATCATCAGACCGTCGCCCAGTCAACATAAAAAGATTCTTGCCCTGTCGTGATTGCCTTGTATTAAAATCAATGACTGAACACAACATTCATCAAATCCCACACACCCGGGTTGTAGCATTTCACTCCATGCCAGGACAAATTACATCATACTTGATCTCTCCCGTACTTACCATCGCTTCCAAAGAAAGTACGCAAACAATTAGCACATGCTTTATCGTTACCTTAATCAAGCGAATTCCCTTATAATTATTGTCTCGAAGAGCAATTTTGGCGTTTCTTGAGAAATTGGCTAGTGATGAAAGAGAGATTTTCCTACGGTTGACCTGCAACACCACTCAAAATTAGTTTATTTTCTATTCAATGATACCTAGTTCATGCGTCAGCAATCGAGTGGGCCTTGTTACCCAAAAATGCGCCCCTCAAACGCAGAAAGAACACTCCATATTGTGTGCGAATACGAGATCGCCCAAGTCTCTACAAACCGATTCCAACTGTCAATTACCTAGTTTTTCGAGAAACCAGAGCAGCACGAGGGTGAACTACCGCTTTCTAGTCAACAACGTATCCTTTGATAGGAATCGATGAATTGTGGAAGCCACACGTTTGGTTGGTTCTATAATCTCTTGTTGCGATGTGGTTGGAATGTGCAGAAAATATTCGCTTTCTGATTTCGATTACGCCACCGAGACCACACGAGAACGCCCAGCCGGCACGCGTCCCACAATGGACCTTTCAGTTGCCCCTTTCGCTTGTTATATGAATACATTGTTCAATATGTACGAGCATGCGCTTCGTTGCCCTCTACGCGTTTCTGTTCCGTTCGATCCGTGCTGCTACGACCCGTGGGGACTTCGACATGCAACCCACCACTCACAGGACAAGCCTACATGAAATGGCCTTCAAAGATATGTATTACATCAATTAAATTAAAGCTTTGGGAACATCCGAGTAAAGACAATCGGCAAGAAAAGTAGGAGACACCACGAATTCTAGAGAATCTTCGAGAATGTACCGCGGGGTACTTCCGGGTGGTCAACCAGATAAGATACGAGCTCGCTGGGGTAGTCAGTTACAACACCCACTTTGCCCATTGCAAAGACTCGATCAAAATCCTCCGATGTATTGCAAACCCAATAGAAGACCTTTAGGAAATACGAGATTGAGAGTAAAAAACAGGGGCTGTGCCGCCAACACATGATGCCACGTTGACAAGACTATTTCAACCTACCGAAACGCCGCGGGAACGGAGATGATCAACCAATTTTCTGGACATGATAACACTGAAAGATAAGACGGAAAGTAAACCCACTCGATAGAAGAACGAACAAGGAGGTCTAAAGTTATCAGACCAATGAACTAAAATAACGAATTGCGTCGAAGAAACCAGAAACATTCGAGATAACTCACTTATCAGCCAAACGAATAACCAAGTCGAGAATTTCATCGTCGCTACGAAAGAGCTTCAGGGGGCCTGGGATACTAAAAATAGCCAAAAAACAAAAGCCGTGTAATGCACTCTCGCAATTGAACAGCAATCGGGTTAAGGGTAAAAACGAACCATTCAGCCCACGACTTTATATAATACATCACATCAGGCATTCGTCTGGAAAATTAAAAAAAAATAAATCAGAGTTACGAGGCGGGTCAGGCCAGGGCGTGCCAATGATCCGAGATCACCCACCCGAAATGGCACACCAAGGGCATCTCGAAGAACCCATCGGACAGAGGCATGAAGGGCAGGAAACCGAGGTAATAGGCGCAGAGCACCTTGATGGCCCGTTTGATTGGCATAAAAGTGGCGATTCGCGGATTCGCTGTTTGGCATTTCCGATTTATTGTGTCGGAGAAGCTCCCCCACACAGTGAGGTCCTCGCGCCCGAACTCTTCAATTAGGTCGGCGATCTTGAGGCACATAACAGGAATCGTCATTAACAATTATAGCACAGGCAAATTGCAACGCGCATGCCTTTATGTCGTCATTTCGATGGGTGACCTGCCATAGCTGTCCTACCGTGCAGCTAACTAAATGACCCGATAAGTATTGGGGAGACGTTTCATTCCAAGAAAACCTTTCCGCATTTTTGTGTTAATTCGCCCAAGCGCTTGTCCTCAAAGTTCACGCCAGGTCAAAAGCAAGTTACACGCGAGGTCGCTAAACGCGTTTACGCAAGTCCAAGTGAAAAGCTGAAATTCCGGTTCTATACTCTTGTATAACGCATTTTAGGTCACGCTTGAGTAAACAAGACCATCGCTGTAAAAAAGGCTCGCACACCGACCGATAGATGGAGAATACGTAGACAATGCGATAATATAATAATGCTACGCACACCTACCTTTCTTATCAAAATGTCATTATCACATTTGACATCCAAATTGATGGGTGTGTTTGGAAATTTCTCGAAGACTGTCCTGAGCAGCGGAATACTTCGAGAAACACCCGGTTCCATTCGACATTCTCTGCCTACAAATTACATAAAACGGGCAAAAATTTAATTTTAATTCTTTGCTATTTCCTACATTGCTTGTGACCGATTTGGTTTCTGTGGCCTACGCGGATCATTAATTGTCTTCACAGCAAAACATTCGTTCTTCTTCCCTCTATGATTAATGCATCCTTTGCTCGGGGGGTTTTAAACTCAGGTCGTGAACGTGGCAAATACGGGTGGAAATGTAACTCCTGGCTGAATAGAAACCCCGAAAGGTGTGTTTGGGTGAGGGTTTAGTCTTAAGTACAGATTAAACAGTACTTCTTCTTCTCTTGGGTTTATGTGGTGTCGAGGGGGGGTAGCACATCTGGAAACAGAGCCGGTGGTACCCCACGATAACTCCCGGCACATGGTCACGGAGGAGATCCATACTAGGATCCAACAGCCACCTGTCCCAAATTCCCAAGAAACTGAATCAACTATTAGTGAAGCCGGCTAACCACCTCACAGGAGATAGCCTCGCCGTGCATTTGACGACAATTCTACGATGGCATCGCATTATTTGGCTGATCCACGTGCAGCTATTGGCTGAGACCACGACTCGCAATGGTTAACAAATTTTCACGTATTCGTGATTCACAACACTTCACTCGAGTCGTGTTTCGTGGCATTGCGATTAAAACATAAATGGATTATACATAGGTAACTGCTTCAAATATTTCAACGCGTAAGCCACATTACGGAGGTGGCGATGAATGGATCTTACAATTGATTGCGACAGAAAAATACGATAAGACAGGATACGAAGGTCGGCATATGGATTTAAAAAAAATCCTATTTGAAAGACAGTTGGTTTAATTTGAATTGGAAAACGAAACTCGAAATTGAAACACCCTGTAGAAGGAAAGGAATCGCAACCTTCTGCATTGGTGACAGCGTCTGGTTAACCGTGTTTATTCGCATGTTTATGTAACATGACCCTTAAAGTTCATAAGTTCTACGTTTTTATCGCTTCCACAAATTTACTGTTCCGATAACACGTTTTTTTATTAAGATGACGGAGTAAAGGAGAGTGTTAGGGTCCTGTTAGGTTCCAAGATGCCATAAACGCCGTATAACCAACCGCGCCCGAAGTTTGGGCTTCCCGATAAACCCCGGTAGTTTAGGGATAAGCTGATAGATCAAGCGTCATAAAACGATCTGAGGCCAGTCACGTGAAAAAGTACCTTATACCTAGCGAGACCCTCAGAGAGTTGTCAACGATACTCCTTGAGGGATGGGGGAAACGTAAGCTTGCTGTTCCTTATTTTCAGCCGAAGTGAGGAAACTAAACTAGTCTACGAGAATCAGACGGCGGTAGACGCCTCATTCGTTAGCCATACACTGTGCGAGTTTGTCTGAGATTGAGCGAACGGACCCGTCAGAGGAGATTCGCACAAAGAAAACCCCTGGAATTTGAGCAACGACGCATCAATATGTAGTTACCTTAAATACGCCTTTTTGTTTTAACGAAGACACGAACCGAATTCGCTCGACGACGCGTGAACGCCAGAACAACTCCGTGCAATTCGATTCTTTTACAAAAAGAACAATCCAGATTCTATTTGGCTTGCGTTCTCATTAGTCTTTCTTTTTAGACGCGTATGTCATAAAAAAGGCCAGGTGGTTTTAAGTATCTTCGATAAGCGACCACGATATCGGTGAGTAGATTTGATTTCCGATTTTTTTATGATTAACGGCCCGACTGATTTATCTCCCGGCGTATATGCCGTCCCCATTAAAATTCCACCTCGGCGGAAGAGCGATACAGACGCATGGCTTTCAGTGGTGAAATCTGTCGCATGGATGGACATGTACTCGCAGTGAACACAGAGAAATCCCATTTCGGCCGAACCGAAGTAAGTCTTCTGGGTTAATTGCTAAATAATCCAGGCGTTCCGTCAATGAATGCGAAGGTAACAGCGGTTGCTGCCAACCCAGAGCCAAGCACAAAACGTCAGCTTCTACGATTCCTCGGAATGCTGCACTTCTTACGCCGTTTCATCGCCAATTTCGCTGAGATGGCCTCGCCGTTAACCCCTCTGACCTCCGGCAGAAACGGTCAGATAAAACTGCCACAAGAACAGAGTGCAGCCTTCGAGAAGTTGAAGGCTGGTCTCGATGTCGCTCCTGATTGGCTTATCCGCGTCCTGAAGCCCAACTATCGTTGATGATGGATGCAGCAGACGGCGCCGCACTCAACCAAGGGGAAGAAGATCGGCGACATCCAATCGATTTTTCTCAAAGTCACTATCCCCGAAGGAACGCAGATACAGCACCATCGGTCGTGAATTATTTGCGGCTTACCTAGGCGTAAATCACTTTGGACATTTTGCGAAAGGTGGCCCAATTCTCATTTTCACAAACCACAAGCAGCTAATATATGCCATGGCCTCCCACTTGTCTCGCTACAACGAACACGAAATCCGTCAACTGGATTTCCTTTTCCAGTTCGACCTGGAATTCCGCCATATCCGCGGCGCAGATAACGAGGTATACGACACCCTTTTGTGCATCGATTTGAACAGTCTGCGGCTCGCTAATGGTATCGACTACGAGGAGATGCCTGACGCATAGCAACACCAGATTTTAGAAATTTGGCCCAACGACGCACCTCTTATCAACCTACCTCTCCCTCGCTACCAGCGTTCTCTGCTCTGCGACAAAACAAAAGCGTATCCTCGCGCACTAGTTCCCCAATACATGCGGCGTAACGTTTTCGAATGAGTACACGGTCACCAGCAGCCTGGTTTTCACGCGATCCCCCGATTAGTGGAATGGATTGCAAAGGGACGTCCGACTGTGGACACGGTCATGCCTCGATGTCAACGGGTAAAAGTGAATCGTCAACCCAAGACGCCGATCGGCACGTTAAACGTAGCCGACGTCAGATTAAGCCACGTTCATATGGACTTAGTCGGCCCATTGCCGTCGTCACGGGGTTTCCGCTACTTGCTGAACTGCGTGGATCGTTTCACACGTTGGTGCGAAGTGATAGCGCTAGCGGGAATCGGCGCAGAAACGGGCGTTCACGCCTTCCTGGAGAACTGGGTGTCGTGTTTTGGATTTCCGCGTCGTTTAACAGCCGACCGAGGGGTGCAATTCGAATCAGCTGTTTTACGGACGATGCCGCGGCCAATGCCTTGGTTGAGCGCCTCCATAGAACACCCTCAAGGCTCAAGATGAACGAGAATTTGGGGTAGACTATTTGCCTCTCGACCTGCTCGGAATTCGTGCGACTTTTAAACCCGACGTCGACTCCTGCCCGGCGGAATTGGTCTACGGTGCAACTCTCCGCTTACCGGGTGAGTTTGCTGACCCAGGAACAACTGAGCCGTCTCTGATTTTTTTGCAGAGGCTGCGAAGTTTTGCTAGGAGCAAAAGTCTTATCGTACCTTGTTATCGGTAAAAAGAAAAAAAAGAATCGCAACCTTCTACACATACCAAATCCAAATGTGACGGGCAGGCACGGTCTGTACCGAGGCAGCTCGCTGAAATTAAGGTCAGTGACTAATTTCGCAACACCTGTTGCACGGAGAAGGTCTTTGTCGTGGGAAACAACAACTTTTTGATCTTTTGTCAGCTGGCAATCAAGTTCAAGAACATCACAATGAAGCTTGACTGCGCTAAAAGGAATAATCACACGAGGAATTATAAAAAACACTCAAAAAACTATTTACTGATAGTCCTGAATTATGAAATAAACATTCGCGTTTTAGAAATTCCGCGTTATTAAATTTGGTGGTCCGATGGTGTGGTAGTTTGCAACCTCGTCATGCTGGTTAGGAACCCGCGTTCGATTCCTATGTCAGAGGACGCCACCCATAAACATATTCCCGATAAACGTCATGGGTCTATGCTTTAGTAGGGGATAGCCGCAAAATTTAAATTGCATATTAAATTACGAAGCATAGGCATTCTCAGAAAATGCAAGGGGAACATACCTGTCAAATGCGTGAATTGTGTTTTCCAGGAATTCCCCCGAACCTCCGCGGTGAGCGACAATAGTGGCGTTGATTTTTGATTGTTTCTTTTTGTGAAGAAGTGTAGGCCACCTGAGAAGCACAAAAGACAATGCACAATATCCCAAAAAAATTGTTCCCAAAAATGTAATGAGCATTTCCGTTCGTCGGCTTGACTGTAAAAATGGATTGTTTTTCCAAAAATAATCAGTTTATCATTTATTTTTTACGGATTCACCAACACAGAAAGAATGGACACAGAGGTGAAATTCTACTAATTGAAATTAACCAATTACGTTATAGAAAAAGCGACCGAACTTTCCATGTTTATTTAGAGAAATAAAAAAATTCATTTCGTCCGTGATAGCATCAAATATCACGTCTTCGTCTTCGCTAGACTAAGGGAAGCAGAGATGATCTGAGGTCGTTTGATTGAAAAGCTATTGTATGATGGATTTCGGAGAATGCGTAAACTTCGTGGCCATAATTAAGATTAGCACGATGGCAAAATATGTACGTGGTGAATAAAATATATTTTTAATTATTCAAACAATATTTACAGCTCGAACTTTGCCGTAAAAACCGAAAGGGCGTGATGCCTGGCGCCAAAAACGGCTAGTAATCTCGTGACACAAGCTGGGTGTGTCATGTTTATGTGGGCTGGCCTGGTGTCGTCAATGGAGAATGTCAGTAGAATGAGTGCTAGGCGCTTAACCCATCTTAAGGCATCTAAGGGAAGCGAATACTGGCCGAAAATTCACCCTTGCCCGCACGCTACATGACCACAGCGCGCGCTTCAAGATACGTCCAGACCCCATTCGAGGAAACTGCTCCCTCAAACATGCAAACATCGCTGTACTAAACCCGTTCATGAAACACGAAGCTCTATCTGAAGTCATCGCGTCGCACTCCAGCAGTAGCACTCAATCAAAAAGTGTGTGCAAAAAGTCACTGAAGTAGGGCTAGGGACTGAATAACACTAAAGGAAGGAATGAATCATTAAGACGATTCTTCAGCGATCTACTAAGGCCAGAGAATTCCGCATGCAAGGCTGTTCCAACTTCGTTCAGCTCGATCTAGAAAAACGAAATATCCCCTGAGCTACTGGTAACAAAATTTACGGCTAGTCTAAAGGTCAAATGGGTAACAGTATACTGTGAGAGATACGATACGGGATTAAATTTTAATTAACGCGACGTTGCAGGAAACGGCGAACGAAGACGGCAAATTGCGCCCAGGAATTTAAATGTTTGGCTGGAGGCGAAATTAAACAGTGAAGCGATGGCTGTCTTATCTATATATGTTCTCAGCGAAAACGTGATGGACACGTTTCTGGGCGTTCAGATGACCGTGTCAAGATGTTTGGGATCTTCGTTCGTTTTGTGGGCTGTGTATCGAGTCAGGTTATCCGCGTATTCGATGAGAGCCACACTAATTTGTTACTTAGTATGGACGATGTGAATCAATACGGAGAAGGCATCGCGCCTTGTATTACACCATAGTTATTGGGTTTGGATGAAGAGGTTTTGTTTTTTAATCTGGCGTTCAAGATCCGGTGAAAGAGGAAAATAGACCATTCCAAACACCACCTTGAAGTATTCGGATAAGAAACAAGAACAAGAGGTAGTGTTGGAAGCCGAGAAAAAGTTAACCAGCACGGATTTTTATCCTGTATCGAGTGAAGCGTAGGGGATTAGAAAACGTGGCACGATATACAGAGTGCTTCCTTTTTTATATATAAGCAAACTGAAACGGGTAATCAGCGGTTTTCAACGGCCCTCAAATTTTAGAGGAGGTGCAATTAATTTAGTTTTTGATTGGTCCAAATGTACAGGTCCCGCGTTACCATTTACTGGTTCTGGGTTCAGTGTAAGTGAAACATCTCTTAAACGAATAGGAAAGGTTTTGTTTTATTTCGCTGCGACCGATTTAAGAACCGCTGGTGGGAAAAAGTCCAGGCAAGCAGCCGTGATACTCTTAATGCAGGCAAAAATTAGTTAGAGAATATTCGTTTTCAGGCAAAAATTCCTCAGGTAACGAAACCCAGCGTGCGACATGAATGATCGGCGGATTTGAAGATACGAATAACAGGATTTTTCCAATCTTTTGCATAATGCAACAGGCTACGTAGAATCAGAAAAGTCAGTCGCCAAATGTCGATGTCGTCAACCAAATTATCGTTATTAGGTTTCCACCGTCCCACTATGAACAAAATATTTTTTGCAATATTTTGACCATAATGTTTACTTTTTTATCAATAATGGCTAACACTATCTGCTCATGAACCAATATTATTCGAATAAGTCGATGGCATGTTTCAAGGTCGTAATAATCGAGCAAACGACTATTCGAATTAATTTAGTGGAGTTTGGATACTTTATGGCATGTTCCTTTTCAAATATTTACGTTTTTGTGTTAGTTCCATTTTTTCTTGCTCTTCAGTCGCCAGGGAAAAGCGAGGCTTCAAAAATGGTACCTGCCATATCCTGACAAAGAGAAGAAAAAGATTTTGCGTGATCTAATATCCGTTGTTCTCAACCGAAAACCCAAAATGAGCTCTGTGTTAGATTGGAGGGACAAAAAAATTATTTACCGCCGGTATGTTTAAGAATATCAATAATTTGGTTTAGGTACGCAAGTCTCTACTTTATCTCAGCAATTGAGCCCGAAGATAATGAACTGATAGCCCTCGAAATTATGCACAGATATGTCGAAATTTTGGATCGTTTTTTTGGCAGCGTAAGGAAAGAAATTAATTTCGAATTATTTATTAATCAAATGTTACACTTTTTCTCACCCCAATTAGGTTTGTGAACTTGATATAATTTTCCACTTCGAAAAAGCATACTACATTCTTGATGAGCTTATACTTTGCGGGGAAATGCAAGAGTCTAGCAAAGAGGATGTTCTGCGTGATATTGATACTCAAGAGTTACTACAAGAGGTGAATATTTGTTACGTATTTTAAATCGAATTACATAATAAGGTTTAACAGTACAAACCCGGACGTTTCAAACACCACCCCCAAACATGATTTACGAACTACATGTCTTAAAGGATTAGAGTGAAATTAAAAAGAATCATTTATCTAAACAATTCGGGATATGGGAGGTCATCTGGGGTTCACAGTGGGGTTACCAAAGGAAATGGAGGGTTATGGTTCGGACAGAATCAGACATTAATGCAGACCTGACTGTCGACGCGAGTCGTCTTCGTCGTTTTTGTTTCTGAAGCTAGCTAGCAATTGTGACCGATAAACGCATTTTATGTGCGACATACCTAGACGGAATCCACACGGAACATGATCAGTGCCTTGTCAACTCGTGCTGGTTAAACGCAAAACGGTGTGCTCAACTGGTGGTATGCCTTCCAAAAAACGTCTGCGCTTCCCCGACAATATCGAACGCCAGACCGAATTTACAAATAGTATGCCGTGCGTGTTCTTATCCAGAGGCCATTTCGGGCATTAAAGTCACGCGCTACTAATTGAATTCCTGTTGACTAAATCCTGCAACTCGCCATAAGAATCGTTCTGAACAGATATCCTTGTCGGAGCATATATTTTGGGGTTTCCTTCGAAAACGGTTTAGATATTTGATTCTACGCAAACACGCGTTATTGACTCTGCCCTCATAGCAAATTATGTCGCATGCAGGCCCACTGTCGGCAGCTCTAATTATATAACGCCAGAAATTGGCATCGGACGTCAAAAGGTAACTATGTAAATGCGGCAGTCGTGATTTCTCAACTTTATTCGTCACGACTGGGATCGGCCGTTCAGAACCAAAAGCTTGCCAACACACGGTCCGTTAAACAAATGGACCGCCATTCCATTTTGCGCACACTTAAACACGCAGAAAAAGTGAAAACATTGATTAAGCTGTTTTACTTCAGCATTTCCAATCGAACAATCAGTCGGATATGTTATGCGAGTCAGCTTTAATCGTTTTTAAATAACGTTGGGTTCAAACCAGAAATGAGGGATATTGAACTAGTCGTTGGTTTAGCGGTAACACAATATATTTATCCACGGGGTAACTAGGCCCCATTTGTACCTCATTACTGTGATACTGGGACACACCAGCGCGCCTGTGTTTTGGCCGTGCTCATCTAATGGAGATTAAATGTAATCTCTATGGACTGCCCTCAGAAGTCCATGAAATTACCTAGACAATGGAGCAAGAGATTTTGCATTATACGTGTTAGATCATGCACGCGTTTTCTTGTTTTTAGAAGGATTGCAAAAATTCCGAGGAACAGCAGGATATCCTTGTCGTTGACGTTTCCGACTTTTAAAAACATGTTTCATTCTTTTTATTTGTTGCACTTTCTTCACGATAATCATTTGCCCGTGGTCAATGCTGTATCCCCCATTGTATAAAACACTTTATATTACTGTAATGGGTGTATTCGAATTTACACCCTTGATTTGATCGATGTGAAGTCCGTTTCCAATGATGGTCAACAAATTGTTTTTTTCTGAGTTCATTTGATTACACTGTTGAAAACCGCTTACGTATGTCGCTATAAGACATCTGTTCGGCATCGTGTTTTGCTAAGCTTCTAAAATCAAACATTCTGTGTTGACCTTGTTAACTGCCATTGAGTGGTCAAATGACGTGGATGGTTTGTATGTTTGTGTGCGCATGTGCATTTTACGGTGATTTCTGTCGGTTCAAGTGGGTAAATGTGTTCTGATTTGGTCTAATGGATGTACGGGTGCTTCCGGACACTTCTGGTTTGATGTTTACAGAACGGATTTCCACAGTCATCAACCGAATCTATTCCATTATCAATATAAACATCTCATTCTTGATTGATTTTGAAAATTCGGAGGACTTAAAATTCGTATTTTGATTTTTCGTTACAAAATTTGCGGACAATAAAAGAGGCTTTACTTCGCCATTTACAACCGTACTTAAAGTAAATAGTTGACGTTCGTTCGTGTGATTGGTCGGTTTGCTGCCCAACGGCTATCAGCTGATCTTTATTATCCATTGGCACATTCGCTTACCCTCAAAACATGTTCTGCTTGTTTGGTAGATAATCAATTGTTTCTTTTGCGACAGTTACAATCATATTGGTCAAGACTCCGTATATTTTAACACCGCCTCGTGGCATGTGTGATCTTATGCGGTCTGACCAGAAGGTAACGATTTGCCATCTTCTGTTTATCTCAAAATGTTCGTCATTACTTAACTGTGAAACGTGTCGAAGGAGTAAGGATAAATAAACTACAGTATCCTGAACCGTGGAGAGATCTTCCTGTATATTAGCCCACACGGTGCCGCATATATTTAATTCCTGGTGTTTCCTTTATCGGGTTCGCAGTTCAACCTAAAACAAACAAACGCCCAATCCAGTACGAATGAATCGCCATTCGCTTGTATTTACACACTCAAACAAACACAGACGAGGCAGGACTGCGAAGACCTGCATTTAAACGTTTTAGATCTTCAATTACCCTCCAACGCCCCTTTAATTTAAGGATGCACTACCCTTCCGGCAGGTCCTACGAACTTTGCCTTCGACGTCAATGGTCAGTCTGCCTGCCTGTCTGGTTCTCTTGGACTGGCTTCCTTCAGTCACTTGTGCTGTTAATGCGACTGAAAAGAAATGGTTATAACCAATGACCGTAGCCCCACCAACCGGAAGACGGGAAGAGAAGACGTCGTAGAGTTTACCAGAACAGCCTTCCTTATTAACGGATGTGATTTGGTATTTATACAGGTGTTACGATCATTTCTGAAGTTGCATGTCTGCGCTTTAGGCTGCAGAGGAGAGCCTAGTTTCGTGGGTCCCTCATTTAAGTTTACCTCACGTGTGTGTGTGTGTGTAAAGTGAGGTCAAGCAACAAGACGACAACCTCGGTGCTAACAGCCTCATTTTACTGCCAATGCGGGTTAATTATTCGCCCATTTCATTGACGTAAGTATTCCACGAACGTGTTTTGATCTTACGTCGTTTCGAACAACGCAAAAGCAACACCCAATGCCAGAACCCTTGCAGCAGTTGGCCACATCTCGTCCTCGTATTTCCGACTATTCTATGTAGAGACCAAATACCTAGAGACTATTTAAAGGCACCAACGCGATACGGCTCCATTTGTGTGCACCCAATCTGTTTAACTAGATCAGTTTGAATGGGATAATACAAGGGGGTCCAATAAATATTCTTTTTCAATTTTATTCTTTAAGTTAACGTTAAATGTAGGCAGCCTCTGGCATGATATAGATTCGCTGGCAATCGATTAGATATTTTTTAATGCTCTAGAATTGGTACAAGATAATAGTCTGCGTCAAGCGAGACTGAGAAATCCAACATGTTGGCATATTTTATTTGGTCACACAAGATGATTTCCGCAACGGCGGAATGACATTGCGAATATGCAAATTGCTATCGCTATTAAATTAGCATAAGAATATCGAAACAGTGAACCAGTTGTGAGCAACGACTGTGGCGAAAAAATCCTTGGAAACTTCTGGACACCAAGTCGCTATCCGCAAAACTTAATTTTGGTTATCATCTTTTATTTTAGGTTATTAGACTGTTTCTCAGTGGTTAACGCATTCTAATTCATTCAAGTATTGGTCTACATCAATAGCATACCCTTTTCATTCTCGTATTTTCGATGCGGGCTCATACTACAGCGTCTCTAAAGTCATTTATTTTGGCTTGTCTTAGTGCCCGGTGGGTAACAGTCGTGCATGGTCGTAAGATTTTTAAACAAAGGATTTCATTTTGATCCTCCATTATTTCGGGCTCCCGTTTAACTCCAATTCTCCCACCTTCTACAAACCACCAACTCGTAGGTTTCCTTTACGAAAAGGTTAAAGAGTTCTGGAGGTTCATGACCAGTCTGGCTTAGTGGCCGTTGTTTATTCATTAAAACATCAACACGCGTGTACGCCCGGCTTTCGATTTTTCATGGATACGTTTAAAAAAATCACGAATTCTATCACGATAAAACGGTTATCTTCGGTTTTTCTTCCTTAAATATCCTGTTGCCATGTAAGTCTCAAAAGTTTTTTTACGGTATAATTTAGTCTAAAGTTGTGCCGGGCGGATTAACCAAGTCTACTTCAAAATAAAGCACGCAATTATAACCAATATTCCAGTCGCTTTTAAACAATAAGCAGAAAACAGCGTTCATTTTAAATAAGATATAGGCGATATTGAACCGGTCGTTAGTATCGCGGTAACGCAGTATGTTGACCTGCGGGGCAACTGGGTTCCATTTCTACCGTATTATTGTGATCCTGGGTAACCCCAGGGCGCCGTGTTCATCCAATTTAGATTAAATTTCCACACACTAACTCCGATGACCATGAAATTGCCGAGGGAACCGAACAAGAGATGGTTCACTAAAACAACTGCACCCTCATTAACGGGGAACGCAGTTGTATAAGTAAGAGTTGAAACAAGTCCTGGCACTGCTCACAAGTAAATGGGTACTTTGTAGATTTCCTAAGAATCGCGAAACGAATCTATGATTCGACATTGAGGTGTGTTAGAAATTTTTATAATTCATGTACCCGCAGCGTCCTTTTAAAATCGGCTTTAAGTTACCAACGAGCTCCGCACAAAACAACACACAGGTTTAACCGGATTCCCAAATATGGCCGCGCCGATCAACTCACAATTGGATGGACATTGGCTAACGCATCCTTAATTAGCTCGTTAAATAGGGTGTTAAATATCCTCCACAGATATCAGTTTTCACATATTGGCAATGATTGGAAAACCGTTTTGGTTCCAAAAACTGTCATTGAATTATTTCCCTTCATTAATTCCCGTAACGTGTTACAATCTAATTGATTGAGTGACTCATTCCGCACACTTCCTCATTGGTCGACTGGCCTCACTGTTCAGGTCAACTCTCTAGAACTCACCCGGCGTCTTATCTTCTCTCTTCAATGTCTTCCGATTGGTGGGGCTACGTCAAATACGGGATACAACAATAGCAAAATATTCCTAATTTAAAGTTTAACGAAGCCCACGCAAATTAGTGGAACTAACAGCGACGCAAACGCAGTGGTGATCAGAATTTATGTGATGAAACTTATTAATTTATGATCAAACAACATTCAGGCGGATCATGGAATGTTTTAATTGGAAAACGAGATTCTGTGGATTAACTTGGTGATATTAAATGTGAATAACACAAAGGGGGCATCATTGCTCTTTTTGGATGCAATTTTAATTTTGATAATGGAAAGTAATCCTTTTTGTTGGTTGACAGTCAATTATAATAATTGTTAACACTTTATTAAGGCCACGAGAACCAAAACATTCAGCATAAAAATATAATTTACAATACGAAAACTGCGTCACCTGTTTGGGTGAAATTAAAATTCGGGGGAAATATCGAATTGCGATATTCACATTTGTCGAAGAGATTTACCTTTAGATAAACTTGAATTGGGGGATGGGAGGGTCACTTAATATACGAGTATACATTAACCGTGTTGATTCCATTTAAATCATTTGCAATTAATAATTATTTGGTTTGGAATTTGATCAGACATGGGAGCTATCATTAAGCTGGCTCTTTCACCACTGTGTCTTACTTGAAGGACCGACAATAACTCGTCCCTGGAACAACAAATGGTCTAATAGGTTATCTCCTTTTTATCTTGTAATTTTAAGGAACCGTTACGTTTCATTTCCAATACCTTAAATAAGAATTTACCGAACGCGTGTCTTTCTCCATTTACGGGTGGAAGATTCAACAAAGGGGAATCGTACAGACATGGAAGAAGGTCCTGATGCGGTTTCAATTCGCAACGGCGACCTCGAAAATCGAGCAGACTACATCCACACGATCATTCCAAGATAAACAACAGTTTAAAATAGCGCAAGGGATTTCGATTGTGAGCTCGAGGCGAGATTGAGTAGTTAATCAATCGCCAGCGTGTCAACATCTACTCCCAGGGAAAATGGAATAAAAACACATTTGAATGCATTAAACAAAAAAACCATTCACTGAAGATAACTCGAGTACCTCAGTGACGTTCAGTCAGAGCTGTAATGAATTCTCAGTCGTCTTACAAGCACAGTGTCAGGACGGCCGCGTATGTGATTAGTGCATAGTCATTAGGTGACCAAAGTTTAAAGGTGTAATGGTTTAAAAGTAAGGATGTAAGCTTCGAGGAAGGAAAAGTTATTCGTGTTTTTTGTGTATCCTCCGATTAAGATAGGAGTTTCTTCTCAATCACTCTAAACCATACGGAGGAGTTGGTGATATGTATGGGCTTGAAAGTTCTCGCGGAAAGATTGACCGGTTTCGGAATAGGCGTTCTCTCAATTCAGAAGGAAAACAGCATTTCCCTTCATTTTCAATTTGTCGATATCTACTCGGAAGATCTTGTTGATACGCTTGTTGTGTGTATCGGGTATGTTGATTGTAGATGTAGTGAACAATAACTACACAATCAATGTGATCATTTTCTGAGTGGTTATTGTTTGTTTGGAATGTGTTGATAAGTAATGCGCGTGTCATTCGTTAACTGGACTGTGTGTCGGTTTGTTTGAGATTCTACGGCCGGACCAGTCCGGGCGAATCAAGTGAAGATAATTCCAGGAATCCGAGGGATAACAGATAAAACGTTCTAACCGCGGCTGAGAATACTCCTGCTCCTTTTTCTCTGTTCTTCCGACACATGCCAAAGGTAAGTATCATCGTACCTTGTTATAGGCGAATAAAAGGCAAGCAATCGCTACCCTTTACAGTGGTGACAACGTCTCACGAAAGTTGTGCATTAAAAAAGAGGCTTTAAATACGTTTTAGCAACACGAACGTTCATATTTATTCTTTCCGCGTTCTATCGCTTTCACGAATTTAAATCGGTTAATTGGGTTAAATATTCGGATAAACCGCTTTTATTAACTTCATTGGGAAAAATAGACGGCAAGGGTCTTTTATATACCATGCTGACATAAAGAAGGCTTAGCTTCGAGGCAGCCGGAGGGGAGAAGACACGCAATGCCGTACCCCCAAGAGACTGTAGAAGAATATTTGGGTTTCTCGATAAACACCGCTAGTTTATGGATAAGCCGTATGTCTATTGTTGGTGGATTGCAATTTCATAGCTCTCTAGCTGATAGAATGCGATGTTAAATGATCAGAAGCAAATAACATGGAGAAGGGCCGATATAACAGGCGAGACCCTCCAGGAAGCAGTCAACAATGCACCTTGAGGTAAGGGGGACCTTAAGTTTGACTTTCTTTTCTTTCAGCCGATATAAACCCATAAGTGAAGTAACGTAGCTAGTCAACGAAGACCAGGTCGACGAAGTTATTATTGAAGACGAAGCCAAGCGTCAAAGACCGATAAGCGTGCCAGAAGTGTGTTAGACCTCCTTTATTTGAGGAAGGAGTGGTTTAAAAGTAGTGAACTTTAACAACCCAATTGATGTCGTCACGTTTCTCTGTGGTTGTTGATTGTTTGAAATGTGTTGATAAGTAATGCGCGCGTCATTCGCTAACTGGGGTGTGTGTATATTTGTTTGAGATTCTTCGTCTGGACAAGTCCGGGCTCATCAAATGAAGAAAACACCAGGAATCGGAGCCTCAACAATCTCTACATACATCGAACCTTGAGGGAGAAAAGATAAAACGATCTAACGGCGGCAGAGAATGCTGCGGCTTATTTATCCCCATTCCTCCGACAAATGCCAAAGGTAAACAAGAGGCAAGCAGTCGCTATTTTTTCCATTGATCAAGCTACCCCTGTATATTTAACTGCTTCTACTTTTACTTCTGCTACTAATTTCGCTACTAGCAATATACTGGCTATAGCGTTTCAACTCCCTTAGTCATAAAAGGTAGATTACATGCACACATGCCATTGAACATTGTCGTTCATGTCTCATTCCTTATCCTGCTGTTTCTTTTTGGAGATTTTTGTAAAACGTACCTGTTTGTTTGAACTGACTCTTCTGTATTCTGTTTTATTATTGACCTAATAGTTGGCCAAGAGCATTCCCTTGGCGTGTTGGACAAGTGAAAGAAGAAATCAGCAGACTGTAAAAAAGAATCGTCCCTAATTATAGAAAAAAGGTATACGGGATTCGTAGAAATTAAATCAGCTCTGGTGAATGATAGGTTTATATAAGTGTACACTGTCCTGATGGAAGCAGTCGAAATCGTGAAGCATAAATATGCGATCTGATTCGTGTCCCACATAACGGTTTCTTTGAGACCAACAGCTCCTAAAGGTTTAACAGAATAGTAGAAACCAGTGAATTTAAATGATCAGCTTTATTGAGAGTCAAAAGCACATTTAACGACGTAATAGTGGAAAATGAATTTGTGCAGAATAGCGACCGTAAATCTTATTAAACTCGACTATGTAAGCAGCGATTCGTATCTCTGTCGCCACTTTGAGAGGTTGCCGATATTCGTTTTTCCCGGAATAAGACGTAGGATTTATACGTGGGACCGCGTTAGCTACCATTATGTGTATATAGGGCAGCAAGGGGTGCAATTGATACAAACACGTTAAAAGTAAATAGGTTTAATGATATTGTTTAAATATTTTCTTGAAATTTGTTCCATGTTAAATATAGGGGCTTACATTTTCAATTCAAAATTAGATTTAAATATTTGCTAAAACACCCATAAAGCAATATAAGCTGAAGTAGCTGTAACTGTTTTTAAAGATACGTTCAAATTTTCCGATTGGTACAACACATTTCGATCTCCTAGGCGTTTGAATAATCAAAGTGTTATTTTTTGAAAATGCCAAATAGACATCTCAAAAAACAACATCTTTGCGAGTATGAGGAAAGACTAGCATTAAAACTTTGGCGTTCTCCTCTGAAAACGTCATATTATTTTATCCGGGAAACACTTTACCAGTTCATGAAATTTATTCGGAGTATCTTCCGATATAAATATTTGGCATGTCTTGCACTCTTTGCTATTATGGCCATAACATTTCTTCGTTCTACAGACGGACCTCACAGAGAGGTAGCATTGCATATTCGTTAACATTTTTTGGAAGATTTTCGCATATATCGAAAAGAAGATGCTTTGGCATGGATGGTGGATACTTCTTGGATTTCTTTCATCCTGTGGCTTTGGATCGGGACTGCATACTTTCGTATTATACCTCGTAAGTAATTTTTTTGATGAGTGTACATATTCAAATAGGGTCCATTTATCGCCCAAGTTACAATGAGCGCTTACATCTGCAATTCGCTTGACTTTCCCGAACCCCCATATCCCGATGAAATTGTTTGTCCCAAAGACAGCGGCTTAAATGAAAATATTTCATTTCTGAACATAGTCCGCAAAGTGCAACTTGAATCCATCCTTTGGGTATGTAATTTTTACTCGCTTTTCGAAATCACCATTTGTAATTTTTAGGGCTTTGGGACTGCTATAGGTGAATTGCCGCCTTATTTCATGGCTCGGGGTGCAAGATTGTCGGGTAAAGTAGGGTCTGACGAGATAGAAGTATCACTTAGCAACAATTCTTCCTCATCTGAATTGGAAACGGACGCCCCACGAAGCGCGGGAACGCTTGATTATTATCAGCGTTTAGAACTCTTTCTTCAGCGTCTCGTTACCAGGGCTGGATTTTTTGGAATAATGCTCTGCGCTTCGGTATGTAACTTAAGATGTCTTAATGCCTCCCAAAAGGGCCATTTCTGCATTGGTTATCATAAACAAGAAATGCGAGTTTTTTCACCAAATTCCTTAATCCGTTATTCTGGAAATTCTACGCGTCTGTTTATTTGAGGGTGATTTTGTTTGCGGCCCGATGGTGGTGAAGCGGCGAGCATTCGCTCTGATGGTGAGGACCTAGGTTCAATTCCTAGGTCAGACCACCACGGGCGATACTGGGGACCCCACCTGTAAATTTGGGATTGGATTTCTCATATTCGTTTACCAATTTCACAGGTCCCTAATCCTCTGTTTGATCTCGCGGGCATGACGTGTGGTCACTTTTTGGTACCTTTTGGTACCTTCTTCGGGGCCACCTGCATCGGCAAGGCGCTCGTAAAAGTGCATATTCAGCAATTCTTCGTAATCGCCGCCAGCTCGGAAAATCATCTGGATGCGCTGGTTGCGTATATCGGGTATGTTGACCAGCTTCCCCTTGTACTTCTGATACCATATCTACACAGTCCTCTTTCATGTTTCATTCATTATCCTGTTGTTTCTTCGGCCGATCCGCCCAATCAGCTTTACAATAATGATATACCACCATGAGCAATGTCAAACGCAGCCACCATGCTGGTATTAATAACCACCATCCTGGTTCCAACGCATGTTCGTTTATTTTAGCGCATAAATTGACCTTAAAAACACTTTTAAATTCATTTGAACTGGCTATTCTGTTATTGGCATTGGCCGTTGAGGCATTAATAATTTGACGGAGTCGGAAGAGATTTGTGCTTGCAGTGCTCAAACTTTTAAGTGGCGTTTGCATTTCAAACTGTTACTGTTTTGTTAACCCACAATAGTCAATAAGGCCGTTTGTCGGTACGTCCAGTTTAAAGACACCCACACAGCTATTATTACCCATGTTCCATGTGCCAAATACCTTGTTTTTTAAATAGAAAATTGCCTTTTGTTGGCTCGCGCCTTCAGCGGCCTCTCGCCCACTACCTCCAACAACAGAAGGACAAGCTCCAGCGCAAAACCGCTGCACCCGTAAGGCGATATTCTGTCATTTTGGCCACCCGTAGCGGGCTAATTCGCGTTATTTAACTACAGTTATACTTTTGTATCAACCTTTTAGAAGGAGGGTTGGATCCAATTTGCAATTACCGTTGTGGTCACTGCCGCCATGGTGATGTTTGTCGTCTCGATAGTGAACGCGATGGCGCAGAACAATCACCGTAGGCTGTGCAAAGAGAGACAACGCGAGCCGCCAAAAAATGGCCTTAGCCGGCCGGTTAAGGCCGGTGCGAAACGGGACTAATAGAGTCTGGTCCATCCGGCTAATGCGCCTTTACAGCATCATTCCTCATGGTTGTGTAAAAAAATCCCCACATTGTCGCCCTCTGCCCATCAATGATTTGTTTTTTTAATGTCGATTGTTGAACACCAACGTCTTGTGTTAAAAAAATAGCGTATCTTATTTCGAACCCTTGGTTCTTTGTCATCCAATTAAGACACTGATTGAATGACCATTGTTTATTACCGGAGTTAATATCTCTCACTGTATTTCGACAACAATCACATTTTATCTGCGCAGTAATTGAATTCCCGTGAAGAACGCCGTCTCCTGGGCACAACTCTTTCATGAAACCGATTCTCTGTGGAGAATATACTATCTGCGGTGTAGAATTTAGCTAAACAGTCAATCAACTATAGTAAGGGGGCATGGAAACCGATTAGGAAGTCGATATCAATTCGGAAGTGCCACTAGCACCACAGATTTATTATCTATCGATTGTCGGTTCATATTGTGGTTCTCATTCACGGCAATGTTCAGTTAAGCCCCGCAAGATTATTGAGTCTCGTCGGTTGTCTTGGCTAAATAAAAAACCAGAACGATGTCACTGAATAACAAAACATAACGCAACCGTACTAAATATTTGTGAGTATATTGTATTTTTTCGATTTCTTACGTTTGCAAAGAGCTGCATGAGTGAGCGTTTTTAACGATTGTAATTATTATTCCTGGTGTAGATTCCACAATTTTTTTTTGCAAATTTGAAAAAAACGGCGGTATCATTTCAATTGAAGGATGCTAGTTGATTTATTACGAGCTTAGCTTTAGTAGTTCTAACAATTCGGCGGAACATTTACCAGATGAATGGTCTCTTATTTTCAACCAGGTGGACTAGAATTATTTTTCATGTAGTTTATTAAAAATGAAGACACGTTACAGTGTGCAGTCGTTTGCATGCTTTGGGTCATGCTCATTTTAAAAGTCTACCCGAAACTCACGCCTGCGAGGACGTCCCAGGGTAAGGTAGTCGTGATCCCGATCGAATTTTGGATCACAGAGCCAGGCCTTTGTTCGGGTTAAGCATGCGCCACCACTTAAGACTACTTCGTAGAATAACACCGAAATCAAACAACCAAGCAGCGGCCCCACTACATAAATCTAGGAGGAATATTTACAGGGATATAGAAACATCAGGATTAACACGTTGTGATATTGAAAACAAAACGCGGCATCCAGCTTGTAAAAACGATGAACATCAAACAAAAGCCCACTTACCCATTGTCTTTCATAGCGACCTTTAACGATGGCCGCTGCGATACTCCGAAATGGATTCATGCTGGCTCCGCTTGCGTGCCGCTGAAAATAGCGCGGAAGCAGAATGGACCTTATTTGAAGGGCAGCTACTAGTAGTATGAATGCTCATTGAATGACAACCACTCTCTCTCTAAAAGACTCTTGGGGACATGCCAACTGAAAATAGGAGTTCATAGGCGTACTATGGTTCGACGACATACTTCTTATATTTAAAAAGAATTAGAGAAAATTGTACCCAGAGACAAGGCACCTGCTGCGATATTTAAAATTTTACACGAACGTCTCGTGACTCGAATCGGAATTGATATTTATCAGTTTCCCAATTTACACAAACGTCGGACGCTTTTTTTGAACGTTCTCAAGCGGGAATACATTAGCCTGTTAATGACCTCACAGTGTCACGTTTAATCGCATTTTTAGCTGAATGCATAAGCTTTACATAAATTAAGTATTCTAATCATTTCGATGAAAACATGATCATGGGAGGGCATAGTTTATGGCAGCCCATCGGACTTTCAATGGCCGTCATTACGCGTTTGCCAAACTTTGTACACTTCATGGGTTTAATTTGCCTTTTTTGCTAATTTACCTCGTTTTTATTTCGTTAATTCTTGTTCAATTATTTTACACCTGCTATGTACAATCGCAACTTCTTATATCATTTTTGACAGTTGTAACATTTAATGCTGAAAGTTCTGGTCCTCGTGACCTTAATAAAGCGAATACTAACATTATTATTATTGCTGACAGCGAAAGCATTCGATGGCTGTTCCCATCCGGGGAAATTCGTAAGGCAATGGATGCTTCAATCAAGCGTCTCCTGCCAACCAATCAGCGCGCTCTTATCAGTTAATTGTAATTACCAGCACCCAATAACGTTTCTTCGCAAAATTACAATTCCAGGGACGAAAACCTCTGAGAGTTCCCGGTTCACCCAACTGATCAAAGGACAAAACCCGTCAGCAATACTGTACACGAAAAGCAGGAAATTAAACGTTAAACAAAAAACATTTTTGTCTAATTGAATGCAAGGAAAGCTTCTTCGGCATATTAGCTTCAATTTTTACAAAGCCTTGCATTGTAAGTGCAGAAAGCTGATTTATGCTTCAACGGAGTGCATAAACTTTGCATAAACTTGACAAATTTATGCAGCATACTTAGGACCAGCGTGTGCACTTTAGAACTCACCCCCACAAGTATGTTAACCAGGTAGATGAGTGTGTAAGTGAGGGCCATATTGCCGCCTTCACTCATGGTCCAGATTCCCTCTCGCCGCTCATCCGTACCCGCCAGAATGAGGGTCAACACCAGGTAGGTGCTGAGAACCTCAAGCAATACGGCCTTCAAGTCCGACACGTTGCCCCACGGATAGGTCATTCCAGCGTAGGTGGTGACCTCGCTGTAGGGCGAGAGGTGATACGCCGTGGCCATGGCAACGAGCGTTCCGAGGAACTGGCTCACCCAGTAGAGGGGCAGGACGAGAGCGCTAATGCGGCGGGTTAGGAAGCACGCTAAAGAGACCACTGGGTTCAGGTGGGCTCCCGAGATCGGGTAGACTATCCAGACGGCGCTGTAGACGGCCGTCGAGACGGCTAGACCCTGGGAGATGACGGCGTAGTGCAGGCGTTCGTCGATCATAAAGTAGGGGAACGCCACCATCGCAGAAGCCAAAAATTCGGCCAAGAAGATACGGAGAAAAAATATCCTTTTGTGGAGTTCATTTCTACTCTGTTCTTCCTCGAATGAGAAGTGAGGCATTATTTCCTCGTAATCGCAGACCATCGCCCTAAGGTTTGTTGGAATTACAAATTACCGTAACGAAACAGCGGGCATCTGTATTTTCACTGGACAAACACTTTAAATTATCGATAAGGTGGTTAGTCCCACATGAAGAAAACACAATAACATAATACACACCAATCATTTTTTTGACATATTTAAATGGACAACAGAATTTTGAATACTAGAGAAAACTTACGTCTCCGAATCGCTTTTTTCCGAAAGCCTTTTCTCGAATTTCGTTTGCGACATCCT
This sequence comes from Proteocephalus fallax, assembly GCA_028672205.1. Taxonomy (NCBI): domain Eukaryota; kingdom Metazoa; phylum Platyhelminthes; class Cestoda; order Proteocephalidea; family Proteocephalidae; genus Proteocephalus; species Proteocephalus fallax. The sequence goes on along the minus strand of JAPUBX010001519.1, from coordinate 891,097 downwards.
TCACACTTCTTGTTGCTTAGGTCGCTGCAAGTAGAGACAAATCAATTAACCCGACACGGAAACCACGTGACTGGGCATATTTTACACGTTTCAGCTATTGGGCGTGGGAGTGTATAATTATTTGGGTTGATGTGAAAAGGCAATTGACATTTTCATTGATCTAATAATGATACTAGTAATGAATCATAATAATAATTACGGTAAGCGCTTTATTGAGGTCACGAGGGCAAAAGCTATAATAAAATTAACAATTTCATACACGAAACTTTCTTTTAGTTCCTGCTTCATCTCATTCTGGTGAAACCAAAAATCGTGAAAAATAAGGATTGACCGAATTTCGACATGCCGTCGTTCTTGCGGGAAGCAACCGTTTTGATTCCCCAAGAAAATGGTTACTAAGTTAATTTAATTCTTGAATTCCCGTAACGTTTAGACAACCACGCCGGTTTACAAGGTCACCACGTCGCTTGCCCCAAACATTATGTCGTGTCAAAATCTAATCGGTTGAGTGACTCATTCCTCACACTCCCTCATTGGCTGAATTGCCTTGCTACCTCACAACCCCCAATACCACATCTCACCTGTTATTCAAGGAGGCTGTTCAGGTCAACACTCTAGAACCCCTCCGGCGTCTAATCTATACTAATATACTCCGGTTGGTGGGACGATGAGTGTACAAATAGTTAAATGGCGTTGAATAAATGGTCTCGAGGACGGAGAGCATTGGTAAGATACTAGAAAATGACATTATTTTAAAAAGCCAGCGGAGGGTTCAATAGTAAGAACATTTGATACCGCGGGGAACTGTTACAGTAGGGGAATAATACAGTCGTGTGATGTTTGAGTTAACTCATTGTCTCCTGACCCGGCGTACTAAGAAACAGAGCCGACGGCATGATCACTACAAGATTACCCACTGTCGAAAATAACGCCGAGGAATTTAGATTTTCAGCTCGAAGCGAAATTATGCAGTGAAGCGATGGTCGGCATTTGAAAACCTTCTCTCAAGGAAACTGTAATGAAGATGCATTTTGATGCGTTCAGCAGAAGGCCATTATCGAAAGACCACTGAAATGTCTTAGCAACGGTCTGCCCTAGCCTAAATTTCGGAACCTAGCCAATCAAACAAATGCATCTTGTAAAAATACTTCAGAAAAATGATGTATGTACACCCGTTGCTAACGGCATTCCCGAGAGCTATCATTTTCCGGCAGAAACATAATTGATCCCTTTGGGAACTTTTAATATATCATTTACAGTTGGCAGAATATAAAAAATTGTTATTCTCGCTTCAAATAATCGTAACCTTTCGTAGAATTCATTCATATCTACGTTTTTCTCAAAGGTCTGTCCCATCCACGTAGGCTAGACAAACTGGATTTAAACACCTTAGGTGTTCATAGAACTGCCCTACCGCTGAAATGACTATCAAATGACAAGTTTTTGCAAAGTCCCCGAGTCTCGAAAAACAACATATGCTCCATTATATCAATTAACTTGTTTTAAGAACCTTATTAGGTAGGTCTTCAGCGTTTGACCACAGTTCGTTCAAGTTCTTGGTTATTCGAATAATTATTTCGAAATCATCAACAAGCCAACTGTTAGGGAACTGTTGCGGTGCCCAAAGAAATCTCCTATGTGAATGAATTATCCTTTATTAATTATCTACTAGATGGACCCTGTCACGAGATGCTGTGGCGCAGTTGACCCGTGATAAATTCTAGCGAAATGTGTTATCGAAGCCCACTAAACTAAACTAAACTTGATTCAAGCCAATCATCTGCTTAGTTAGATTGATTGCGTGCGTTGCTGTGACGCTGTGAACCGACACCTCCTCCCCTCGCAGGTGAAACATGTCAAGTTCCCGGTATCCCCCCGCCACAACCACAACCTCGTAGCAATTTTTCCCGGGAAAATTCTTGCGTGTTGCTGTGGAGCCGTTGATCCATGCTTTCCGTCGAAGATTCATGCTTTTGATGGAGCCTGAATTATCATTTCCTTTACAAATGACACGCTTAACATCAAAGTATAATTCGGGCCTTCTTTCGGGCGACATCGAGACCCACTAACAAGGGAATGACTTTAAGACATGCTATCCATTCCTGAGGACTCACTCTAAAAGTTTAGCATCGACGAAGCCTGCTGTGTTAATACACAGGGTGAGCATTCGCATCCCATTGGCTGACGGGGTCATGGGTTTTCTCGGGAGCAGTAAATTATGATGCGACATATCGTATCGAAATTAAGCCGCATATCCCAATCACAAAGAACTTTGATGGTAAAATTGGCTTGCATACATAAAGAAGTATTTAAAAATTGAAATTTAAGTGTCAGTCCAAATCAAAGCAATTTTAATCCCGTTTGCAAAGTCGATTACAATCTCCTGCATGGGAATTCGATCCTTACGAAACAGGTGTCTTCTCAGTTTTACCAGTTTGGATTTTTCGTCTTTAAGGTAGATTGAAGTGCTACAAGGAAGTATTAAAACAGCAACACAAAAGATGATCTAAATGATTGGTGAATATGTTTTCTTAAGCGTCTCGTTTACAAACTTGTTGTCGATTTTGTGTTTCATTTTCAGCGGCATAATGGTGAAGAGGAGTTATCGGCGTCAGAAATAATCAGAAATCAGCATTTATTACTTGATTGCATTTTAATTAGATTTATAATTTTATGGGGCTTATGTCAAACGAGATTTTTCAATGTATCGTTATCAGATTAAAAAAGACGCCGTTTAATGTCGTGGGAACTTCTGAGAGATACTTTTTAGAAGCCATGTCATTTATATCTCATTTTTGGACGTGTCCAGCCTTCAAGATTTTATAATTCTTATCCCAATAAACTACTGGAATCGCAAAGATAATTATTGTAGATTCCATTTTAATCGTTCTGACCCCTATAAATATTAATAATTTTCTTTTACAATTCCAATTTGTTCCTTGTTATAACTCGGTTCTCTCAAATGAACCCCTTCCAATGTTAATTGCGGCAACATGCATCTGCATCGATTTTGGAAGATTTTTTTATTTTTATTTGTATAGTTTATCCATACACGTCTTTACAATGCCAATCAGCACGATTGAGTGATGACAGTAATTAGTACCAAAGAATCCATCGGTAATAAATGTATATGCAGGATGACAACAGGAACATATTATTTAGCGATATAATAAAATGTTCCTTTTGCGCCCTTATTAAAGTCTTTTGCGATTTGTCAAAATGATTGGCGTAAACAGGAAACCAGACGGAAAAAAATGGCGCATGTACGCTACTGTAAGCGAACGCCTTTCCCGTACATGCAAATATGTTAAAGCTCAGTCCAAAGCTCCAGCACCCCTTAGAACAATTGGCGCGCGTTTTGGATTGGGCTGCCTTTCAATGGCCGCCATTTCCCGTTTGCCAAACTTTTTATACTTCGTAGGTTAAATTGGCCGCCTTTCTTGCAAATTTACCTCGATGCTAATTCTTTTATTCTTCTTAACTTATTCTGCATTTTCTACGTATAATCGCGACGTCCTGTAACATTTTTGTTTATTGTAAATTTTAATGCTGAAAGTTTTGGTCCTCGTGACCTCAATAAAGCGAATATTATTTTTATTATTAGAGAGGGTAATTAGTGTCGGCATACGATTCCGAGGGAAAGGCGGGTTTCGCGGAAGACGGTAGTTCTGTTAGATTCGATTTTGAGAAACCGACGAAAGAATTCGCATATCTTAGTGCGTCGCGAAACAGTCGCCTGGCTTTCGTGTCTACAGATGTCAGTCGTCTGCGTTGAGACAGAGTTTATGTTCGTTTAGACACAAACACGCCAAAGATAGTGGGTGGTGTACACGTGTATAGTGAAACATCAGCAAGTTGCGGTCGCAGAAATGTGAGAAAGATACATTTTTTTAGGAGAAGCTGTGTTGATAATGGGATTTGATTAGCACAAAACATATGTGCTAGAAAGTGCAAAGTAGACGCTATTGGAATAGGAAGTTGACCGTCGCAGAGTCGAAGATTTGTACCATAAAAAAAGTGCTCCACATTTTAGCGATGGACTGAATTGTGCCTCTATCCCCAAAATCCAAATTTGGCGGCTATTTGATTAGACAGCGGCTTCATTGGGGGTGCCGTGAAGTTTCGCTGGAATATGTTCACAATTGGCGTCCCCAGTGCCCCCGAGTTGGCTGAACAGGGAGTCGAACCCGGGTCCCCTACCAACGGAGCATCGAACCGATATCGTTACTCAATGCTAGCGTCCTTGGCGACCTAAATGTCTAGTGTAAACAGACAACCAGGCAGAATAAAATGTTACAGCTTTGATGTTCCGGGTTATAGGAAGTAAATGTGTCCGCGAATAAGCAAAATCCTTTCAAGGTAAGTAAAATAAACCCGAAACATGTCTTTTTCTACATTTATTGCAAATAATGATCAAAATTAACGTCACAGGCACCAAAGCGTTCAGCATGAAAAAATATGGCCAGCAGTACGACGTATAAAACGATCTCTTAGTTCCTGCTTCACCTGTTCGTGTGAAACTAAAAATCGGGCCAAATAATGCATGACAGAATAGTGAAATGCCCCCGTTTTTGTGGGAAGTAAAAAGTATTGTCTACGAATTGGTCGAAAATATATTAAAATTTAGGCAAACTTGTATTAATGGGATGTGAGGGATTATCTAATATGCAAGCAATGACGAGTGATCAACTGGTTAAATGGCGTTCAGTGATGGTTTCTTGGATAGGAAGCACAGGCAAACCACGCGCAAACGAGATTATTTTAAAAAGCCGGCGGAGTGTTAAACATTCATAAAATATGAGGTCCGGGGAAATCTCGGGGGTACGATATACAATAAAGGGCGTGGACGAAGGTATTGATACGGCTTGAGCTTACTACAAGTCTCCCGACACGGCGAACTAAGAAATTGAGACGACAGCATTCACATTGTAAAGAAAATACAGGCGTGCATTGGATTAAACACAAAAAGACTTTCGTCGTGCATCATCAAAGTCACAAAATGACATTCAGCTTTATTGCCACCTCGACGAACCTAAAATTACGAATTATAAATAGTAATAGAAGTACAATTCATAATGTGACGTTGAAAACGAAAAAAATATTTACGACCACAATTAATCGCTGGAAAGGCGAATAAATTTATGATGTAATTTGGTAAAAATGCATACTACAAGAGAAAGTCTTTTACACGCAAGAGTATTCCTGTGTGTTTGCCATCGCTTAATTTGGACAAATTCAACGGTAAAGAATGCCTCAAATGAATACGAAATATCGCTTGAGCAATCTTGGGGCCATTATGCCGGAACACAGTTTTTAAACGTTGTAGTTCCAAAGTAACTAATCGTTCGTGCCAACGCCCCACAAGCAAATTTTTTATGGCTCTTTATAACTATTACAGTTTCCCATTTTATTCCTCTTGTTACTCGTTGTATAATTAAGTAATTTTCCACTTGTAAAACTTGCAAATTCTTTGCTCTTGAATGGACTGAATGTCAGTCTTCGTAAATTTTACTCATTTAATCGATTGATTGCGGTATACAGGTCATTGAAATCGACGCATAAGCCCAGGCCGATTGTGGACCGTCTGGCAAACAGACAAAACCGCATCCAAAATCGATCGTTTTACACGGAGGTGTAGAAAGTTTATCTACCTGTGTGCCATGGGTGTACAACGAAGGAAAATGTCAATGTTCAATTTAAATCGGATTGGTTTTGTCATGATATATCTTTATAAAAAATGATAAAAAATAGACAATCGACCAGATACGAGGACTCTCTGTTTTGGTTTGCTATTTGCTTACCTATTATTTGTTTTCGATCGGGTTTTTCGCTTCTTTCTGCTCTAAATGTAAATCTCTTCGACCAATGCGAAGGCAATATCGTTCAATACCTACAAGAGTGATGGCAAATCGCAATTCGGTCATTCTTTATTCGTCCTGATTTTTAGTTTCACCAGAGCAGGTGAAGCAGGAACTAAAAGACAATTTTCGTATATAGCATTGTCAATGATCATTTAAACCTAAGGTTGGACGCGTTTACTGCATTCTACAATTAGTTTGAACATTTCTAAAGCAGTGTCATGGTGAAAACGTCTTCCTCAAACTTGTTTACACGCATTCACAAAGATTTAATTATGCAAATTATGCTGCCATGTCAGTAGCAGTAGTGCTGCCTTATTCCCACCAAAATGAAAATGTTTCGCTTGTCGGCAAAGATTCCAGATTCAAGCAATTTCCATCTTGTTTACAATCACCTCCTGCCTGCTGCATGGTAATTCGAGGCCGTACGAAACTTTAGTTTTCTTTGATGCAAACATTTAAATTTGTCGTTTAGAAATTCGGATTCAACTGCTAGTTTGGAGTACTTAATCGGAGACGAAAGGAGGATTTCGGTTTGCTCGAGCGTCTAGTATTTATGGACCACGCTAGGTTTACAAGTTTCCAAGTTTTGCGTCCATTTATCCATCAAAATCAATCGGGTTTGTCGGAATGCTAACGGTTTTATCAGCCGATTTATTCCCGCTAAGCAAGAGTAAACAAAAATTGAAATAAATTATTGAAAAACATATCTATCGTTTTATCAGTCCCAAATAAGGACAAGACGGTGTGTTTCGAAATTTTCACTTTATTCTACTTTTTCAACTCTAGTTTAATGTAGCCATTCATTCATTTCAGCAAGGGTTACAGTAATGCATGACTTGGACCATGGATGAGTGTTTCAATGGCCGGCATTACACGTTTGGCAAATCTTTTATGCGTCGAGGATCACTACTTATTGTATCAATTTGGATTGTTGTTAATTTTAATACTGACAGTTGTGGTCCTCATGACATTAAAAAACGAATCTTATTATTTTGTTATATCAATTAACTGAAATCCATCGATAACAAGACCTTTTCTCGCTTTTGTAGTTTCATAAAACAAGCTAAATGTTAGCTTAATGTTTCTGCGGTTTAAATTATTACATCTGGACCGTTTCGTGACACAATTACATTATATTTTATAATTATTCGTAAAAACTCTGTTTTTTTCTCAAGTTGTATAATTGGTCGCATTGACCATCTGCTTTATATACTTTTCAGTTTGATAAAACACACCCTGCGGAGATTTATTCATTTGCTTTTCTGATGCTAAATTCTTATTGGTTCTCCTGTTAGCATAAAAGCTGCAGAAATTTTCTTGTCTAAAGAGAGATATTTGGCTTTAAAGGTAACCATTTTATTTCTTAAATTTACGTCCGAACTTCTGTTTCACGGGCAACTGGTTTATTCTCTTCACGTAAGATATTTTTACAAAATATAGTGCTTATATTTAAACAGATTTTGGTGGTGAATTCGTTGACAAGATTTGTCTTAAAATAACCCTCTAACATGAAAGTGTAAAATTCGAATCCTTTTCGAACATCTTGTTAGATAAAACACCGTTGTTTTAAATACAAATCAACGCAGCACCACCACCGATGTGAAATAAAAGAGGGCCAATTTGACCAAGCCAACGAATTCTACATTACAATAAAGATTATAGTATTCGATTTATTAAGGTCACTAAGACGAACAGTTTCGGCATTACAATTTACAATAACCAAAATTTATCCAGGAAGTGGCGATTACACATAGAAGATTCTGGTAAGGTTAATACGAAATAACAACGAGGTAAATTTACAAGAAGAACACATTGAACCCTCGCATTATATAAAGTTTGGGGACCACGTAATTGTGGCCACCAAAAGTCCTTATCAATAATGCGTGCTAACTTTAAAAAAACATGTTCAATAAGCTCAAAATCCACAGATCCTGGGAAATGTTGGAGATGACGTTGTTGAGCTTTTCTTCGTTGTACCCCTGGCTCAATTTTGTTTACACCCGGCACTCATATTGTCATTTATCTCTGTTTTTAGTTTGCACAATGCCGAACAAGTGTCGTAAACTGTTTGATTGCCTGCGCATATTCTGCGTGGAAGCCATCGCCACAGGCATGCTCTGCTTCCCATTCATGCTGCTGGACCCGGCCTCAACTGAAGGCATTCTTAGGGTTGCTTTTGCCGTGGGCTTCGGCATCTTCTGCGGCGTCTTCGTGTCGGGTCCAGTTTCCGGCGGACACATCAACCCCGCCGTGACCATTATGTGTGTCTTCACCCGCCGTCTCCACCCCCTACTGGCGCCTGTCTACATAGTCGCACAGATTCTGGGCTCCATCATTAGCTGCCTGGTTGCCCGCGCCTGCTCGCCTTTCCTCAACACCCCAGAGGCACCCCTCAAAACCCTGGGAATGACTCTGCCCGCGAAAGGCACGACGGTATCCCAGGCAATCGGTCTAGAGATTGTCCTGACCTTTGGACTGGTACTGGGGATTCTAACCATCATTGACGAGCTCCGAGTCAAGACCCCTTTCGGCATAGGGTCAGGCGCAATCTCCGTGGCAGCCTATGTCGGCTTCTTCCACGTCTTCGATGTTGTGATTGCTGTGAGTCGGCGGCATTCTGACGAAAGTAGCCCCCCGTTTTAGACACGCTTGACGGAATCAGAATCAATAGAAATTACCCGCATTCACGATTCTCTACGTAATTTGGAGGATTTAAGGGTCATGCCCAGGACATGAAGTCAAGTTAAATTAAATGATTTATCTGCACGACTGGACTGCACAATCAATTATTAAAGGAGTAAACTTATGGTGTAGCAATGATAAAATATGGCTAGAAAAAAGGCATACCATTGGATGCCTTTTTGGCTAATGAAGTAAGTGTAAGTAAATGTAGCCACAGTTATATAGAGGAACAACGAAGTTTTTTTATTTCCCGTGAGACAAACATTTATCAACTCGTCAAGCCTACTGGAATGTATAGAACAGTGATCGCGCTAGGCGTTTATTGAACTTGCTGACACACATACTTTTGCAAACATGCTTTTAGAGTTGAGTTTAATCGTCACAGGTTTTACGTTACGAGAAAAACAATGTTCTATCTTACATCTTTCGAATAAAATTAACATATTTGAAATAAATTGACATAAAACGTCTTTTAACGTGAACAATGCGGAATAGAGTATCGATTTGTGTAGCCCATAGCACAATGCAGTGTCTTTGGTTATGGAATAGCCAGTAAAAGCAGCTTCCAGATGAATACTTTGCCAAACCATCGAAGTCTTCAAAACCGGAGATAGTCGTTATGATGTTACAGGTGTTGCTGTTCGCCCTTTTACTTAAAGTTGGATCATTTAATGTTTGCTATTTATGCCAACACATGTAAACTCCACGCATATTATAATAGAACCGAAATCACAATTTAAACACATATTCTGTCTTCCCAGACGAGCAGAATCGATTCCCGAACAGCCCTTAGAAGACCTCCCCAACCACAAAATACGGACAATCTGTATTCAGGTATCTGTGTTTAATTCAGGGTCCCGTGTCCGGAGGAAGCATGAACCCAGCGAGAAGTCTCGGACCGGCGATCGTCAATCTCAATTTTGATTACCAATATGTAAGTGTGATAACCCGCCACCAAACGGACGACAGAAAGATAAGACGTCGGAGGATTTCTAGAGAAATTACCTAAACAGCTTCCTCTATTAACGAGTGTGTCGTTGCATTTATACATGGTCCCGGTTGAGAAATGGAGGCCTTAAGGAGCCAAATCTTGCACATCGAGTTACCATGGCTAAAGATTAAGCCCAAGCACGGTTAATGGACAGAGCGTGGATGTCTGGTTCAGAATTGTACTGTCATGTCTAGAATAGTGGTAAACACATCAGTATGTCAGTTAAGAGAAAGCCAATATGCAGTGCAGCGACTACGACAATTGTATGTTGCGTGTTCGAGAGTCGGTAAACCAGACAACTTCTACATCCGGGCAGACGCTGGGACAGCAGAGAATATTGTATGCCCCCAAGCATTGGGAACTTAAACGTCCACTTTCTCTTTTGCGGCCTTCTCAATTTACCGAGACGTCATGAGGGGCTACAGGGAGGTTTAGACGGGCTACCTTCGAGACGGGGGGGGTATAAATATGTTCACGGGATAGTCGTAGACTTAGACACAGTAATGCGTGGCAGGGAATAACTTAATTCACGTTTAGTTGAGTGTGCTTGAATTAATTAGAATTGTCTGCAGTTTAGGGCAAGGAAACAGTAATCAATCTAACGGTTGCTAGAGGGGCCTTAAGGGTCCAAATCTGGGACATTGATTTACCATATCTAGGTTGCAATCGTCTAAGGGAATCATACGGATTTTAAAATAAATATATGCCGCCGTTATTGTTGAAGCTAATCCACCGCGACTTCGAGTATTTCAGGATTGTGTTAATAGGGAAGAATGGGTTTTTATTGGGGCTATTGCGCCCATTGTGATGAATAAGAAAGCCATCAATTTACGCAATAGACAACGCAATGCAAAAAATAGTAAATAAGACGAAGAAGCGTCTTTGAGTATACAATTACAAGCCAAAAGGGCAAACATTGAACGACCATTAAGATGCAAACACATATTTACGGGCCATTTCTTTGAGTGTTGTTTTGACGCATAAAGCACAAGAAAATTGCAGTGTGATACGCGCTTCGTCCTAGATTTACGTAGTTGGTCCCATATGCGGTGCGATGTTCGCCGGATTCCTCTACGAGTTCGTCCTGAGCGCCGGAGCCTGCAGAGGTCGCAGTCGCGCCTTCTTTACCAATGAATTCGACCGCCAACTGGACTACCAGAGCCCCAACGCCGAGGAAGACAAGAGAGGTACTTATTGCCCTGTCGAAACTGCCCAAATGACAAACCCTCCCCAGCCTAATAATGATTAACAACTAACAAATGGCGCTGCTCCGCCCGCAATGAATAGCTCTTCTGCTTCTCTTTTTAAGGTGAACAACGCACATCTACCGCTTTGCCTTGAAAACTACATCGTACAACCTCCAACGCCCCCAGCCCCTACTACACTGATATGATTTGAAAGCTTTAGTTGATTTCTATTATTATTTCGATGTAGCATTTTGTTATTAATAGTGTTATTTTGCCGGCCATTAAGCCAATGTCTTACATTCGATTTACTATAAGAGGTTTACTAAATAGGAAAACAACAAATAACTTCGCGTTTCTTAAAGCTTGCGTTTCTGAGCATAGTTACGTGTTTAAGTACATTTTGGCTGCTATAAAAAGCATTTATTTCGCAATTGTCTAGTGTGGATTGTTCAGTTGTCTATTAAATTCCAAATACTTGATATCCGTCATAAGGAATCCAAGTTTATGCATTGAACGCAAAATAATTGTAATATTAATGTCAAACCAAACGGATGCAACAATCAATGGTAACTATTTTTTTCTGTACTTATTAATTAAAGGAAAATTCCCAGACAGAGGGACTGCTGCCTCTTTTCGGTTCTAAAAGTTGGGAAAATTCTCTTCTCAGGCGGTGTGGGGAGGAGGGTTTGAACGAAATGGGCTGCCCAGCGTCACGTGCGAATTAAACTATCTCCAACGTGTAATCGTCAATGTTAGGTTTGAAATTTTTGAATGGGAGCAGGATCAAGCTGTTTGCGTAACATCTTTACGTTGAGTTCTTTCATCTTGAAACTGCGTGATCGGAATCCGATAACGCACCTTGAAGCATTTGGACACACCTCGCTGTGGACCAACTTCGACGAAGGTACAGCCTTCCAAACTCAAATGTCGCATCCTTCGTGACAACCTGAGGACTCAAACTGCTCCACAAAGTCCAAAACTGTGTGGCATATAATCCCCGAGGATACAAATAGGTTTACGTATCCAATGGTTGTAAGCGTTAAGTTGTTGGGTTAATGAATGACTGCTTTTGAATTGCCACTGGGGGATGTTTATATTTGTCATCCATTCTTCCGGCGATACGCTGAATTACGTATTATTTTATTGAATCTACTTCAAGGATTTATTAAACTAAAACATTCGGAATTAATTATAATCGAAAATTATAATTAACCAAACGATTATACTGTTTGGGATAACATCTTATAATAAAATTAATTTAACTTGCGAGTATGAAGGTGTTATTCTCTCGTTTAAAGAGTCCAAAATCGCTGTGAATTAGTGATTGCATCAACTGCAAGTTCGCAAAATGACTGTTGGTGATTGTAACGACCAAATATTTGTCATTCAGAACACTCGAATTTGTCGAGGGAAGCAGCATCCACTTTCATTTCCAAAGAGATTACGGCTTAAAGGAATTAGTTGACTGAGATTATTCTGGGCTGCCGATATTATTTTCATGAGGTCTGTTTTGCAGAACCTCGATGTTATGTTTGACCCTTGATAGTGTTCATTTAATCTACCATAGGTTGCAAAAATTGCGCGTCATTGATAGGACTGTCGTTCAATTACGGTTTGGCCAAACGTCATATACGTTGAGGGTATAATTTGCTTTTTAATTTATTTCGTTGTTCCTTTCTGTCTTTTTCTTGTTGTAAATTCAACTGCTGAAATGTTTGGTCTTCGTGACAATTATTATCGTTATTATTTAACGTCGATTTGGAATTACGGGTGAATTTAGTATAGCGATAAAAGAAATTCACTGACTGACTGGGATGACAATTTAAGAGAGGCTTTGTGCTAGACAAATGCACGGTGCTAAATGGCGCCTTGGCATCACTGAGAGAAGACTGAAGAAAAATTCCCATTTTATTCTTTACATCAATAACACCAAAGTGAACTCCAGCCTTTCTGATATGCTAAGCGACGTGGCTTGTGTCATCTTTATGTGGGTATCTAAAATCATTAAAGATACAAACGTAGCATCGTCAATGCCTCAAAAAATGCATTTTCTAGGAAAGAGCGGTTTCATGGACAATATTTTAGTGTATTGGTTTGCGGCAATTGTACAGCTGACGCTTCCGCTGCCCCAACCGCCTCCGTGGCACGATCCAACACCTGACCTATCCAGAGAGACTATACATAGAACTCAGGCGAATTAGATTCCGGATACAGCAGCCGGGTTCCGCCACCTAGCCTAAACGTCGATGGATTACGGGCGGCATATACTTTGTGGTTTGACCTGGGAGTCGACCCCAGGGAACTGAGTGAGCATGCAAACCACTATGCCATCAGACCACGCTGGGAATTTTGAGTTTAGCTCGAATTAATGCATTATCAACTGTTTTGAGCGGCTAGTTTCAAATTGACTTACGGCTTGATTATGTATTTGTTTGTTATGAGTAGTTCGTGGACAATTACTCCAATAACAGCGCCGATCATTGGTCCGAGAAGATATATCTAAACATCCAAATTGGACATTGAAATTGAAATCTTAAAAAACAGTCGATATGCATTAGATGCCCGTACTCGTAAACGTGTCAAACCTACATGGCCGGCCTTGTATAAAGTACGTGAATTCTTTTCGAATATGGTAACATGCCCAGCTTCACTGTCAGGCTCTCTTCAATTCCCCGGGGAAATGACATGGAGGTCATGCCGTTATTTCCCCAAAATACAGCATTCCCGAAAATCACAACCAGTATTTTCTTCTCTATTTCATACCCACAATAATTCTTAAACTTCGACAAAAGAGCCATTCTCGTATATATTGCGCACATCTTGCTTATACTATCTTTCTTCGTTTATGCAGAAAGCCTCCGCTAGGCGGCTATAGGTGAATTAAGGACAAATTAAAAGCGTGTACCCATTGGTGATTGAAGTTGTTGTTGATAAAGGCTGGAGCCAGACTCCTGAAGGGATTCATACTGCCTTTTGTTATGGAATCCTGAAATTAAAAGTTTAAAAGGTCGGATAATATCGCACCGCGCGGTTATTGTGTGCTACTTTTGAACCAACAGTAGCAATGAACTTACAGCAATAATTGTATTACCCAACTGAGTGAACATCATTGCCATCGCCATATTGACGCCAGTTCCTAGAGCCCAGTTAGAAGGCCTATGCTCGTCAATAGTTGTCAGAAAAACAACGACCAGCACACCAGAAATGAGAATCTCCACACCAAACGCCTGCCTCTGCGAAACCCCGGCACTGGGGAATGACATTCCTGGATGTGTCGAATTCTGCAGGAATGGCGAAAGCGCCAGTCCCGTTGCGGTTGCCAGAAAAGCCCCAAGCATCTGTGCCGACCAATAGAGAGCCAAGTGGGGCAGGTGTACCCTCTTAGTAATGTAGGCTGCGAGACTGAGGATGGGGTTAATGTGGCCTCCGCTCACGGGATAAAAAACCCAGATTGCGACGTAGAGACCGCCCCCCATGGCGATGCCCGCCAAGAGCGGCTCGTATTTCTCTGTCGGATCAACTATGATGGCCGGGAGAATGACGATGCTGGAGCCGAGCATCTCGGCTATGAAAATACGCACGAGAAGCCATAGATAATAGCGACTCCACGTCGCGGGTACATGCATCAGGTGGTTGTGTGGCAAATCCCGTCTTAAAAGAGAAAATTTTAATTCGTCGACTGGGTAGGTAATATGATCAGGTGTCTTGCATAAGTAACGGTTTCGTTTGTCATACAACAGAAAGGTTAATATTATGTTCCGCTGGGTTCAAAGTATCAGTTCTATTTAAAAAAAACGTCATCCACAAGTATCTGATTTTCTAGATCGGAGGGTTAAAATGCGGAGGTTTCTCGAGAAATAGATAAATATTAACTTTCTAGTCTCCACATAAGTTGCAAATAAAGTGCTTCTGTTTACATATTGTTATATAAAAATAAGAATTCACGCAAGGATATTACAAGAAATCGGAATGCCATAATTGAGATTCTGCTTAATGTTCCATAGTATTTATTACTGGTGTAATACTTATATAAACTACAGCATCACGCAAACTTATTAATGAATGATTTCCCGATTAAGACCAAATCCTACATTTTAGAACAGTTAACATTGAATTAAACTGAGTTAAATCATCGAGTTGACATGATGTTATTCGTTCGTTTGTTTCCCTCTTGTAAGTAAAGAATGAAATCATAAGTATTTTAATGAATGGCATTTACAAATTTTAAACGTACGGCATTGTTGGTCGTTGTTTAGTGCGTTATAGCACGCGTCGACCACGTCGCACCTGGGCAGAATCAATAAATTCACGAGGCTCATTTAGGAAGTCGTCTTCAACGTGGTCTACAACAGGTGAGTGTTCGTTTCTCCAACTAACCGGGGCTTTAAAGCAATTCATTCCAATCCAAATCCCCGTAGCATATCATTAGGCCCACTAGATTGTAGTTTGGGCGACGCCATACCATTAAAATAATCGGAATAGCACTTTCGGCACCGTTATTCCGATCAGGTAGAGTCAATTCGACCTGCATGTTTGGAACAGCGTAGTTTGCTATTGCGACGAACTCAAGCACTGAATAAAAGACAGATTGCTATCGAAAATAAGGTATCCAAAAGTAACGCGAAATCTTCACACAATTCGTACAAACATTTAGTTAGACAATATAGATAATGTTTATTCACTTATGCGCGTTATGAGATACAAAACGAGATCAAGAAACGACGTCTTATGATGTATCTAGCCAACCAATGTTTCGAATAACTGTGGTTGATTTTTGGAGTCGTTTATTTGTATTCTTTTCGGTCGAAAGTTTTAGACGCGGTGACTAATGGTGAAAATGTTCTTCTATTTTAAGCGGTAATTTGTGTTGCGCCATGATCGAGAGCACATCAAAATCGTGGCAGCTGTGTCGTCGTTTTCTGGGTGAAATAATGAGCGCCTTCATCGCCAATTTTCCCATCATGCTGCATGACCACTTCCACGACTACGCCCCTTTCGTGGGCGCTTTAATTGCAGCCTCCGCCGTCTACTGTTCGATCTTCGTGACCTTTCTTATCTCAGGCGCCCAGATCAATCCAATGACGACGTTTGTGGTCATCCTTACCCGCAGGATGTCAGTCTTGCTGGTTCCCTTCTACTTAGTTGCACAGTTGATTGGCACAATTCTGGCGCTCGAACTTGGGCGATCGATTTCTCCGTTTGTAGCCAATCGCACGCAGTTGGGAATGGCGATGCCGGGCCCGGGAGTTTCAGATCTGCAGGCCATTGGGATGGAGATTATAATCACTTTTATACTGGAGCTGTCTATCCTTGCATTGCTTGATGAACTCCGATTGCCAGCGTTTCATCCGTCCAATAAATTCAACGCTTTCATATTGCTTCTCGCCGCTTTCTTTTGGATAGATTCGATTGCTGTACGTTTCTGTTGTACTACGTTGTCAGCCGTTGTAGTTTCAATTGCCGCGCATATTGTGTTATGCTAATCTGTAATGAATTGTAATTAACTGCATCGCCAAAATGTTCCCCCAAATTAGTGCTAAGATTATATGATTGAACTCAAAGTCAACAAGCGGACGAGACGAGATCAACTTTCGTGTCGATTGCGAATCCAGATAAGATATTTATTTAAATAGCAGACCAACAAAGACCCGATGAAGGGTAGGAATGGGGTTTTCACTCTTTTGGTTTTGAAAGGGCATCGCTCTTGTAAAAGGGGTTGCAAATCGCTGCTTAACAATTTGACATTCATAACATACACGAAAGTTTCGACGGAACCAACAGGTACTTCCCGTATTTTGCTTTCTAAGCCACGATTGCTTATAATAACGACTGCATCACGATTATAGGACGCATTAAAATATTCTTGAAAACCGAAATATCCCTTTTCATGAAATCACCAGGCAAAATGACGCTATTATTGTTATTATTTGTTATTGTAGGGACCTGTTTCAGGAGCGTGTTCCAATCCAGCACGAAGTTTGGCCTCCTCAATGCTGAACTTATGTTTCCATCGGCAATACGTAAGCATCTGCATCATTTTTAGTATATTTTGTTCGCCCCTTTAATTTATGCATTCAAAGTACGACTGAGGTATGTTTTTTGTGGCTATCGCAGCTAGAGGATAAGCCGACTTCATGCATCTATCGGAAGTACATTATTGAGGGGTAATTTGCAGGTGGCGTCCCCGTCTACACCCAAACAGGTAGACGTTGCCGCCGCTGCATCATTCAAACCTTAACCAATCAAGCGGCGACACTGGAGACTCGGGCTGGTTCAATTCAAGCTCTCTTGCAGCAGCTCTTGTCGCCACTACACAGGTGTGTGATAACAACTTGGATTGATTCTCTTTATCTTTTTTCATTAAGATCTACATGATTGGGCCTCCAATAGGGGCTCTTTTGTCAGTTGTCTTCTACGAAGGGTTGTTTTCGCCAGATGCCTCCATCGAGCGTCTCAAAGCCATCGGTAACTTCTGCAAACCCTTTGACCGCAGTATCTTCCACGGCGCTACGCCACCGGGCAACCTCTCGCTTCACGAGGAGCTTCACGAGGAGCTTTACGAGGAGCCAGTGCCCCAAGAACAAAAGAACGTAAACCAGGCCAGCAACACATTCAATACCACGAACTCCTCGGACACACGGATGTCCACAGACGCGTCCACGTTCTCCCCCACGGAAGTGGACACTATTGTGGCGGGCCATTTGTACACGTTCGTTAATGAGATTCTGCCAATTGACACTCCCTCGAAATTGGACGCGTACGGCGCATTTCTACGTAACGCACAGATCAATGAGTACTCGTCAATTTTGGAAACCACTAAGTGACTCGATCAATAAATGACAGACCATCGATCCTATATTTATGCGTTAGGGGCTGTATTGTTCTGTAGAAATGGCCATTCTATCATCATAGAAGTGACACTTCGAATGTGACAGCTGTGGAATGCTCGCCTGTGGTTGTTATTATTTAAGTGAAAAACGCCAAACCTAAGAATTATAAGCCACTCTTGAACTGAAAAATAAACTTCAAATAAACAATATTAGGGGTTTATGAGAATGTACCAACTATGCAATGTATCAGCAATTAATGATGCAATTTTCTTTGTAAAAGTTGGCCTTTTGCTTAACTGTCCAGGAATGACTGAAGAGAGAATGATCGCGAGAGAGACCCCGTGTTTAGGGGTCAGGTCAATCCACTAATATGCGCAGCTTTCAGAAAACGGGTCTCCATGTTCTGTTGTAAGGGTCGAGTAGAGAACAAATTAGCCCAGCTCTCCGATATCGGAGGCATGTCTGCGAGTTGCGCATCTCTCGTGACGCAGGATATGGAATCATTTACTTTCGATAAAACAGTCCAGTATCGACTGTGTTTGGATGGAAAACCAACGTTGAAGCTTGTTGAAGGGGTTTAGTAGTTGTAAATTAGAGTCTGAAAGCGAAATGTCCTGCCGCGCGAGGTTTGCTCTCAACGTACCATATCGAGTATTAAAAATTATAAAATTCAAATATTCAGTTTCCAAATTTTGGTTAATAACCTTTAAGCATATTATATTAGGCTGTGTAGAATCTGCAGCTGGAATTGATGAAGACACATGTGGTTACAACAATTCTTCTTCATATATCAAATATATAAAATTACAGGACAGTTGGGGAAATGATATGCTGAGCAGTTTTTATGTCCGGGAAATATAAGTCGAAGTACCCAGAATGTATTACCGAGTTGTAGTCGGATTATGCCATATTATTAGAAGCGAAAATGGTTAATCTACACATAGGATTGCAGTTCGAATACATGGGAAGATGTAGCGAATTATAAACTACAAAATGAATCATAAGGAATCTATAGGCTGTATGGATAACTCTGTGTAAATTTAAATGATGAACCTTTTCGTCCTCGTGACCTAGATAAAGTGCATGGCATTATTATTATTATTTATTACGAGAGAGGTTTGTGCGCGTTTTCGAATGGCGTAGTCTTTGTTGCAGAGTCTCTTGGTGGCTCCGTTCTGGGGCGAAGTGTGTCTTCAGAATCGCCTACGGCGTCTTTGAAACGGCCACTGATAGTGTCACGACACGATAATTATGCCTGTCAACACAATATTTTCCCTGGAAAATCCGTCTTTCCTCGAGACAAACTACTAAATAACTACTATTCGCGATTATTCTAGAATATCCTCCCATGCCGTTGCGTGAGTCCTGCTAACTCTCCATATCATCGATTTATACTCATCTGTACTCTAGCATCTCATTGGCAACCTTGCAACCCCTTGTCAGTTCCTTATTGGGCTACGGTTTTAATTAACCCTATCTGGACAAAACCTTGTAAAGAAACAACTCGATTAGAATTAACAATTAAGGTTTTTTTCACTTTGATACTTCGCGTCGTTTGACGTCGTCATTTTTGCGGTATTTTGTTCTACATTTCATATTAGCAGTAATTAGGGAATATTATAAGCGTCATAACATTTTAGCAATGCAGTTCATTGACGCGTGATAAGATTTATTTTCATCCCGGAATGCCGAGTTCCATGTCCTTTCGCCAGAGTCATATTGGGGACACATCCCAGCTTCTACCAAGGGTTGCAGACGTTCAGGGCTTCCACGACTTGTCGTGTCGCTCAGGGTTCGCTTAACCAAGCTAATGTGCATCTTTTCGCCAGTTAAATCGATTTGCTTCGTGGGCGAGTGTAGTTGATATGTCGCCAACCTGCACGAAAGTTCGATAACAATCCCTGGCATAAAGATTGTTGTAATGCACTGCCACCATAAATATCATGCGGTATTTAACAGATGCTGGTCGCTTAAGGGCGCCAAAACAATGAAGATATGCAAGCAATGCTTTGATTCATCAAAACTCTGTAAAATGTTTCTTTTAATTGACTCTAGTACGTCATAAGATGAGTAATCAATGTGTGGTATGACGTTTTCCACCAGGAAATATAACGGACACATGAGTAGAGGTGCTTGAAACTGGTTTATGGATACGCCAGACTGTGGGGGAACATTTTATTTTCCCAAGAAAATTCTTCTTTCTTTATTTAATATGAGCCGGTTTCGTGTATGTTTCCTTTCAAATTCTGGGGAATAAGTTGAAGCTGATGGCGTCTCCGGTGCCACCCGAAGAGGTCCAACTGGTCGTCGCTGAATTACCCAGACGTCGCGCGACCTCAAACTACGGGTCTTCGATTCAGTATTTCAAAGATATAACTGATGATACTACCGGCTCACCGAACTTTCACTCTCCCAGCGTGTAGTGCCATCTTCCTTTCTAAAACAGTTGAGGCGTCGGCAGGAAAGACGTCAAGGCAAGAATCGGGAAATGAAACCCTTTTAGATTATTATAATTGCTGTGGAAAACCGACTTAATTAGCTTTTTGTTGACGAGCTGTTCAGATCCACGTACGGAAAAATCTACACAGATTTGCAGGAAGATGTCGCTAATGTCAACCAAATGATTCTCTAGACCTACGATCGATCAACCATCCCACAGAGCCTCTCGTCCGTTCGCTTTTCTGAAAAGATGACCCCGGCCACGCGCTGCTGTTAACCCCTTTCACTTATTGGCAGTTGGATGGATCGCTGTTTACTCGCACCAACATTCAGACAATTCTATCGATCTCAATTATCAAAGTTTCACTTCAAAGTGAAAACGTTGATAGAAAATAGTTTACTAATTTATCAATGTCCAGTAATTTGGTTCATGGGACCCTCGCGGTTAATAAATTTCTTAAAATTGGCCATTTGACGTTAAAATGGCGGATCATAATTTAATCCCCACCAGTGAACTCGTCTGATCAATGTGACCCTGTCGTTGGGGGTCAATGGGGGTTTCCGATGCCAATTTCTCAACTAATCGATCGTTTGGCTGCTGAAGACGCATATATTTTGTTGGGTTCTTGCGTCTTTACCTGTCTCCACCAGCCAGCCAGCCATTGGATAAACGGCGGTCAATGTGTCCTAATTGCCATTATTCCGTCGGATAAAAATTGTTTTGAACATTTATCCTGGCACCGGTAGGTAAACAGCCACCGTACCCAAGGTGTTAGCTAGGGGGTGCCAAAATTGCAGAGTAATCTGTCGGTTACTTTCGGAGGTATTAAATAAGAAACATTTCCGGGTTTCCTTTTATTTATATAGATGCCGAGATGTTGCCATTAGGCCAATTTCAATCAGTCCATGTTTCCTTGGTACTTATTAAGTTTAGACAATCCGAAAACTCCTTTGCATGGTCAAGTAATGGAGAGCCGTCTTCTCTTTAAATTGAGGCTTCGTTTTTGTACATCCTCAATTCTTCACTTGATGGTGCATTGAAAGCCGTTAAGGCTATTTCTTTAATTTCAGCTCCGTTATCAATATAATCTCATATTTCCTTATATTCTTCCAACTGGGTGAATGTGGGGCTGAGGGATGCTTCGAAAAAATATATTTCTCTCATCGGCATCAACATGTTAGACTACGAACGGAAATCTCTTCTTCCTTCTCAAATAAATGTGGGAAGCCACAAGGCACAGTGCTCTCTCTTTTTGGGTCAATTTTAACTCTGTGGTCCTCCAATGGCACGACATTCACGGAATATCCAACCGCCCTGACCCAATTCCATGCCAGCTAGACGATCGACGATTTCCAACAGCTTGAATTCGCCATCACTAAAATGGCCGAGAACGTCTGCTGCTAAGCGTACGTTTTCTCTGAGAGCAGATCTTAACACACCGTGAATTGCTCTTCTCCGTGAGGTTTACGTTCAACAGGCGGCCATCCTGGTGTGGTCAGGCGGAAGACGTCTTCGTGGAATGCCGCCGACCCGGTTCATCGCTAATTGGAGGAAGCTCAATCAGCATCAAGTTATTTGTGGATGTCAGATTTATGATATTCTCTTTTTCTTAACTGAATATCCTGATTACATGTGCTGGGCCATAAAAGAGGTCAGTCTGGCTTCCTTTAGCCAATCGATGAATACGCAAGCCCCAACACAGCCAGACGTCATTCATTGGTTGCTCTCTCCACGTTTCCCGTACACAAGGCGAGTCCTCCAATACCACTATTTTAACCCAATGACCTTGATAATAATTCAATCAAATTAATAATACTAATTCTATTATTCCATCTAAAAGTTGCAAAATTTCCTTATTTCCAAGCGATATATTGCAGGGTCTTATTCTAGTCCGCAAAATTCGCCTTTTACTTTAAAATTTAATCCCCAAAAGGCGATGTTCGCGACATGGATAACCTTTTGGTTCAAACTTAATCGAAAATAGCAAACGCATCTTCGTTAACAGTTTTCGTTTACGATGTTACATTTTGATTTACAAAAAATGAAATTCTACTAATGGCGTCTGATGGTAGTATTCTACGAGGCGAAATGACGAGGCATCGGCCTAGGCCTCCACCATCTCCTCCCCCATGGGATCCGCGTTTGCAGATCCGTAGGGGGAATGTCTGTCGAAGGAGGCGTGGCAAAGCCAGTGTCGCGTGCGTTTCAGCGAGACGTAGGGGCAGATGATCAGCTCGTAGAAGATGGCCGCCATAACGCTTCCCAGGGGCGGGCCCACGAGGTATATCTAAAAGGTTTTGTCCTCGTGACCTTGATAACCAAATTTGGGGCATCAAATTGCAAAGATATTGTCTCAAAATTTAAAAAAACTTAATTTTTAAGAGTCTATAGTTTATCTCAACTAGGTAGTTCTAATTGAGTTATAGCAGTTCTACTAATCTGATAAATTGTTCTGACTGCTAGGAAGGGCTTTCGATCGTAAGAACACATTCATTATTGTCTACGATCATGCAATTGTGATGGAGGCATCCCCGTGTGGGTAACTGGTCAATATAAGAGAAACGAATGGGTCTCGTTAAGATTAATGAAGGAAATTATCGACTTCTTACCCACTGTCTGGAGAAATCACGCTGAATGATGGCTGCTGCGATACTGCGGGTCGGGTTCATGCTGGCACCAGAGATCCCGGCCTGAAGGGGAATTATTCGAGCATCACCTACGGTCATCCATTCTTAAGCCGAGACACAACACCTGACGGCATTTCAGGTGGCACAACAAAATCCCAACAAAGTTATCCAGTATCTGTCATCATCTCGACATCCTCCCTCCGAATTTATACACCAAAATCTCCTAAACAGAATCCTTGAGGATGCAAACTTAAGTCACTATCCGGCCACAAAGCGTCCTCTTTTTATTTCCCAACGCCGTTTGCTATCCAATATTCCACGTTGGTGGGGAGAAAGTGCCTCCATTAAAACATCCTTCATCAGACACATCCACCAGGTTAACCTCGTGTAACCACTAGTTACTCCACCTTGACCTATCAGAAGCAATGCTCTTCTACCCTGTTTGACCAGCAGCATCCGTTGAATGCAAAGGCCAACTCCCCTTCCTCAACCCTAGGAACGTACCGTTAGGACGACATTGACGGTAAGTACGAGCATCACCGCCATAGGGAAATTGTTGCCATTCTCGATTCTCCAGTGCCGCGAACGCAGCTCGTCTATGGAGGCGAGAATCACCGTGATGAGGGTGAATGTAGTCGCCGCCTCTGTGAGAACCGCCGTGAAAGAGGTCACGTCTGGGCCCGGCAGGGTCATTCCGAACCGGCCAAGCGTCGGCTGTGTCGTGACGGCCCAGCCGAGCAGACAGGCCGCCATGGTGCCGGCAAACTGCGCGACCACGTAGACCGGCGCCATGGCGGGCTTCAGGCGTCTCGTGAGGAGGGCGGCCAGCGTCACCATGGGGTTGATGTGCCCCCCGCTTGTGGGGAAGCTACACCATATTCCCAGGTAAACCGAGGCCCCAACAACCAGGCCAGACATCAACTCGAGGTTGGGGTGGTGGGCCGGCAAGAGGTAGCAGGGCAGGAAGGCGATGAAGGTGCCGATTAGCTCGCCGAAAAAGACCTGGCTGGCTGGCCAGACCAATTCGGAGACTATATTTTTCACCATTGGCGGATGTGCTAGTGCAAAATAATAAATAGGACAAGGGTGGTGAAAAGGAAGGATATAATACAACAAAACTCTGTCTCGATCAGTGATTCTGGCTGAAATTGATCTTTCATAACGAAGTTGTACAGTAATTGAAATGAACAAAATAGTTCGTGGAGATTTACAAGGAACAAGACGAGACAGAGACTGCTTTAAAACAATATATTCGGATTTTGTACAATTTGGGCCAAGCGAGTTCTCCCGAGATGCCAACGTGATCTACGCCGATGCTTAATTTGAACCCGAGTTTTTATAGTCGACATTTATTCGCTGTCGACCAATCAAAATGCAACGGTTTAAAAACTTGGTCCGAATAGCGTAAGTTGACCTGCCATGCCTCCACCTTATTATATTTTTGTCTCCGATGTGTACCTGAGGGAGTTTTTTTGAAATTTTTCATAAACCGTTAAAATAATTTGATGGAATTCGCATACGGATGATATAAGGTTTAAGGTATAGCCTATAACAGCTCTACATGTTATCTGTTTATACCATAGGGCTAACACCATGGCTTTTTATGGTTGACGAAACATTGTAACTTTTTCAATGTCTGTCACCTTTTCAATCTTCCGTCCCAGCTGTAAATGTTTGTTTTTTTGTGGCGAACATCGTCGTGCACATAATAAAACAGATGTTTCATAATTTTAATCTATTGGTAATCTTTTGAGAGCTCCCTTTTTAGAACGACAGAGTATTAAATTGTGAATTTATTTCGTGCATAACGCAAGAGGGATGTGAGAGGGTCGGGCGAACAAACTCTAAAGGAGTGGATGTACGGGAGTATTTGTATCAATTAATTTCACCTTCCGGATCTTTAGAGGAATACGCGTACTACTCATAGGACGGTTACAAAACAATAAGGTAGGGTAACATACGTTAACGGTGAACTTTCAGATGGGGTTAAATATGCTTATGTCGGGTTCAAATGCAATGTGTCTCAACGAGATTATGTGCGTGGTTACTTGACAAAAACGGAACATCAAATCCTATAGGAAATGAACCCATTAAAACAAGAATTACAATTATGAATAGAAGGGTTATGGAACCGAAATAAAGGGGTTGATAGCAAATAATGGTTCTGTGGGATCTATCTAAAATGATTCAAATAGAATCAACAATATATATGAGTTTCTTTAAATGGGCCAATGGAAAGATAGGGGGGGTGGCATGACAGACACGTTAGAAAAACAATGAATGAATTATCTTTCCAACGAGTAAACCTTAGGACATTAAAGCAAGTGAATACCTGTGACGACCTTGAGTCGCTTGTCCCGAAATTGAATTGTCTTTTTGGTTGTCAAAATAGAATAGATTTATGGAAATAAAGAACAGTTATTCTTTGTTAATTCAAACGGTTCCTCCTCCAAAAACGACGACAACTTTCTAGGTGCTACTTAAATAAAACATTAAGCATGCTCACCAACTATTCAGAATAATAAAGGCCGCTGATAGGTGACTAATTGGGTAAGCCATTGGGATCCCATATCCATGAGGGCGGCAATTCGGATTTTGGCGAATTTTTAAAATTACTTTAAGAAAGTTTAACATCGGGAAGCAAACAGAGTATGATGGACCATTGGATTGTGTATTTGAATGAAAAAATATATTTTAAAAAATGATAAACAGCAGGTGGTTATAAATTTCGCCTCCAGACTATAATTCGGTCAAGGATGCTGCTCTGTTTCCCATAAGTGTAATAAACCTTAGTTTATTCATTGAGCGGACCGTGTGATTGATTACCTGTTGTGTGTATGAAACCGGTTGCTTCAGCAGATATCTTTCCCACTACGAAGTGATATTTAATAGTCGGCTGGCCTAGAGTGATTATCTAGACGGCGTCTTCGTTGAATGCGCCGTATCTGCTTACCAGCTTATCGTTTCCGGTGCCTTTGTTGTACCTCAAATCGCGTGACCGTGTTCAGTTGGAATAATCTTATTCGATGGTTTAGTCTAAATGCTAAACGGTTTGTAATTTATCTTCTAAACGCTCCGTGAAACCAACTGTCGCTGCGTAAGTGGGTTGTGCCTTGTTTTAGAATTATCAGTAATTTACGCACGCAGCCTGTCTGGAAACTAGTTTGTTGATGCTTAACATTAAATTAAATAGCAAACAACACCAACAGGCCCACGGAGCCTTCGTCGTACGTTGCAGTAAACAGTTTATGTTTAGATGTTTTTTGAATCAAATTTCGTTAAGTTGGCAGGCCTGTGTTTCGACAAACGAAGGTTTTATTTAATTCAAAAATGTTTTCGATGCTCCTTGACTCGGAGAATTTTAAGTGCTGATTATATATATACATAAATCATAAGTAGAGTTGACTTTGAACAATGCAGCAATGGAAGAAGGTCTATCCTACCGGCCATGTAACTCTGGGCCTTTTTAGGCAAGAAATACGCATCTTGCGAACACAAGAACGCGGCCTTATGAGGCTGTCGTTTCGAGGCTAATGATCTGGGGCTGATGATCTAAAATCAAAATGAGTCATCATCACGGATTCGTCGTTCTGGGTGATCAAGCTGATACTGTCGACTCTCTGTTTCTTATTTCGCAATAGATGGCGCCTCTGGATAAGTCAAATTGTGTCTAGATCTTCGTTATAGTCCCTCATATAGATCGTTCGCCCACAATATTCGGACTTGTTCACATCCTCGTTTGTAACCAGTCACTAATTGTTCCCTCTCGCTTCTCCTAGGTCAGGTGCCCGTCAAAACACACCACTTTTTTTTAATTCCCAAGTTTCGCAGCGATATCTTCCAGTCTGTGACTCTTGTCTCATTCGACATGAATCCCTGTCCTTTAAAATACAATCTCATTCGCATCGAACCAACAAAAAGCGATGCTCGCTACAGATAAAAAGCATAACATAATAAAAATACGAATGCATAACCTTTAGGCTCCAGTTAATACGGAAAAAAAGCAATCGGAAATGCGTTATTTGTGATTATTTGACAATCGAAGGTAAATTTTATACTTTTGTTTATTTCGCAACAACTTAATTAGCAGAAAATGTAATTCCGACAATTGCTAAATGGTGATCAATTCATAAAAGATGGCCACCACAACTGTCCCCAAGGTTGGGCCCACGAGGTAGATCTAAACACCGAGGACTTCAAAGGACTTCCGCCGCGCAATACGGACACGCCTGCGAAACTTGTTTGCGTGTGATCGCGTTTTTTGTTCTTTCATTCCACTTGATGAAGATATTTACGATATTGTTTGATTATCGTGCATAGGTACGTACTTTGTTTATCATTCCGAATCCGTCGTATACAAAGGCCAACCCCCCTCCCTCAACCCTTAGGACGACATTGACGGTGATCTGTGGAAATTTTAAAATTTATCCCGGGTTTTAGATTCGTGTTCGACCAATCAAATGGCGCCACTTTTGGACGTTAAAACGAGTGCAAATAACCCGATTGCTGGAATCTTTCGGATATGCTTGTCTCCTCTGTGTACCTTGAAGAGATTTTGTGCAATATTATATAAATCCAACTTGAATACCTTTTGATGCAACAAAGTGGTCCCAATTCCAAGTTTCAGATACTCCGGGAACTAACAGATAAACATAGGTTTCATATTTTATCAACCACCAAAGAGTTTAAATCCAAAGTATTACATATAATCGGCTTATATACGTCGCTTTCCTACTGGTGGCTATCAGACGATCGAGGAGTTGGACGTTCAAAGGCCCAACAGGATGTTGCCAGGTTTGTTTTACTATTAACGAAACCAGTAACGGGTTCGGCACATGGGCATATTTAGGGATGTAATTAAAATGATAATTTACCATTCCTGATAGGACTTGTTTGATATAGATCTCATTGAATTCACTTGACCCAATGTCATGCTGGCATTACGAACGAGGATTGCCAATATTTCACGGTAGTGTTTTTCTGGTAAACGTTCAACAGTCAGCTGCCCTGAAATTATTATGTGGACAGTGTCTTTGTTAAATTCAGTTGTTCCTGTTTACTATTTGTTGTTGTTGGTTCCAGTGATCTGGTATTAGTCCAAACAACGCGAACGCCTTCAGTTGAATGGTGTAATTTAGAGGCGAATGTGTTCTGAATATATGTAATGTAAACGCTTTAAAAAAACAATTTATGAGCTCCCACCGTTGCAGCGTCAGATGGTGGCGCTGTTTTTAAGTATTATCGGTAATTTCCGGGCCAAAACTTGCCTGAGACAAATTTCGTGTTGTTTCGCATTGTTTCTTTGTAGGATCAAATTTGTTTTACAAGTCGAAGGTTAACCTTGCAAAATATTTTTAATTTACACGTGGTTAGGATATTTGTTTGGATAAAATTCTCAGAATTGTACCAAACCTAAAAATATACTGTTCTTGGTTTAGAGATTTGTTTTTGTTTATTTCAGACGGCAGTTAATCATTACTGCTTTAATATAAAAGTAGCGGTTGTATAATGCATTTCAATTACCTGGGTAAGGAGGAAATACCAAATTAAAAAATATTCCATGTTAACTCTGAATATCACGTTTATAGAATCGCAAAACTTGGAAACAATATTTTGCTTAATTCAAGCAATTAAACCCACCCTTGAGCCAAAACATTTCCAATATAAACTACAAAATATATATTGACCGAAAGAGGTTAAGGAAAGTTGTACAGAAAGGAAATTGTACATTTTAGCATTAAATTCAATATCGAACGAAATTTCGTAAATCAAGTTTACAGGACTAAAAAAATAGCCGACCAGATAGCTCGTGAGATTTTTCCATTACACAGGGAGCACCCCGATGACAATAGCCCAAACACTTGTTCGAGCTGGTCATCAACACATTAGTATGATGGTTATCGATGATCTCCTTCGTAGTGGAGGGAAGGCAAGTTCTGTCATTTGGGCGCTGTGGATCATACTCATCCCAGGAGTTTGGATCATAACCCTGTTTGCCTATTTCCGTCAACAGATATCCAAGGCGTTTAGCGTGATCTCTTTGCTTCATGTGAAACTGGGGCAGTCGGTTGCAGCAAACTTCATTATTACTGTCGTAGGAGCGAAGGTGGGCGTATTGCGGCAGCATTTGTGTTCGCCATTGTTTATCAGCAAGGTCGATTTCTCTATTCATTTCCTCCTTCATAAGATTTGGTATAACCCGTTGATGGCTCTCGGTGGTAATACGATTCATATCAACCGAACGAATTGTCTTCGAACGAAAAATTTGTGTCTGGGTTATGTCCCCACAGTAGCCTTTTGGGTGTGTTGTGATACATTCCGGCCACCTGGATGAAACGGAATCACAATGAAAATTCATGATCAACGAAAAGAACAAAAAAAGTAGAGGAAAAAAAATGGGTCCGCGGTGTACACGGCAGAGGGCAAGGTAGATTTTATAAAAATCAATAGGCGCATGGTTCAAACGAGGCGGCGAGTGAGCATGTGGTCGCAAACAATCCGATGAAACCTGAGAGATATCCACATGATTTTTCTACTTAACGTACGTTTGATCAATAAAAAATGCACTAAACAACAAAATACGTTGTACCCTGTGGACGGTTTTGCTCCACATACCCGATACTCGAATACAGGCCATGAAACATGACGTGACAGAAAATACAAGGCCGAATTTCATTAGAGATTTATTTGACAAAAAGTCCTCAATCGCGACGCAATGGGAACGACATGCGCTCGATGCCCGACGATGTGATGACATCGATGACAACAGAATCGCCACAGTAGATATCACGTTCTGCTGCGCTTATGAAGATGTCACGCGCAAGACGAATAGCGGCATCCTTTTCCAATTGAACACAATCAGCCACAAGGTCTTCGCCACCAATCTAATATTTAATAGTAGAAAAATTGAAATCATACCTGACTATCCATAAATGGTTGCAGAATTGCGCTACTCGTGCCACAAGCACGATAAACTTCCCGTTCGTACGAACCAACAGGGTCATAAGAGTAAATTGCCCCTTTGCCATCCTCATCTATACCGGCCAACAATGTGCTAACATAGAAGGGGAAAAACCGTTTCGAGTATAATGTGATAGAGATTAAATTAGCAAAGGCGGTGAGCGAGATGTCTTTTTTGTGATGATATCGATATTCCTAAGGGGAGGTATGAGAATAAAGAGTGAACAAAACCTTGACGCGCGCCTCCAAAATCTTAGTAAATGTAAGAACATCTCCATGAAAGCCAGTTAAGCACATGCGCAAAGTCGGAGTTCTAGAGACGTTGGATAAGAATTTATAACAAACACTTCATAAATGTGTGGTGAATTTCTAGAAAATAACAGTCCTGCGTTCTCGTCAGTCAAACGCGTATCCGAGGCAACCAGTGAATAATCTTTGCCAGAAATACCAAGAGCCGTACTATTCAATAAAAAATCGAGGAAAACTAGATTTACCCTCCGTTTTGGGAGTATGGATTGAAGCTCATTATTCGAATGTGACTTGGTGGGTTTAATGCACAATCAAAATTGCTTTAGCCAATAAAAATCCCATATTCTCGTCTGCGCTAAATAGGGTCCCTAAGCATAGATGGTAAACATCTACATGTTTGAATTCGGGATTAAAATAGCCATAATTTTATTTTCATTAAAAAGAAGAACAGTGACATTTTATGAAGTTAATAGGTTCTGTACACGATAGTGATGAACTCAATTTTCTGACCAATCATGTTTTGACTTCAATGTGTGTATTCAGTAACGGTTTGCTGAATGTCAAGTTTTAAATTCCGCTCTTCAACTAAGCCAAATCAGCAAAATTTCATATTCACAAACAATGTGTTATTTGCTTATGTTATCTTTTCCTACATATATGTCTGACTTTAATTGATGTAAGCGTTTAAGCTCCATCAAAGAAGAATTTATTTTTTGGATAGCAATTAAGAAAATCACTCCCAGAGCTTTGGATTTATTAGGGAAAACAATTGCGATAATAAATAACAAATACAATGCCCTGCAATTTTAAAATATTATTATTTGTTGAATTAATATTTGGTTTATCCGAGACATTTCCTGTTCAGGCGAATCCGAAAATTGTATACGGCTTTTGTTCGTATAAGCCATTAATATTTGCACAATTGGTAATTAATTTTTTTACTAATCGGGACTCTACATTTATTAATTTTGCATTTTTAACTCACAACATGCCTATACATTTAATGAATAACGGTGAAGTGACGTAATTTATAAAATGATTGGCGGCTTGAGGACCAGAAAGAGTAATTGACTCGTAATTAGCGTTAACTTTTTGCTTGGAAAGTTTGTTTGACCTTCATATTTCTAAGACGGGATTTGGAAAATTTGATGACCTGGGTAAGATGCTGTGATGTACTGATTAATTAACGTTTGTTAAAAACGATAAAAAGATACACCTGCCAATAAGAACTCGTATTCGGGACAACGTTAAGATAAACTGGAGAGTTTTTCGCCGCCGATTCCCTCGCCAATGAGCACGCTGTTCGCGATTTCTTGGCGCGCACAAGACTTTTAGCCAGAAATCTGCGCCCAATCGCTCCACGGCCTCCTACACAACCTTCACATTTGGATCCGGCGCTAGATAAGTGCTCCCATGTTTTTGTCCGCTGCGACCGTGTACGACAGCCTCTCCAGCCTCCCTACGATGGCCCTTTTGAGTTCAGGAAACGGACGGCCAACGTTTTTACAGTGCTGATGTACGGTGTAGAGGACACTGTCAGCGTCGATCGTCTCAAAGCAGCTTTCGTGGATGAAACGCCGGTGGGTGAAAATTTTACCCCTTTCCGTGTTCCATCGAGTGACCCGTTTGCGACCACCATTTTTGATCCAACGCTTAAACGAAACTCGGACAATCCTTTTCCACATCACCAACCCAAGGACAAACCACCTGTAGGTCTCCTAACCACCCGAGTACATTTCCCTACCGAACTAACCTCGTATATCTGTTAAGCCATTCCGTCGTTTCACGACTTCTTTTCTAAGGAGGGTGACTTGTAGTTAACTTTTGTTTAGAACGATTCGAACCTACGAAGTGGTCGTCTTGATTCCTTATATTCGGTGGGCCCGTAAGGATAAGAACTTATCTATTATCAAACCTTCAATCCTTTTAGCTATTGGAGATGATTTTTGTTTCTCATATGTATGAATTCCATTACACAATCTTTTATTTCATTCAAACATTTTGCATAATTCTCAAAAATGCCTCAAACGCCTCAAATGTGTAAACTTAGTAAACTCCAGGAGGCTTTTTAAATATTTTTTCTAGTTGCCTGCCTATGCTCTCCAAACAAAAATAATCTTATAACGCCAATTAAATCGAATAGCTGGTCGCATATTAGATTACCTGTCTAATCCCCTCTATTAAAGTGTATCCATGTGTAAATCTCTTCAACCAATGCGTAGAAAATAATGTTGGACACCTACAAAACGGCGGCATATCGAAATTCGGGCAGTCTTTGTTTGTCCGGATTTTTAGTCACACCAGAGTATGTGAAGCAGGAACAAAAATCCGTATCTTGTTAAACTGTTTTTATTTAATCGATAGGTTTTTTCCTCGTGATTTCAATAAAGCGTTCATAATAATGTTTACGATTATCATTATTAAAGTCGATATAACTTGTATTAATTTAAAAAATCTCCCCTGAAAGGACAAATTGTTTTGTAGGTTAAAAAAATTTTGCCATTCTAAGAAACCTCTCTGTAAGTTATCGTCTCGATTAATGGAAATAAGAGCAATGTCGAACGCGAGTCTTTTTTCCGATTTCAGGTTACGCTATTCAAAAATATCCATGTTGAAATCCACAGATACAAGTCTTACATTAATTGCTTTGCTTATATATACTTGGCGGCTTCCTGATCTGTAGAAAGCGGTCAAGGTCGATCTTGTAACAATTTTTCTGAATTCACTTTTTGTAATGCAATTCATGTCCCCATATACATCGCCCATTTGACTATTCTAATTAACGATAAGACAGAATTCCGCATGATAGTGTTGAACATACCGTGTTTGAGAGCGAGAGAAGTCGCGCTGTCTCTCTCTCAACAAAATAATAATATAATAATAATTTTTACGCTTTATTAAGGTCACAAAGACCAGAACTTTCAGCATTTTAATGTTTAACAGGAATGGAGGAAATAACAACGAGGTAATGGCGGCCATAGAAGGCCTTGTCCATAACGCGCGCGAGACAGTTTCCGCCACAAGCGCACGCCACTACATACAGGATATAGCTCTCAATTAGCAGTTCAACATCCACGCATTGCACCCATTTCTATAACTTTCATTGCAACACCCCCTTTATTGCGTTTACTTTTCGAAAATCATACCTGAGTGAAGGCAACCAATCTAGTTTGTTCATATTATTTATCGTGTGGTTACGAGGTCTCTTACTTACCATATGTAATGGGTTTGTAACACACTAGTGAAGCAGGCAACAAAAACGGTTCGCGTATATATCATTGTTAATCATATTATTTTTAAGCTGAACGTTTTTTACTCGTGACCTCAATAAAACGCTTACCAATGTTATTGTTTAGCGGAAATAGCTTCTTCCAGTTTTTTTTGGTGCGGGGCCGTTGACGGCCTCCATCATTAAAAAGAAATTATTTTGCTTTATTATAGAAAACTGTTCTGTCAAAACATCTTCATCGATCTTTTTACTACATTTAGCAACAAAAAAATTCCTCTGTTTAAACTCATCAATTTCATGGATTTACCCTTGATCAAACGACAATACTCGCGAAAACAGCTCACTGAATACCGCAAACACTTAATTGTTGACG
Source organism: Proteocephalus fallax (assembly GCA_028672205.1). Lineage (NCBI taxonomy): Eukaryota > Metazoa > Platyhelminthes > Cestoda > Proteocephalidea > Proteocephalidae > Proteocephalus > Proteocephalus fallax. The sequence goes on along the minus strand of JAPUBX010001519.1, from coordinate 857,668 downwards.
CAAGTCTATCTGAGTCCCTTCTAAAGTGCAAATCGCTGTCTAACAGGTTATTTTATAAAAAGACATCGATTAATCAATATGCTTCTCGCATTCATAATGAGGCTTTAATCGACCGACCGCATGAGAACAGCGGTTTTGTGCCTACAACTACTGCACTCCCGCAACTACCACTCACTCAGACCAAGCGGCAGCATCGAGCTGGTTGGCTTAATGCTGTTCGCAGTCGCTATCCCGCAAATACATCACTTCCAGCTCTTGCGTCCTTTAATGTGCGTTCAATTCTCAACAAAGTTGACGATTTTCACTCTCTGCTAACAACTGCTCTGTTTAAACCTGTCGGCGTGGTCTGTCTACAAGAAACCTTTCTTCGGGACATCAATCTGGATCACATATTTATGCCAGAGAATTTCGAATGCTTTCGTCAAGATAGAGTGGTCGGCGTTAAATCCAAGGGTGGTGGTGTCGCGAGTTGCATCAATCTCAGCTGGTCAAAATCGAACAAAAAGGTTTTCTGCTATGCAGCTAGTGCTATTGAATGTGTTGGGGTTATGTGCCATCCAAGGTCTCTTCAAAACTGCAAGTCTGTGACAGTCTTTAACTTGTATATCCCCCCATCTTCTACTAGAACAGACATATCTAAGTTCTATGATTCGCGAATACCTTTTATTTCTTCAATTATGGATGATTCTTTCATTTTACTGTGTGGTGGTTTCAATTCTGCGCCTATTAGCCCTCTTCTTACACTTGGTCTAAATACCATAGTCAATTTTCCAACACGCGAAGGGAATCTTCTTGACCACATATTTGTGTCCGATTCTTCTCTGTATGCATGTCGAAAACGTGCACCTTTAGCCCAGTCGGACCACTGCATCGTTGTTGGTCTACCGAAAATATATGGCAAGGATAAAAAAAACCATCAATGTTGTCCCAAACCTAAAAAAATGCGTATCCGCTCTCACTGCCTCCAGAACCAGTGCAATTTAAGAGATGCCGTTGCCACAACCGACTTCAAAGTTTTCGAGGATTCCGACTTCGATAAAGAGATAGACAATATCAATAGTTATCTCCGATTTTTGTACGATACGCATTGTCCACTCACGGAACTATCCCTCACCCCTCGTGTAATATCTTCTCCATTTCTGAAACGACTGAGGCGAAAAAGGAACGACTTTGTCGACAGGGGAGGTATCGAGAAATTAAACCAATTTCGATACAGATCACAGCTGAGGTAAATCGCCTTAACAAAATATTTGTAGATGAGCTGTTCAGAACATCGAAACCCGGTGACCTCTGGAAAAATCTTAACAGATTGACGGGAACCCGCCGCCCATATCTACAAAGTGGTGCCCTAGACCTTGATGCTCTGAACGATGGCTTTATCTTCAAATCCGCTGACCATTCCGCGGTACCTCTGGTTAGATCTCTTAATCCCAGCGCTTTCCTGCCCGCTCACGAATCCTCTATCTCCGACAGGGTCGCCCCCGCGATTCTTAAAATCTGTCACCGCGAGATTTCTCCAATTGTGACCCAGCTTGTGAATCATTCGTTAGGGGAATGTTCCTTTCCTTCGGAATGGAGAGACGTCGCTATAACACCGATTCCGAAACCGACCAATGGTTCCGCCGGACCTGTGAAGTACAGACCTATCGCAAACTCATCCGTGTGGTTAAAAGTGATTGAGAAGCACCTCCTCTCTAAACTAGATGACACGCTCAAAGCTGCAGATGACCCTCTTCAGTTTGCTTATAAATCAAATCGAAGCACTCTGGACGCCGTGGCTACGTTATCGCACACACTCCACTCTTCACTTGATGCCGGAGCGAAAGCCGTCAAAGGGGTGTTCTTGGACTTCTCCTCTGCTTTCAACACTATCTCACGCTCCCGCATCCTGTCTCAACTAGGTGAAGATGGCGTTGAAGGATGGTTGATTAATTGGCTTCAAAACTATTATTTCTAATCGACGTCAACACGTCAGAGTCGGAAATAAAGCCTCCACCTCCTTGCCAAATAACTGCGGTGTACTACAAGGCGCAGTGCTATCTCCCTTCCTCTTCAACTATTACACGTCCAGCCTTCGGTCCCCTAACGACGTGACACTAATAAAATACGCGGATGACCTGACTTTATGCCATCCATGCAAGACGCAAGGCGATTCTCAACAGCTCGGACAGGCAGTCACTGAGGTACTTGAGTGGTCTTCCAAGAATGATCTTTTGCTGAATGCATCAAAATGCATCCATATCACATTTTCCCTGACAGCCGCTGCCGACACCCCCGAAATTTCTTCACTACATAACTTCGCTTCGAGCCCAAAATCGAAGTATCTCGGGGTGATTTTTAACAGTCGGTTATCGTGGAGTGATCATGTCGATGTTGTCTTTGGTAAAAGCCGCCGTCTTTGCTTCCTTGTTCGCCGATTCAGGAGACTTGGTTTGAGCTCGAGCCATATAAAAACCTTCGTGCATGCCTGTATAATTCCCCTGATTGTATATTGTTCCCCAGTAATTTTCCCCGGCCTTAAATGCTCTGACTTTGTAACCCTTCATCGACTTTTTAAAATAATCTCGTTTTCTAGCGGTCTGCCTATTCTCTCTATCAAAGAAATCATCGTTGAACGCCACTTCAATAACTGCTCATTAATCGCTGCCCGAATTTTAAATGACCCCTCCCATCCCCTCTATTCCAGTTTATCGGAATGTAAATCTCTTCGACCAATGCGCCGTCCATACCGTTCAATTCCAACAAGAACGGCGGCATATCGCAATTCGGTCATTCCCTATTTGTCCCGATTTTTAGTCTCACCAGACCAGGTTAAACAGGAACTACAAGACAATTTTCGCATCTAATATTTGTTATCCTGCCTTTTTTAATGCTGAAAGTTTTGGTCCTCGTGACCTCAATAAAGCCACTACAATTATTATTTTTATTTTTATCAAACTACGAATAACGATGCGTGCTGGCAATAACTGTCCGCAGGTTCTCATGTTTGCCTAGTTTAAAGGTATTATTTATTTACACGCATAAAGATTTATCACGAAATAATAATAGCTTTAAAAACGCCTCACCCTGAATAAATCTTAAGAAAACGACTGAAATACAAAACGCAATGACCTTTATGTGAATAAATTCGGACCGAATTACACATTATATAATAATTTTAGTGGCTTTATTGAGGTCACGAGGACCAAAAATGTCAGCATAAAACAAGACTGTATAAAAATTACTAGTTACGTAAATCGTCTTTTACTTCCTGCTTTACCTGCTCTGGTGAAACAACAAATTATTATGTTCGACTCTTCTTTAGTTAAGAAATGAACTGCAATGAAAATGACATATTTTTCGTCACTCAGATTCCAAAAATTCTTTCAGCCGCTGATTTTCGACGTGTTTTCTCCCAGCACATTGAAGCTGGCGTATTTACATGTTTCCACTATCGTCGCCGCCCGCAATCGCAATATGTCTTTCAACTTTCTTCAAACCCTAACTGTAAGGAATTCATTTCTGTACTGAAACGACATCGATCATCAAAATCATCATTCTGCACCGCTGTCTTTGTCGTCAGTAAGCAGCACACACGTCAATTGCTCGCCTCCTTTGGTGATTCTTGGGCAACAGATGAAATAACTGGGGATTACGAAGCATGCCGGATTTATCCAATACAGTACACGGAATCCGAGCTACCCAGGCTCAATAGTACGTGTTTTAAAGTATCAATGTTTCTGTACTTATAGTTCTGATTGCCGTTTTAATAAGTTTTGATTCTTATGTGTTTAGTTACATTATTTCTTTTAGAATTAATCGAACTTTCGCCACCAAATTTTATGCCTCGTGGGAATGTCGGTACAACAACAGCGCACTTTTTCAATCTCATCCGAACTTGCCAATTGAGCCCTCATATTATTAAGCGGTTGCATCTCATATTTCCTCGTGGTTCGCACAACAGAAAATACGGAAACGTGCCATTCGACTACAGCTATCTTGATCATAATTATATCTTTGACGACGAACTTCAATCCAGTTTGGGGCCTCTCCTAGAGGTCCACAACCCCAAAGGAATAACATTTTCGAATCCTGTTGATAATGACGAGTTAGCAGAAGAGTGGGATCGATTCGAGAGCCTCCATGACGACCCCTACAATGTAGATCGGAGCGCCAATCATTCGCTAAAATATGAGAATAAAATTGAGTTAAAGTGGGAGAAGGGTGGTTCTGGTTTGGTCCACTACATGGACGATATGGTATGGCGAAAACGCGAGAGTGTGCGCAAAGACGAGTTTTTCGACGAACCGGCCTCCTTCGACTGGGACATTGATACACGACAGTACAGTGACGGGGAAGAGGGCTTTTCTGGTCCGGGTGGTCCCGATCTCGATGCTGCGCAGCTGTTAGATATACACGGCGCCACGACGTACAGATCGGTAAGCCCTTTGCACAAGGCTTCATGTATTGCTTTTTATTAAGATGCAGTTGGTTTTCGTTTCCGTGCCGCGGTATCATCCGCAGTCTTCGATTGAAGGTGCAGCCGCCGTTAGAGTACCACGCTTCAAGTCTGTTGTGTTCCGCAAAGCTTATGAGCCGTTCATCGTTTTCGCTTCGTTGTCCGAGGTCCAATTTCCTGCGGATATGCCGCGTGGTTTGGGCGTTCGAATCTCCCGTTACGCGTATAATGTCGCTTTGGGAGACTTTGTTTTCTGCTTACTGTAGTTCACCATAAAAGTAGTCGTCCAAGGGTCTACCCCGAAAGCAGATTAGGGCCTAAGGGATGCGGATTCCCACGCAGGCATCGAGTTGTTCACCAGGCACCTTAAAATGCCGTACTCCATAATTAGTTAGACGGTCTATGGCGATGCTGTAGTCGTGTAGTGTGCGGGATACATCTCCGTAACTGCTCTCAAGTTTCAGCAGCACGTATGTAGCTGTTAGTGGGGAAGTTATTTTGGTAGGGGGTTTGAAAGTTTCCAGCTGGCTTGTTTGTCGTTGGGTGGTGGGGCTGGAGAAGCGTCGCTTCCCGGGGACGCCGTTCCATGAGTTGAGCCTAATATGCTAGACATATTCTTTAGGTTTCTCAGAGATTCGGTACAGGTTGCGTCCCTTACGCCACCGGCTTTGTTTGCGAGGCGACTATGTCAAGTGCAAACCACAAGGCAGCAGGGATCTGTGAGAAATTTACTCCTCAGCTACCTGCACGAAATATAGTCCGTCTTTCAACGGTTTACCGGGGTGTGGCTGCTGACGCTGTTTGTAGTCAAAGGTGCGAGTTGAGTGTCGAGCGGTGATCAAAGACTGGGAGGGAGGTGCTTCTCCTACCAAACACTCCATACAATGTGTCGGCAGATCCTGTTCACCTGATTCCCAGGTGCACTCTGTTCGGACCTCTCCCAGCTTTTCATGCAAATTCATGAAGCCTTTAGATGCACATGTAGCTGGGAAAGCGTCAGGAGTATCCTGTGTGAGGCCCGGGCGATTTTCCCCCACTCAAGATATAGCAGATAGTCGACCACAACGGCGAATATTTTTTTGTCGCCAAGCGTGAATAAAAATTAGTGCGGTTATCGCCTGATTGAAGATGAATCGGTTTCATGGGAATGCTACACAGTTGACGTCCCCAGTGCCATCGAAGAGCTGGAAGTGGCCGATACTTCAATAATATCATATTAATTATTGTTATCAAACAGATTGTGGAACAGTGCACTAGACCCGGTATAATTTCATGTTTCAGGAATATGCCGAACGGGTGATGCGTGCGTGCGGTTGGCGTCCGGGAGCACGATTGGGCAGAAACGCTCAGCGTCGCGGTCTCCTGAAACCAATCACCGCCAAGGATGGCTGGCTCTCTACGCAAAGAAGCGGATTCGGTTTTCAGCAGCGGAAACACCGTCACAGACGCCCCAACCCGCCTTCCCAATCTGGTGGAGGCGTTTACCTCCGATCAATATTTGACAGCGCCAAGACCGTGGCTGTTCGCAGTGGTGAGGCCAGTTGGGTCTCTAATCCTCGGGTCCGTTGTGACCCCGCCCTTCGTGTTAAATATCGTAGTGATTGGTCGGCGGCTGTTAACCGAACGGTCATTTTAACTCCTCATGCCTCGCGGGGTTTCGAAGGCATCCAATTTCTTTCCCGTGGACTACTTGATCAAAAATAAATTATGTTTCTTTGTACTATATCCATGCACAATCAGGCTTGGTTGACCTTTCGGCCAGACCTCTTCTACGTCACGTCGTGCACATGTAGCAGACCGGCGATTTCTGCATTTATCTTGAGGATCGAAACCTAAACAATTTCTACAGAAAATTATCCCGAAGCAAGAAGTAATCACCCATTATAAAAACGATAAATGCATTTATATTTTCGTAAAAAACTATTTTCTTGAGGCAGCCACCAGTTAGTTGCCCGGTTGGATTGTAATTTTGCAGAGACGAGCCAAAAGTCCAGCAAGCTGAAGCATTGTTCCGAGACCTTCGGCGATTCTCAAATGGACAAGACCGACTTCCTGGATAAACAAATAACGATGGCTGTCTTATTTAAATTCAAATAATTATTTACTCTGAATGTGAAACCTGCCTTGATGTACTCCAATTTGAGGTATTCGTCCATTTGGTGGTTCTTGACGATGCGGAAGAGCATGGAGAAGACGTCCTCCGCCGCATATCCGAGGTCCCAGAGGTGCCTTAAAATCTTGTGGGCGGCAGATAGATGACCTTTCAGACAGTGGTCGATCATGTTCTGCACAAGCAGTGGGTGGGGCTCATCGCAGACCTTGAAAACATTTTCGCTGGTCACAAACCCAAAGCCCTGGTACGTCGATTGCAGATTGTTCAGTGCCTAAAGCAATAGGACAGTGACAAATCCACGGCTACTTTGTTATAACCACGTAACTTGAAACGCGGGGTTACACCAAGCCTGTCATAAAGGATGGGATAAAATGGCTAGAGATCGCCGATAAAATATGACGAAAGTTTGCATAATTGCCATTGAGAATAGCTACACCTCTCGCAAACACCGCTTTTTCGTGCGAATATCTCATTAAGATTGTCGGGAATATTTTAACAGGTGGCCGCGTCCCCAGTAGCGCCAACTGTGTTGGATGCTGCCGAGTGGACCTCACTCAGGCCGTTGCATCATCCAACACAGGGACGATAGGTGGAACTCCAGGATAATGCAGCCAGTTTCTGTCGACAATATCCACCCAATGAACGACCTTGCAAAGGCAGTCGGCTGGCGATAAACACACCGACATGCTGCAGAAACCACACCTCAACGATTCGTCGGTAGACTATGTAGTGAGGGTGTGCCCCAGGACCACTAGGTCGTCCGCGAATTCCAGGTCGAGGAGGTGGAGGAAGTCTTACTACGAGTCGACAGCGCCACGAATGGCATCCAGCAGCTGCGTTCTAGTCTGCGGGGTCGAGCGGAGATAAGCCTAAGTTTCGCTAACCGGCTGTGAAACCTAGCAACTGCATGTCGAAAACAACAGGAGATTCCAAGTACTCCATAGCTCGACGAATCCTGAAAGCGGACTGGCGCGACCAACTCTCGAAAAACTAAATAAGGCGTGGATGTTCAGACGCGGATAAGCAGCCAACTCTTCTACAACGCTGTCGGCTGCATTAGTTCGACCACTTTCTTAGCCGCCCAGCGACGGAGCTCGTAAAACTCCGTCTTTTCCCGTCACCATGCACGGATTGGCGCTGGAGGGGTCGTTGGACAGCGTGGATTAGCACCATCAAGGCGGACGCGGAGCGCTTAGAGCGACAGAAGGTATACGGGGTGCGTCGTCGGAGAAAGAACTGGCCTCCGAATGCCGTGCGTGAGCGGCTACGATCAACGACATTCGTAAGGAGCTAGCTGTACCAAAGAAGAGGTTTCTCTCAACGATATCCACTCGACTCGAATAATTCTTCAGAAAATGGCATTTTAAAATGAACGTCTACGCCCATTACTAGTATGTAGTAACAGAAAAACTCGTAAGCCTCAAGCGGATGATAGGACAATCGCAAAACGGTTAAAGGATCCTCGTAGGAAATGGGGGGGGGGGCGTTATAACGGATACCCTACCTGTCGCATGTCCCCTTCGGCGGTGAACACAACGGCCTCCAGTCCTTCATCAGTATAGTCGACACCTTCGGTCTTGGCAACTTGAAGAAGACGCGCCATAAGCTGCACTGATGTAAGTTTAGCATAACGCAGGACAGCACAACGTGACTGAATGGGCTCGATGAGCTTGGAGGAGTCATTGCATGCCAGCGCAAATCGCGTGGTTCGCGAATAAATCTCCATAGTTCGCCGGAGAGCCTGTTGGGCACCCTCCGTCATGCTGAAATGATACAAAACATAATACCGGAGACCATAAAATCGATGAAGTTTTTTGTTTACGCCAATTGAATGAACTCCATTCCACACCGGCATGACAAATTAGGATTCCACACAGCTCAGGCAAGCCATCACTGACTTAGTCGAATGGTCTTCATGGAATGGCCTTCTGTTGAATGCATCAAAACGCGTCTCCATTAGGTTTACTCTGAGAGCAGATGTTGATACTCCGGCGATTGCTTCACTTCGTAATGTCATCTCAAGCTCAAACTTCCTGGGTTTTCAACAGTCAGTTATCTTGGAGATCTCATCATGCGGATGCCGTCGTCTCAGTTTCTTAGATTGCCGTTTAAGGCGACTTGGAGTAAGCTCAAACCGTATCAATACCTTCGCATATGCCTGTATAATTCCCCCGTGATTTTTCCTGGCCTAAAATAATATAGTTTTCTAGAGGGCTACCTATGCTCTCCATCCAAGAGACCACGATTTCACTAGTTTTTAGGGTGACTCCTTCCATCTAATCAATTCAAATTCGTCTTAATGTAAATAACTTTAACCAATCCGTGCATACCCACAAGAACGACAGCATATCGAAATTAGGTTATTCCTTCACCCCAACAGGCGAATCCGTAACTCAAGCACAAATTTCCAATAAAGCATTGGTAATCGTATATTTTTGTTTTTATACTGAACGTTTTGGCCCTACTGGCCTTAATATAGCAATTCACATTATCCAAAACATTAAAATTGGCGCGGCTATCACCTACTAGAGGATAACCCGGGTTCATGAAGGTTTGCCGTGAAGATTCTCGGGAATATTTTGACAGGCGGCGTCCACAGTACGACCCCTGGTGACTTGACCCTGGAGTCTAACCCAGGTCCCTTTTCAAGAGAACAAGGATGCTAACAGCTACACTATCGAGCTACCAATAACCATTATAATGGTGTTGAATAAAATTATTAAGTTAATAAAAAGGAACGCACCTGTCCGCCTCGTCGAGGATGACAAACTTCTGACGTCCTAGAGGAAGCGTAACCTTCTTCTGGGCAAACATCTTAATGCGATTCCGAACCACATCGATACCCCGATCATTAGAGGCATTTAACTCGAGCACTGCCTCTTTGTAGTTGTTTCCTAGGAGGGCTCGAGCCAAACAGAGGATGCTGGTGGTTTTGCCGCATCCCGGAGGCCCAGCAATGATTATGTGTGGCACATTGCCTGAGCGCGAGAATGAATCGAGTCGCTGTACTGTGGATTCATTACCAACTATTTCGGAGAGTAGCATAGGGCGGTGTTTTTCGATCCAAGGGACGTCCACACCCGAAGATGGTTTCGAAGACGACGGTTTCGGAGCATCTGCGTCAATAGATGTTTCTGTTGGCATGTTCTATTGATATTCTGAATAAATAAAGAACGACATTGAGCCACTGAAGTAGATTACGGATATAATAAACTCATCGCGGGAAAAACACTGCAAGGCAATTTAAGCACAATTGACGTACGAAATGCACACATACCAAATGAGTCCATAATGTAAGATGAGCGAAATATATTCGATCGCATTTTTAACTTACATAATCGAGTCTTCGTGGGCTTGTTTGATCAGGATTTGGATTGAGTCCCGATCCAACCAATCCAATATGAGCATTGTGTTTTGTATACGATGGTAAACGTGGTAAAAAATGTGTTATCGACTGAATTTTAAGACAAGTTGGTGGTAAAATTTGATTAAAAAAATTAAAAATAAATTAACTTGATTTTTTTACTTCATTTGAATGTAGTCTGGGCCCTTGTGTTAGCCAGGGATACAAAAGTACGGCTAATCAACTTTGAGATTAATTTCGTCGTTTACCCAAGCTTCAAAGCCGTCTCCTCTCCCCTTTGCCCATAAACTGATTTCTGCGTTAAAAAAACACCAATTTTAAATTAGTTTGGTCTCCACGTGTGTGTACGAGGTTATGTGAATACACTTTTCATAAATCGTCCTTGTGTTATTGTAATGTTGGTAATGTAACACCCCTTGTTTTACTATGCTACCTTTACCTTATAGGGGGGGCGCGCACTTTTGGACACACCGGTTTACGCCCACGACGTTACACACCTCACAGCGTGCGAGTTGTGGATCTTCATTCAGATAAAAGGGACCCTGTTTTAGAAATCTCTGACGAGAAGGCTGTCTCATTGGTGTCAGAAGTATCGAATCCATCCCAAACGATAAATTCGTCGTTAGCCCCTTACACACCCGACCAGAACATCGACCACTGACTACGCTACGGTTAATTATTCCTCTATGAGAGGTCGGCACCTAACTATACACTGCGCAAGCTGCCCCAAACTCGGCTGTGACCTTATCCTAGGAATGGACTTTATACTCAAACATGGGCTAGTCATAGACGGGTGCAACAAGGCAATCAACCTTAATACAGACTCCATTGGCAACCTTAATACGCCGTCTAACGCTAACGAATATGAACCCTTTTGCAGACAGGTTTACGCCGCCATGGCCCCTCTCGTCACCGATTTACAGGAGATTGTTGAAAAGTCTACCGATATTTCACCTGCAGACAGGACCTCCCTAATCAATCTCCTCCAACAGTACTCCAACATGTTTGCCTAGGACGACACCAGGTTAGGCAGGACGTCTATTTTTCGCCACAAAATAGAAACAGGAGACACAAGACCCATCTGGCAGCCACCACGACGTATCCCCCCCCGCTACAAGACCAATTCACCAAAATGTTAGACGAGATGTTCCGAGACGGAGTTATTCGCCCTTCGAAGTCACCATGGGCCTCACCTATCACGTTAGTCCCAAAGAAAGATGGTACCATACGCCTGTGCATTGACTATCGCGGCCTCAATGCCGTCACAAAAAGAGACTCGTTTCCCCAGCCACGTATCGACGACACCCTAGATGCGCTGGGTCACGCCTGCTGGTTTTCCACGATTTACCTTAAATACGGTTACTGGCAGGTCGAAGTCACCCCCAAGGATCGCGAGAAAACCGCATTCATCCTCCCCAGCGGCCTATTCGAGTTCGATACCATGCCTTTTGGTTTGTGCAACGCTGCAGCCACCTTCCAACGCTTGATGCAAATTGTGCTACAAGGTCTATATCCCAAACAGTGTTTGATATACCTGGACGACGTTATTGTATTCGGTCGAACAGTGGCAGAACACAACCGCAACCTAGATGCGGTTCTCGCTCGGTTCCAGGAGGCGGGCCTTACCCTCAGCCCCACAAAATGCTGCTTCCTACAGAAATCCGTCAAATACCTCGGACATATTATCCCAGGAAAAGGACTAGAGATAACAAGCGATCGCGTCGAAGACGTCAAGAACTGGCCACGTCCCTAAAACCAAACGGACGTGCGAAGCTTCCTCGGCCTAACCAACTACTATAGGAAGTTCATAAAAGGGTACGCGAAGATCGCAACCCCTCTCCACAAACTGACTGAAAAAGAGGCCAAGAAGGCATTCCCTTGGGCCCCCAAACATGACGACGCCTTCGCCAATCTAAAGATGGCCCTCTGCGAAAAGACCATCGCGCACTTACGTGGCTGACAACAATGAAGGACACTGACAGATCCGTAGCCAGATGGTACGAGGAGCTCCAGCAGTTGGATTTTGAAATCCAGTACCGCTCCGGAAAGACACACTCTAACGCGGACGCACTCTCACGCATACCCGACACGCCCGACGCCGTCTGCGCTGTGTTTTTAAGCGAACCTACGCGGTACCAATGGTCATCAACCCAGAGCAGCGACCCTGACACCGCCATCATCTATGACCGCGTCCTACGGAACAGCCGGAAACCTTCAGCATCAGAGATGAGCCTCGCAAGCCCCTCCACAAAACACCTCTGGCACGAATGGCCCCGTCTGTCGATTCAGAACGACGTCCTCATCTACCAACAAGATCGCTCCCAATCTGAACGCGTAGTTGTCCCTGGCTCCCCAGTCAACCAAGTAATCTTTGACGTCCACGAGCAACTCGGCCATCCAGGAGAATGCAAGATGGAAACCGCAATTACTCATCGATACTGGTGGCCGAATATCCGAGACGCCGTGAACACGTTCTGCAGAACCTGTACCCCGTGTGCCAGTTTCAAGGGCCCAAATGCCAACCCCATCGCTCCACTCAAACCAATGCCTGTCGAATCCCCCGGAGAACGCATCGGTTTCGACATCGTCGGCCCACTTCCGCTGACAGAAAGCGGAAACCGGTATATCCTAGTCATGGTAAAATACTTTACCAAAGCGGCTGAAGCCGAAGCACTCGGAGACGGCGCTTTCACATTCTTGAACCGTTGGGTCGCCCAAAACGGAGTCCCCGACAGTATCCACAGCGACCAAGGTTCGAACTTCGAGAGCGCCGTTTTCAGTCATTTCTGCACCTTGCTAGGCGTCCACAAGATGCGCACCACCCCCAGACACCCCCAAGGCAACGGCCAAGTGGAGAGGACCAATAGGACACTCCTCGACTTCCTCAAGAGTTTCGTCCGTAACAACCACCCCCATGATTGGGACTGTCACCTAGGTCGCAGCCTGCTAGCATACCGGCCCACCATTCATTCTTCCACCGGATTCTCCCCTTTTAAAATGGTTACAGGTCGCGAAATAAGAATCCCAGCCAACATGTTGAACACGGCTCCCGCACGCCCTCAGTTTAAGCCACCAGACGCCATCCTTAAACTACAGGAAGACCTCCGTAACACCCACACCTGGCTCGTGTACACCTCGAACGGCATATGATCGCCAGAAGACCATCTATGACCGCCGACCTATGACCTATCAAATCGGAGATTTAGTACGCAGACACCGACCTGTGGCCCCACCCGGCGTTCCTAAGAAGTTTCACCCTCCTTGGAGCACAGAACCCTACCGAGTCGAACGGGTCTTGCAACCCAACCTTTACGTCATCCGTGCATCTGAACATCCCCATGCCCCCCTTGTGACGGTCCACCACAATAACTTTACCCCTTTCAGAGGAAAACTAGCTCCAGCGGATACTAACACTACCCCATTCGTGCCGGAATCCGACCTTCCCCGGAGATCGTCCCTACCACGAGCACTGAGGACAGTGCTCCCTCTGGAGGGGGGTAATGTAACACCCCTTGTTTTACTATGCTAATTTTACCTTATAGGAGGGGCGCGCACTTTTGGACAAACCGGTCTACGCCCACGACGTTACACACCTCACAGCGTGCGAGTTGCGGATCTTCATTCAGAAATCCTAGAACCAACTCAACGTCCTCCTTCACTATTCTGAACTTACTTACCGGTCATTTCTCTCCAATTTTCATATCTAAGTGTTACGATAATCACATCCCCTCTACGTATACATATATATCTATTTCTACATTACCGACTCCTTCTCTCGCCTGTTGGAATTAACATGCCACCTAAAAGGGACCCTGTTTTAGAAATCTGACGAGAAGGCTGTCACAGTAATGAACTGGTGGTCCGGAAGTGTTGTAGCGCTGGACATCAGCCTCAGTATATAAAGTTCGAAAAGATAACATTTTTGTATGCTTTTTTATTTGAGTCAAATTTAATTAACGATTTAATCTTAACCAACTTTAAGACTGAGTTCAAACGCCAACGTTTTACATTCATACCACAGAGCGTATTCTAGAAGTAGTGAACAATAACTACGAAATTAATGTCTACACGTTTCTGCACGGTTGCTGCTTGTTTGAAATGTGTTGATAACGAAAGTTGAACGTCATTCGTTAACAAGATTGTGAATTTGTTTGTCTGAGATTCATCAATCGTACAGGTCCGGGGCGAATCAAGTGAAGAAAACGCCCGGAATTTGAGCCTCGACCATCTCCCTATATATCGAACCGTGATGAAGAAGCGATAAGACGGTCTAACCGCAGCTGAGAATGCTCCGGCTCATTTATCCTTGTTCTTCAGACTCGCGCCAAAGGTAAGTCTTATAGTACCTTGTTATAAGTAAATAAAAGGCAAGCAATCGCTACCTTTTACACGTATACAATTTTAAACACGTGAAGGTAGTAATTTTATCAACAATTGACGTCGGAGTGTTCTATGTATGCGTTTCCTACCCGCAACCCTTAACAGTTACAAATGGTTTAATATCCCACGCGTAAAAAGCCTTGGGCTAACCAGTAAATTTAAGGTGAAGTTGTTACTGCCACTGAATTCTTTTAAAAAGAAACCATAAACAGCTATCTTCGTTTTTCTCAGCCGAATTTTCCTTGACCTCCCCACCTTGTTGTGCAATCACCGTTTCAAACAAACTGTGACGTCGACCCTACCGGATTGCCAAACAAAAGCTAATTAATACATGATCATAGAGGAGGTAAATCTGCACAATGCGCCCGGCAACTTTAGAAAAGATCGACACTGATTGGGAGGAAGCCGTCACTTGTGGAGAATAAGCGGCTCCCTTGGTCTTTGAATGAACTAGATTCGGTGGAACAATTCCAAGATCTAGATGTTGGCTACCAAAACATGTATACAAACAAATTAATGCATTAAGTGGCCTCAACGTACCATTAAAGAAGATAGAATCTAATTTATATATTTCAATTTTCGTATTTCTCTGTTTTGGAAGTTCATATATATTTGAATTCTTAAAATAAAAACAGCATCCGATTTTTAATTTTATGTTCGTTTTTAATTTTGTCACAAAGTTTTGTTTAACTGAATCAGTTTATAGTTTCATTTACTTGCGGTAGGTCAATTTGCTTACATATAATTGGTTAGCTAGAGGTCGACGAAATATATTGCAGATTCTCTATCCTTATTGGGCACTTGTTTGCCGTCATTGGGAGGGTTGGGTCTTGGCAGTCGTACATAGCATGGTTGATCAGAGTCACCCGACCGCACTTTTTCTTCTAGAAATTCTGCTTAATCACCAAGGACCCATTCCGATTCACGCTCTCTATTTATCTTTTCAAGCCTCAATAAACAACACCAATGGTTATATTGACCCTTATTGCTTTGCTATACCCATAAATGGTGCGTCATTATCGGAATTCGTCGAGTTTCTTCAAAGTTTACCGTCTCTCTTTGTAATTGTCGGAAACTATGTGTATCCAGCAGGCATGTTTGATGTTGACCGCGGGTCTAATGTGGTTCCACAGACGATTTCATACGCTGATGCCCAATGTATAAATAAACTGACAAGTGACCACATGATAGGGTCTAATTCGATCCCAGCTTTCTTTGACCCCATCGTTCGCCGCAACACCATCGCTTTCTTGCAGAATTACCTGGGTGGCCCTCATCGATACATTCCCATCCAAGAATTGCATGGCTGTTTGTTGTATATATCGCCAGTTCTCCGCACTTCTCTTCCGAATTTGAAATCGCTTACGACATTTCTACGCCAGTATCCTGAAGTGTTTCACTTAAAAGATGGAATGGTTCGGTTAACCAAACCGAGGCGAAATTGCCGTTATGTCTTTCACGCAGATTCCCCCGTTGATAACACTACTTCTGGCGATGATGGATACTGCAATGCCCAGGATGTCCCAAAGTTTGAAGTCATCATCTCAGGTTCACCGGACTTTGCCAACGCGAAAACCACCGTTCTTCCTGCCTCTGACTTTTCGGTCATTCTAATTCTTCGACGGATTCTCCGACCTGCGGGTGCCAAAGGGTTTCATGTTGCCATCGTCATTAAAAAACTGATTGAATTTCCATACGATGTTCAAAAGATTGTTGGTCTCACGCGGTTTGAGCTCCATGCCTTCGTCGAAAAGTACAGCAATTTCTTTGACGTCCTACCGAACTTGCAAATCGACTCTTCGGTTAGCAGTGACGACCAGATGAATGAAATAAAGACATCTTCCAAGATCCCAACAAGTTTTTGTGTCCGAATAAAAGCTCAAGCCTCGAGTATGCGGTCTCGTTTGGTCGATTACACCTCTTGCCGCTACGCAAACGGGAAGAATACCTCGCGCCTTGAGAAGCATGTTGGCCGCGTTTTCCGCGTCGCTAAATCCTGGGGCATCCTCGATCTAGGAAACCATGTCCACGTCTTCTTTGATAAATCTATCTTCCGCAACGTTTCGGATCTCCAGAAAGTCTTTCAGGTAATTAAACGTAGCAAACACTGCTTTGTGCATGCATTAAAAGTTACATAATTCGTTACCTGGTAAAATGTAGATACAACATCAAATAGTAATCACACATTCCACTGGGTTTTTATTCGAGCGTTTTCTTTCACGAACTATGGGTAATTCCTTTCATCGGAATATAGATGGGTAGTGTGCTATTTAGCGCGTTCGGATGTGTGCCTAGAACATTGTTTTCTGTTCAGAGTGTTGCCAGTCGTTTACATCGCTTTTCGCGAAATCATATTTTCGAACGGACGCGAAATCCTCTTGGTTTCAAGCTTTACTATTGGTCCTCATTTTTTTCGTTTTAATTAATCAGTTCATGCTTCTTATCGTCAAACATTGATTTTTCTCCCCATATTAGAAACACGTCTTTCCAACCATTTCTTCAACCATGAAGGTCCCGCTTGTCTGGCCCACAAGACCTGTCGCCAACGATGCATAAATTAAACCTGCACCATTTCCCCGGGTCACGCCTTTTAATCATATTTAAATGAGTTGCCACTGGTGGTCCAATCACAATGGGTCCATAAATGCTTTGATTTCGTGTTACAGGCAAACCACTTTTTATCCTCAGCGGAACCTCTAACCCCTACACAAGCCGTCTTTGATTATGGATCCTGTGCGTACGGCAAATTTGATCCTGTCGTTAATTCCGTGGAACCTTGGCTTCGATAATAAAAAAAATCCTCGGTCGGTACAATATAATGAACAATGTATACGGGGCATTTTACACGTGATCGGTATTTTAATTAGCAATGAATCAGTCAACTGACCGTTTTTCGGCAATCGAGTATTACCAGAATAGATTGCTATCCGAATGCCAGACCTGTGCCGATTTTTTCGGTCATTTGAAGGTCTCCCTTCAAGCTACCCGCGTGTCAAAGTTGCTCTCTTAAGTAGTTGGTTCTCCGTGTTCGATGATATGTTTATGCAGCTGTTGAATTTAATACTGAGACTAACGGACAGAACGATGATCTATTTATATAAATTAAAAACAGGCGAGAAACCGTTGATCTAGTCCTTAGGCATTTCATCAAAAATCTGTTCCCTTAAACATTTACCCCAAACACACGCTCTAATTGTGTAAAACACAACGCGGTTGCTACAATTCACATACGAGTCAAATTTCCAGAAAACCATAAAATTGCCCTGTATCAAATATCTAACATGATTGGATACAATAAATGGCCATTTTTCAATGATTATTGTTCCGGAATTTTCATACATCGTGTTCTTCATTCCTACGCAATCAATGAAAATCGCCTGATTCCGTTGAAGCGGGTACTGGGGGCACCGTCAATTTGCCCGGATAGCCGTCAGGCCCAAAATGGTATAGCGACCAGATCCTCACTCCGTTCGTCAGTAACCCGGGTTCGAATCGCACATTAGACCACATAAAATAAGCCGGTCGCAGCGGCGTGCGGCTGTTGGTATCCAACGACGACTTGGAGGCTGTTGCTGCTGCATTCTCCGGAATTTTACCAGCTCCAGTTCCACGTGTGGCCACCCCTGGGTCGATAAATGCCAATTCAACCTCCTCTTCGGGTTGCCCTGGATACGCGACCAGCGGTAAAATATTACGAAAAATGACCGTCCTTTTGGGCCTCCTTCCGTCGGTTTCATGACATGTTGAAGTGACCTCATCTGAAAATAACGCCACGCAATGGCACTATTTGGCCCAATGTCTCGATTGGGATAGTCTTGACTTTAGATGGAAATATCCGGGACATTAAACACGTTCTTCATCGCCGTGGTTCCTGCTATTCTAGGTGGACCGTGGGGAATTATAAATTCATTTTTACGACATATGTAGATCACTAAGGCCTCTTCAAGCCACTTCAGCTTATTGGCCGTTAACGCGGGAACGGTGATAGAACCTAAAACAAGGAAATATAAGTGTATATTACTCAGTCTCCTGAATTGAATTTGGTTTCCCCAATGGGTTTATTCCATCTTAAATAATGCTATTCGCTTTATTAAGGTGAAGAAGACGAACCGTTTCAGAATTTAAATTTACAACAACAGTAAGTCAACACGAATACGGGAAAAACGTAAATTTGTAATTAAGTAAATGAAACCCCAACGCATAAAACGTTTGGCAAAGCCGTGATGTTTGAAGTTCGACTGTTGAGTAATGCTCGTTTGTCAAACATCGACAAAACCAAGCTTAAGGATGATATTGCTTTACGTTGGCGGATGCTACACAAAATTACGTTTGCTTTTAAACAACACGTCATCGTTGGCCTGCCATATTCCGCATTATTGGGCATAACAGCCTCAAAATTGAAGAGTCTGCGATGATCAAAGGCATCCTGTTAAACTGCGGAGGACCG
Source organism: Proteocephalus fallax (assembly GCA_028672205.1). Taxonomy (NCBI): domain Eukaryota; kingdom Metazoa; phylum Platyhelminthes; class Cestoda; order Proteocephalidea; family Proteocephalidae; genus Proteocephalus; species Proteocephalus fallax. The sequence goes on along the minus strand of JAPUBX010001519.1, from coordinate 838,926 downwards.
TTCAATAAAACTGATAATGAAACACGTCTATTGATTGATTCGAGCGGATGGTAATATCGCAATTTATTGTTTAAAATCGCTCTGGTATAGCGGCAACATCCGAATGTACGTGCCTACATCGTTTACGGACTCCGATGTGCCTGTTGCAAAATGCGATAGTCTGCTGATGCACAAACATCGCAGGCACCCGTACGCCCCTTGTTTGTGTATGTTTGTTTGGCACCAAACTCGACCTACCTGTTTTCAGAGGCCGTGCGTTGTTCATGGAATTTTGCTATGGTGGACGGTCGAGGGTTTTACCGAATGTGGATAAATTTCTTTGGCGCCGAACTCCGATTTAGTTCAGGTTTCCTTGGAAGAACGAAAATTGTTTTTCGCGTCTTCTTCTCCTTCTGCATTACCCACTAGCAGACCGGTGGCTCCACGTGTTTGATTAAACTTGCTTTCATTCGAGTGCCACGAACAGAAAAGCAGCTAAATTTAGACGGCTACATCCTTCTGGAGGGCTATGACCACAGCGACGTCACCCTAAACGACAGCAACGTAGCTCTGAATTGACAGATGGGAGTTGACACATCATTGACTAAAAAATCGTATCTAGGGTCAAAATATCGTCTTCTGTTTGGTCAATTGGTTCCGAGATACGAATTCATATAGTATTCGTTTTTCATGAACAGAAAAAGCAGCGCATTTGCATACGCAAATCTGCTACGTGCCGTGTCATCGACCTTATCTCTGCCGTTGATTTATTCCACTGCTCGGCAAGTTGCCCCAAAACAAAAAACCTTCTTGAGTGGCCAGATTCTTTCCATTTATCCTTGGCTGTAGGATTCTTCGGCTCATCGTGTACGTAGGTCACAAAAAATGGGAAATACAGTTTGTGTCGACATAGCCCATCGATAAAGCCTTCATGATGGCCACGGTAGGATCTTACCACCGATCTTATCTATTAAACCTCCCAAATACATCTGAAATCGCGATTTTATGATGTTTGAAGTTGCCGTACTGTTAATGGCATTGCGTGGTCCTGCAAATTGCATGTTATTGTCGCCTTGTTTTTTCTAGTTCTTGAATTTTTCCAATGAATTAATGTCTAGATGCCAAGGTTACTGGAACTATTTGAATCAGGTCGCTTCCTCATTATTATTTTGAATCTGATTTGTGTCAACCAATGGGGTTGCGTGCAACTTTTAAAACAATTCTGATTTCTTCTTTTTTTCTGGGACTTCTCCATGGATTTGTAAACTCTCTGTCTGATGGGTGTAAAATGTGTATATTTCAATATGGGGCACCAGCGAGTCTCGCAGACAATAAAAAGTAGCAAATAAGAGTGATTGTGTAAGGTTATTTTGGGCCAACGGTGATTCATTGTCCTTATTTGTGCGAAGCCAACTGTTGTTTACATCTACAAAGAAATTATTTTTAATATATTCCTTTTGTAGCCTTCTTAAACTTCGTTACTATTGTCTGAGATTCGTTTGGCAGGTGGGCGAAATCAACTCGATCAAAATTGCTTTGAAGAAAAAAATATTTATTCAGTCAAAATAATGAACTCGATTGATTAGGTTCGACAACAGAAAAACGATTTCCTTATTAATCCGCCCCTATTGCATCCGTCTTTGACACACGCGTACACCAATTAAATTTTAACACGGTCTCCATTTGACCAATGAAAGCACGACCTTCCAGATCAGTGGCGATTGCATCAGGAGATTAGTCCATCGTGTATTCAATATTTATCGTTGCAACCCACCTAATAGAGGGTTTATTCGAAGAAAAACAAAAAAATATTCTCTTTGGATCTCCATATTTTGCAGTAATGGCCTAAGGCTACTTTATTCATTTTTTATGTTTAAAACCTGAGTTAATTGTCGTTGGTGCCCAGCGGCGACTAAAATCGATAAGATTAACCGATTCGGTCTACTTTCTTTGGAGACTGGCATTACCAATAACACGATGATCTATCATTATTGACGCGGTTTTCTGATAAACAGATACAGTGCACGTAGGCATACTTTTTTTCCAAATTAATAATTTTTCGATAAAGTTGAATGGCGTCACATTTAAGAAAACGGTTATTATGTTTACAACAAATCAATAACTTCACTGCTATGAACGCTGGCTGGTTATTATTTTCGATAGCGTCAATTGTTTGCGTTTGACGGTCATCTTCACCCCACCCCCTTAAGCAATCTGATCCTCCTGGGATGAGTGTGTCGCGCTGAAGGTGGACACCTGCATAGCTTCCTATTGGGCGCCTCTGTTTGCACGCATGACTTAAAAGTAGTCGATTTTGTCCGCGCATGATGTGAAGGTGTGTCACCAGCACAGAAGGCTACCACGTAAATATTGTTCCGTCACTACATACGCGTCTGTGTTGTGTGTGTTTGCCAACACGGCACCCATTGGCACATAAATGCACCCACACCATCCAAATTTACTGTTTCCGACCGGGTTACGTCATGTTAGGTTTCGCGCGTGCGTTTCATTTGACGTTCACAAGCCGTTTGCGTTGGAGGCGTGTTAATGTTAATTAGAAAATGATTCGCGTGAAATCGCACTGCATGACCCGTTAAACTTCATGAGTCTTGTAATAATGACCGTAGAATTCAGGAATCGAGTTAAACTTTTATGGCCCATCACAGCCTCCCCAGGGTGTGTGCTCAATTTAAATTTTGGGGAGGGTTTCGTTGGTGTAATATTCCTTTTTATAGAAATAAGATCTGAGAGCATAAAACCCGTAATCACTTAGTTGACTTTCAAATGTTTCGTGTCGTTCATAATTTTGATATTTTCCACTGTTGTATCACAGCCTTTTTACGCATTCACATGCATTCCGGGATTCACAATTCGGGTAATGTACAAATTGAATATTGTAGATGGCGCCTTTTTGTACAACACGCATGACAATGCAGACTCGTTATTTATTTTTATCTTGCACAATACCGACTTGACTTCTAGGCTTATGCTAAACAATGGGGATTATCCTGCCTTCCAAACAAACTTTCGGAGTCAAATTGCGAACCCATATACGCAACGTTGTCGGGTCATGTGATCGAAAATAATATAGATTTTTTGAATCAGCGGCCTCGACTTTTGCAAGACAAACAAATAATTATCTATAATTGTAAACGCTTTATTGCGGTCACGAGGACCAAAACGCTCACCATAAAAAAACCATAATTTATAATGCTAGTTACGAAACCTGTCTTTAAATTCCTGCTTCACCTCTTCTGGTGAAACAAAAAATGGGGACAAACAAGGAATGACCGAATTGAAATATTGCGCCGTTCTTGAATGTATTGCCTACGCATTTCTCAAAGAGATTTACACTCAGATAAAATTGAATAGATTGGTCATTTTATATACGAGTTTACAACTTGAGAAGTGGCGTTGAACGATAATCTCTTGGGTTGAGAGTATAGGCAGGATACTAGAAAAACGAGATTGTTTAAAAAAGCCTAAGGAGGGTTAAACAGTTTTAACATTTGAGGCCAGGGCAAATCACGGCGACAAAATATACAATAAGGGGGATTATGCCGGCGTTGAAAAATGTTGGTATGCGGATTGAGTTCACTCCAAGTCTCCTGAACCGGCGAACTAAGAAACGGAGGCGACGGCGTTTACGGAAGACGGCTTCTAAATAATTCCTCCAAGGTAACCAGCCGTTGAAAATGACGCGGAGGAATTTTGAGCTCGAGAAGGCGAAATTATGCCGGCGTGTCCACACCTGCTATCAGGGAAAACGCAATGGAGATGCGTTTGATGCGTTCAACTGAAGACCACTCGAGTTTCTGAGAATCCTCATTCGTCTTGCTGGCATGGCATAAAGTCATACCATTAGAGGACCGAAGGTAAGATGCGTAATAGTTGAAAAGGAAGGAAGAAAACAATTCGCTTTACAGCACACAGCAGTTAATGGCCAAGGTGGAGGAGGCTTCGTTTTCGACTCTTTCGTGATTATATAGGTTAGACTATAACCGTTAGAGAAATGCTTTTTAAGATTTCTCGGCCATCTTTCGACTCTCTCTTCATACAGAGAATTAAATAGTTTTGAAAGCCGAGGTGAAGTCCAAAAATACTCCCTTAACGGCTTTCGCTCCGGCATCAAGTGGAGGGTGTGAAAGTGTGGAGTGCTTCAATTTTGTTTATAAACAAACTGGTGCAGTTATTCGTAGTTTTTCGGGTGTTATCTAATTTAGAGAGCAGGTTCCCAGCGGAGTTGACAATATGTCGGTTTCGGAAAAGGTGTTATAGTAAATTCTCTACATTCTGAAAGAAAAGAACATTCTACTAGCGAATAATTGTCGAGTTGGGTTACACTGGGAGAAATTTAGCGGTGACAGATTTCCAGAAACGCACGCGGGTGTCTCGGGATCCTGAGACCAGATCTGCTGATAATCGCTCGCATAATTGTACGCATTTTTTACTTTTAAATACGATGATTATTAACCTTTATATATTTAAATGTTCTGCATTCGGTCGGGTATCATTAGGATTGGATACATTCCCACGGTTATGTGCGCATGTTTATCGTTTTACATCTGTTATTTTAGCCGAATGAAATCGTTCATTTCGACGCAATCAGGGCTCCTCATCGTTCAAGAGCCAAGTGGCGTGCAACAAGGGTCTGGAAGGCCGATGATCACGATATCCTTCAGCACGTACCCTTGCCTCAATCCTCGTCAATGTCAAATCACCGCAATGGTTACAACGGAACCGAGAGTTGTGATTTCGGTGTTTTAGCGTCCCACAATCCCGCAAGCGCACCGTGTTTACCCTTCCTTGCTCCACCCGACCGTTGCAAGTCCAAATCTAGCGTCGAATCTACACCATCTCTTCCCACAAGCACTTCAGCTACATCTGCGACGATGAGACAGCGTCGTTGTCGATCTCTAGACCGCCTCGGTAGCCGTACAAACGTGCCGTTGAACGAGTGTGCTGTAGATTTGATCCAGGGAGACTACTCGGCCTATTACTTGAGTGATGACGACGATTTGAATCTCGATTTGTCCTCCGCGAAGCTGCAACCAGACTGTTCCACCGACGACTATCTTCCCTTCCTCACCTTCGATGCTCTCAAGCGCCCCATCAAACTTCTCCACAATACGGGGGGGCTGCTGCCTGACCTTGAGTTTCCGGACTCAGATATAAGCTCCTGGGCACCCGGAGATCCCGATAATTTGTCGGTCATGAACGCTGTTCATCCCGATAAAATCACTTGCAACGCCTCTACGCAGACGTGGTTCACGGGTATTGTCACGTCTGCCGAGTTTTACCACGGGCCCACATGTACCCACGAACAGTTGGTGAAGGAGTGAAAGGCTTAGTGTGATACAAGAGGGCGAATGACCGCTTGCCGAATTCTAATTATCGTGGTAACATTGGATTGAGGATCTTTATGCTGCCTGTATGCATACAATTACAATCCCATGACTCCACTACCACCTACATTTATCATAACTTGGCTTTCCCCTTTATCTACCGCCTCTGTTTCCTTTGCCCATCTGCATCATGTAATTTAGTAAATCATTAATATATGCATTACGGGTGTTGAGATGGTGATTGGCGTTATTGACCAAATTATTAGAAATAGTCTGACTACTCATCAATATAAAGTACGGTAGGTCTAATTACAGCTTAACGGCGCCAAAAAAACGACCCACAAATTGTTGCATCGTCACTCTAAAATAATTTAATTGATATGCGCCATTGGAGTTTTGTTCCTGGGCTCTGGTTTGGTAAAATAGATCAAGCAATAGAGAGTGTGGGTAAGAAGGAGATGAAGTTGATACATAGCATTAACAAACACGTATTACCCGAGTCGTAAAGACATGTGTCAAGTTTCAAATATAGTGTTGTAGTAGGATTGGAGGTGACAGCAAATGAGTTTCACCACTATGGCTTTGATGCGATCAGTTGAACAGTTCATTGAATATCTTATAATCTCTTTAATGCTAGGAATTGCCCATCAGTTGGTGCACTGGATCACAACTTCGTGAATCTTTTGAATTCGTTATATTCCTCCCCCGAGAAGGAGAATTCCCTCATATAATTGGCCCGAGGCTAGACTTACCCCTGTAATTTTCAATTACGTGGTGGACTGGGTAATGCCCTGGCCCCCATTGAATACAACGGTGTCCAAGTTTCCTAGATTTTTTTGTATCGGCGACATGAAAATCGCAGACGGTTGAATATATTCGTAAAGGCAGCCGAGCTGGACATCAGAACTGTTACGAACATCACTCCCAGTCTATCTGCCTCAGCGATGCTCCAGCATTCAAATATATAGGCTCCACTATCTTTCCAAACGTTTAAGCGAAGGAGGAAGTACAACTACTTGATTTCATTGGTATAACTATAGTGGCCCCGCTAGCGCAGTAGACGACCAACTAAATCAGTTGCGACCAACTGAACGCAGAATTCAACGTTATCATCACATATGCATGATGACCCCTTCCACCGTCTACGAATTTGGTTAATCGGAAAGCAAACCAGCCTTAAAGGACTAATGAAGCCGTTGTGTACCAAGGTGACCATAAACACCGACACCGGTCGCATTTACGGTCCGTATATAAGCATGTTTATGACAAAAGCAAAGTCCACCAGAAGCATTGTACATAAAAAAGGGAGGTATGGCATTTAATAACCACATTCACGACCTAAGAGCACTGTATTTATCCATGGCAGCCTTGTGTTTCTTTCCTTCCAGGTGAGCCTGCAAATTAGCCGGTGAAGAGATGGAACAACTGCATGCTAAGCACTGCACGGTATTTCCCTGGTACTCCAGAAAGCTCCCCTTTAAGTTAGGCGGAAAAGACATAGGCGAGTACGAGGATGAGACTGGCGAGATCTTGTCTCCCTGACCTGTGGATTGGCAGGGCGAATTGGTCGTGGACAGTGGCCGATCCTTAGTCAACATGTACTCAAACATGTCGTGTAGCTCAGAACGAATCATTTGTCGTAACTCATCTCGCACAACCTTTCGAACAACCTCCGTGACGAATTCGGTAGAAACACTGCCAGCATTTAATTTAGAGGTATCTCCATTTGCTGAAATAGGTCCATTGATTGCACCATTAAGATGCTCCTTGGGGCGTGGTTCTGGGTTTTGAAGGAGAGGCAACGAAGCTGAGGATGCTGAATTAGAAGGTCCCCGGGCAGTGATAATCTTCTCTTCGTGTTCGCGACTCTTAACATGGGACATTAGGGTGAATTTGTCAGTAAAATTGACCTTGCAAAGTGTGCACATCCACTTGGAATGAAGGGAGTTTGCATTAGTGGATGGATGAATTTGTTGCTGGGTTGAAGGGGAATTCCATGAAACAATGGGGGCGGCAGTAGGCGCGGCAGTAGGCGCGGCTGATGGAGGTGGGAAAGAGGGGCGAGGTGGGGGCGCTAAAGGCATATCGACTTCAAAATGTGTTTTCACTGATGGATTTCCCGGAGTATTTTGAGTGGGGTTCACTGAATCGGGAGTACAGGAACCGGCACGCATGTGTGCCCAGAATGCTTCATCGTCATCAAAGACTGCCGGGCACCATATGCACTCATAAAGCGCTTTAGTCGTTTCCATAACCGTGGCCTGTAGCATAAAATCGGATATTATAATGCATGAAATTCTGGAAACCTAACGTCTAAGCCCAAAGGTTTAAATAAAACATATATTTTGCAAACGATTTAACAAAAACAGATTCTTAAAATGAGATAATCATCGCAAGTCATATATAACGACACCATCGCAATTTACGCATTAAGCCTTTTCATCCTATTTAAAAAGCAACATTTAACAGTTGTTCCACTGATGTGGTATTTACTACTACATACTAAGGTATCGAGGGAGAGCCGTTCCAAAAGATTGTACCTGGAGTTACTAAGTGTACTTCAAACAAGCCATAATTATCAATTAAAAAGGAAAATAAATAAAAAAATAACCACGACTCGCCTTAAACTAAGCAGTGGGGCACCTCAAAAACACTTAACAAGGATTCAATCAGTAGTACAAAACAATTAATGCATTATAACAAATGAACAAATATTATAGAATATCCTTTGTGGGGTTTATAATTCTATATTTAAATTTGAATAATTAATATTATAAATATACTTATGGATTATTTTCTTTAAGAACAGTTCAAACGGAACATGTGAAGATAAAAAGATTTTTCACCAATAACCATTTGGGCGCAAATATTATTAACGCAAATTATATTTAACGTGATACTTGTAAGGGTATTACCGATGCTTCGCAGAATCTTTATTTACTACGAAGATCATGTGAGGAATACCAGGCAAGTGGAATTGTCATTTCGTAGGAACAGCTTGGCAAAAAATAGTCTTCAGTCTGTAATACTAATAATAATAATTTTAGTGGCTTTATTGAGGTCACGAGGACCAAAACTTTAAGCAGTTAAAAGAGGCAGTATAACAAGTTTTAGATGTGCAAATTTTCTTTTAGTTCCTGTTTCACCTGCTCTGGTGAAACTAAAAATCGGGACAAATAGGGAATGAGCGAATTGCGATATGCCGCCGTTCTTGTTGGTATTGAACGGTATAGCCTAGGCATTGGTCGAAGAGATTTACTTTCAGATAAACTGGAATAGAGGAGATGGGAGGGGTCACTTAAAATAAGAGCAGCGATTAGTGAACAATTATTGAAGTGACGTTGAACGGTGATTTCTTGAATAGAAAGAATAGGCAGACCGCTAGAAAACTAGATTATTTTAAACGGTCTATGAAGGGTTAACATGTCAGAACATTTAAAGCCGGCGAAAATTACTCGAGAACAATAGACAATAAGGTGAATTATATAGGCATGGACAAAGGTTTTTATGTGGCTAGAGCTTAATCGAAGTCTCCTGAACTGGCTGTAACAGGGGCCCGGTGTCATTTGGCCGTTTGGGATGTGGTAGAGACGCTTAACCATGTTATATGCCTCGAGATATGAAGATTCTGTGCGGGAACCCTTAAATCTAACACATTCACCTATCTTCTTAAGATCGATCGAACTGTGCACTGAAAAGCGAAGACAGTCAATTTGCAGGCGATGTGCGCTAACTGTTTAATCTTGTACCCACGAGAGAACAGTCTGTCAACGTTTGCAGATATTGAAAACCCAGAGATAAATGCACTCGACTGACCAAGTCGAAATATACGTGACCGAACTGCTTATATGTCGCGTTGATGTTTGACGGCCCACTTAATTATAATAATAATAATATTCGCTTTATTAAGGTAACGAGGACCAAAACCTCAAGCATTAAAATTTACAATAAACAGACATGTTACAGGACGCAACGATTATGCGTAGAAAATGCAGCATAAGTTAAGAAGAATAAAAGAATTAACATCAAGGTAAATTTGCAAGAAATGCCAATTTAACCCACGAAGTATATAAATTTTGGCAAATGGTAAATAGCGGCCATTGAAAGGCCCTTTCCAAAACGCGTGCCAAGCATGTAAGATAACTCTTAATCCGTCATTAAGGGAGAGCGATTGGTATCCGGTCGGATTCGTTGGTGTCAATATTTTTTGGGCGGATCAAAAACAAGGCCAGTTACGTCTTCCAGTCTCCCATCCGAAACTTGCAACCGAATTATATGAAACGAATCATTAGCTAATTGTTGGACAGTTAATAAATCCAAAACGTTACCGATGGCATTCCATTTACGCAGCAACCGGAAACCTCCCTGTATTTATGCATTATAATCGCAGTATTTTTAATACATCCTTCAGAATCTCAGGTCAATATTTTGGCGCTTGTCGGAAGGACCGTTTTCTCAGAATTATGCGACCGACGAGCAAGCGTTGTCACAACCACAGTTTAAAACGTACATTAAGTTTAGAATGTACACACCCCGGTTCAAAGATTAACCACAAATTACTTCGAAAACGTTTATTATTCTATTTGCGTATTAGACCATTTATTGAGAAACGAAAACGAGCGCATGAGTCCTTCGAGCCAAAGATGCGACAGCATTAGTTCTTCGCAGCATTAAGCAGTGTGAGGAGAAGCTTTTCGTAGTCACCCGATGTGTCGCCCTTGATCCAATCAACAAGACTTTTGTGATCTTTATCAAACGTTTCCTTAATGTCCTGTAGATCAATCTAAAACGTGTTAGATAATCCAATTATAGCAATGATGACAGATTAGCGCAATACTCAAGCGGAATATCAAAGGAAGGAGAACGTAGGATTTTGGGCTACTTGAAAGTTGCACGCATTCTGTGCAAAAAAACCCCTACCGCCGGTCTACGCTGTTGGCTGAAACAATTGACCATCCCCTTACCTCAGACCGTAGAACCATGACTCTCATGAGCAGGAAGTCGCGGGTGCCGGAACCAACCATTGATTCGTACAAAAGGTCAGAGTAGAATTTCGGGCGATTTATGGCGTGTTCGACTGCATAAGAAACAAATTCGGTTAGAGGAATGAATGCGGTTTATAATAATATAAATCTCCAATACTTACTCAAAGAAACTAGGAGAGTTCCGAATTCTCCGCTAACTTTGTCCTCAAGGTCTTTGACCAGCGATTTTCCGGCAGACTTAAACAGATAAATGGAAGTAGAGCTTTTTGGGGGCTGAGGATTTCAGACGGAAACATTTTTCTATAAAAGTATTTCACACCTGTTGGTATTGGCTTGCGATTGCTGAGATTTGCCAGATATTCTTATTACTGAAAGCTTTTATTAGATTTACGTTCTCCGAGTCCTGTGTCCTAAAGAAGAGATTTTTCTTGTGATCATTATTATTATTATCATCATCATCAACAAAATGCAAACTGTAATATTGTCAAATGTGTTGAACTAATTGTGCACGATGCATGTTTGAGTCATTATGATGTCAGCGGGTCAAACTAGATCATGATCACATACATGGATGCCGAAAATAGAGCTTACTTGCTCAAGGATGCCACAAGCATCTTAACAACTTGGTTGATATCATTTGCATCAGTCATAACACCGCCACCACTTGATTTGAGAGATTGAATTTGTTGCGGAGTGGGGTCAACTGTTTCGGCCTTGAGAATCTGCATAAGATATTTGCAGAAATATCCAGACGTCTCCGAGCGAATATCACCCTCCAGGCTTCGGTTTGGATCTACTCAACAAGAATGGGAAATTTACATTTGGTGGATACTTGGGGAAGTTGGATGTGATAAGGTTGGGTGATATCAAGGTCATACAAGTGTTGCCATGATACAATAAATTTGCTCAACGAACTTCAATCCACGTCCTCCTACTTAGAACAAACAAATATCCTCACTCTGGTGTCGATCGAGATATGACGTAGGCATCGTTTGCGCTAATTTGATTATCACGAAGAACTAAGTGCCATTTAAATGAGTTACCGGATCTTGGCATCACATGTAGTGTGTGTTTAGGGGGAACGCTTTTCCAGGCACGCGTCATGAGCGTCTAGAAAGAATTTAGTCATCGGGATCCCCAGGGAATAGGTCTTGGTGATTCGATTTCCAATTGACGACGATAAACCGGGTTAGCGTGTTTCCACGTGATTCGACGACGTGATTCAAATGATTTAAGGCATCTGAAAGTTCTTACTTGGGGTGATGGTACATTTATTTTGTTCAAGAATAAAATCCTAATTAATACTCATTGATTATAAGTAGAAGGATATAAAAACACGAAACGTCACCTTTTATTCCCTTGTCTCTCAAAACTGAAAAATACAATAAACAATGTTTTTATCAGTCGCCAGGTTATGCATCCACCCAGATTGCACTCGACTGCTTACCGTGGACGTAAGTGGTCTTAAGTTGTTTGATTTCCTCATTGGTGCAGCCCACAAGGATCTCGATGATGGTTTTCTCGTTCGTCCCGACACCCTTCATGGCGTAGAAGAGGGATTTGGCCATCAGATAAATTGGGCTCTCGGTCAGGAGGATTGCCAGGTCGCGGAAGTGACCGCTAAGATCGCCGTTCAGATCGCTGGCGAGGGTCTATAACCAATCATTGAGCATTCGGTGACTTCAACCCCTACGGTCACCAATCCCAATAGCTACACAGCCCATGATTCTTAATATTGTATTACGATCAACGGAAATTAGGAGATTCGTTAGAATTGATAAGTGGAGTAATTCAGCCCTGGTGTGCTTACCCGTCCAAATTTGGATTTATAAATATCGGCGATTTTCTGTCTTTCTGAGCTTGTCCTGTTTCCGATAATTTTGATTATGGCTGCTTCATCGGTACCTTTCAAAAGAAAAATCACAATTTATTTGGATCAAAAAAAGACGGTCCCCAGAGAAACTGTTCAATTGAGGCGATGCCCTTAACGTCAACTCGTTTTTGAATACCCTCGACGGATGCATCCACGTCGTCGATGTTTAAATTAATAGCGCGCAGGACGGCCACCTTACCCCAGCATCTCATCGATTTGCAGAGAGCCTCTGCGTCGGCTTCGGCGTTGAAGTTGGGGGTTGGTATCCTGGTCGGACGGAAGGGTTTACCGTTGTTGTCGAGATTCTGGCTTTCGGAACGAAGATTTGAAGCTAAAAAATCAAAACAATAACAGGTGGTGATTGTAATCACGGCGATGTAATGGGTTATCGTGGTATTCGAGGTTGTCGCGGGTGAAAGGAATTTCCGCAAGTTTTTCGACGAAAATCAGATAACTGTTTACCTGAACTCTGGCTATAGCAAAGCGTCCGTTCTGGATTTCCTTGGCAAAACAAGGCACTAGGCCCACTTGACTTAAGTCTATTGGAGCAGGAGACTTTTTAGCCATAAAATAACCCTGCATTCTAAGTTAGCGTTATAGATTGATAAATCAAAAGCTTTAGGAATTACACACTAATTGTCTCTACATATTGGACAATATGACCTCTTCCTGACAGTTAATCGTCTCTGCTGTTTAAGAAATGTAAATGTTGTTAAACTCACCCATGGTAGTAGTGATGTCGGTGCCTGATTCCGCGATGCCGATAAGAACTCACACAAATTGGAACTGAATTCTCAGGTGTCAGAGCATTTACGTCGCCCGCATGCAGTGCTCGACCAATAGAAAGCCTCGTCGAATTGGTGCATTGTGTGCGTGCTGTGTGATTGTGGGATGTTGAACTGAGCTGAAGCCTTTGTTTTGCAACTGGTTTTTTAAAAATGAAATCTGGTAAAACTGAAGCGTATTTTGACGTCCTCGCTTATCCAACGAGTTCTTGGTGATTTGGCAAAAGAGGGTTCGCTGTTGTGTTGGAAAATCCAATGTGCTGATATCTCCTACTAGAGGTTGAGTGGACTGTATAAATTTGTTAAGAATATTGTACATGTAGTGTTCTCAGTCGGCCAAACCTGCTTAATTTCGGTGATCTAGCGAGAACCGGTGTTTATACATGGTATCCGTTGGTATTTGTTTTAATTTAAGTGTGCATAACATATTTAATGCTATTTAAAAGCGGCACTTCTGTCGCCCAAAACGTCTCTGGTGTGTTATTTAAAACGAATGGTCGTTTTTAGATAGTTTTGCAGTTTAATAAAATAAATAGCATTAGGAAACGTTCCTTAGACAGCTCTTTCGTCTGGGCCACAGTAGAGTTTGGAGTGTGATGGTTTGAGGTTATGGACAGGTGTCGTTTATATTGAAAACAAGTTTAAACAGGTGCCATTAATACAGGTAACGTATGGAGAGCAGAAAGACTTTTGAAGAAAAAGAAGTAGCGTGTTTACAGGAGATCAAATACATCTTCTACCGAGGAATTTGCCCATAAAATAGTTTGATGGTATATCATGGATTTTGCCCCATATAGTTGGGTTGCACCTACCAGTATCCCTCGGCTTTTTAAGTAGTACACTTGCACTTTTGGTTGCCGATTAAATACCCGTTTACAGGACCGCATTATACTAATTAAGCCGAAAATCGTTTAACAACGAAATATGTAGTTCAGCGACCGCAGTCCAGGAAAATAGCGTAGAGAATGCAAATGCCGATAGTAGATGTCGTGTGTGTCTCTACACTGTACCTTTGGAAGTCCGCTTATTGGTGTTAAGGAGCGCTTCAGGGAAGCTGCAACAGATGCGTTTAGGTTTGAAAGAGACACACCCATTCAAATTGACAGAAGGTACTTTTTGCCATATGCATCACCTGCTTCATTGTTTGATTTGCTCGTTTAAAAGGGCGTCCCGGTAAAAATAAAAACGCGCATTATTTTTATCGAATAAATGTGACAAATTACACTTTATTAAGAGAAAAAATCATGAAAAAGCGGTTTCACTCCAATTCATCGATCTGAAAATACAAAAAAACGTTTGATCATGAAAAACATGTATGGGGAGCACGACTTATCGAATCGGTTGATCTCTATGCTGATTGGTGACCTTGAAAATATAGGTTTACTGTGGGTACAAATGGATGTAATTCCTGGATTAAATGCCACAGCTACGGGCGAGTTCACCCCGAGTTCACCCACTGCATGAGTGGATTTCGTGACCTAAAGGAGTCTGGGGTCTGTGCGGGATGATGGTGTGATTCCAATGCGGGCTTAATCGATGGGTAACGGGAACAATTTTGTTTCATTGGAGACTCCAACGCTGCCCAAGGAAATCTGCGTCAAGCAAGATTTGTGGTGATTTAATCAGCTAGTGATTGTCAGACCGTATGAAATACTCATCCGAGGAAAAGAAGATAATAATTACCATTCAACACACATTACTCATCAATCTTCAACAACGGATAATTGCAAATGTGAGATCGTAAATAATTAAATTAGTAGAGCCAACATTTAGCACACAATCCAGGTCATGTTCCAGTGTGTTCCAAATTGAGCCTCCGCCAAAAGCCGCATTGTTTGATATAATGTGTGATGTTCGTAAAATCTCATGATTGCAGAATTGGCAAACGGCAATCGAATTCGATTCTAAATTTTGGCTCACATATTTGTCGCACAATGAAATCCAAATATTTTCTAGAACACTCTCAATCTTCTCCTTCTCCCCTCTTCCTCGTTCGCCCATCTAATGACCTTCTACTGCTACTCCTCCTCTTCGTCCACCTCATCCTTCCCCTTCAGCTACTCCTCCTCTTCGTCCACCTCCTCCTTCCCCATCTGCTACTCCTCCTCCTCTTCGTCCACGTCCTCCTTCCCCTTCAGCTACTCCTCCTCCTCCTCCTCTTCGTCCACCTCCTCCTTCCCCTTCAGCTACTCCTCCTCTTCGTCCACCTCCTCCTTCCCCATCTGCTACTCCTCCTCCTCTTCGTCCACCTCCTCCTTCCCCATCTGCTTCTCCTCCTCCTCTTCGTCCACCTCCTCCTTCCGCTTCAGCTACTCCTCCTCCTCCTCTTCGTCCACGTCCTCCTTCCCCTTCTGCTACTCCTCCTCCTCCACCTCCTCTTCGTCCACGTCCTCCTTCCCCTTCTGCTACTCCTCCTCTTCGTCCACGTCCTCCTTCCCCTTCAGCTACTCCTCCTCCTCCTCTTCGTCCACCTCCTCCTTCCCCTTCAGCTACTCCTCCTCCTCTTCGTCCACCTCCTCCTTCCCCTTCAGCTACTCCTCCTCCTCCTCTTCGTCCACGTCCTCCTTCCCCTTCTGCTACTCCTCCTCCTCCTCCTCTTCGTCCACCTCCTCCTTCCCCTTCAGCTACTCCTCCTCCTCTTCGTCCACGTCCTCCTTCCCCTTCTGCTACTTCTCCTCCTCCTCCTACAACGCAAGTTCGAATCGAAGGGAAACCCAAAAGGGCTATGGAGACCCAAGAAACCTCATAAAGGAGTAATGTCAACCGCCATGAAAAATGTCCTACCAGGTCATCGATTGAAGATGGAGGCTGGGGAGGGGCTGGCTTCGCTGAGCCCCTCGAGGGTTTCATAAGATCGTTGGCTTGATCTCGTGTCATCTGAGCATTGAGGATCGGCTTCAGATTGTCATCTAAACTTAACACACAAACCCCATGAGATATATTCAGCGCGAAGTGTCTAGCTGGTGATTAATTTTACAACTCAGTTTGTAGAAAGAAGATTTTGGTTCAAAATAAGCACATTTGGTGAAACATCTCAATTCACGCGAGCGTAAGAAGTGTAGTTCGATGTCGATTGGAATTTTTACAAAGAAGCTGCCGTTAAGAGTTAACAAGAGCGACGTAAAACGAAAGCATTCACATTCTCGCGGATTAGAAATCAGGCCTGTTCGCCGCATCCTTGTTTGCAGTTCAATATTTGTCATATATTTGGCGCATTAAGAACATGCTCGCTGCATCAACTCCCGCAAGTACAGTTTAAAAATCGGTAAAGAATTTCAAAGTCCACGTAAACTCTGCGACATTTTGAATGGACTCCCAGTGCAACCAGGAACCACGTTACCTTGTACAAGGACTTCATCCCAAAAGGCGCGTCGATTGGGCGCACAAGCCATCTCGAGGCCGCGTCGCCATTCCCGCAGGAAGGCATTATAGGCATCCGGGAGGCTGGGTGCAGCCCCGACTGTCTGGGCAGCTTCGCGATAGGCGCGCACGCACAGAGTCGCCTTGGGACGCAAGAGGCCGGCTGTCAGAGGGTCATCCACGAGGCGCTGGATGTGGTATTCAAGCTGGTGCGTTGCTAGAGAGAGTGGGCGAAACACCCAGGCGTCAGGAAAGCCGATTTGCGGTTGGAATCAATCATAAACCCTGGCTCACCGTCTTCCTGCATGTTCTGCCGCAAGAGTTCATTGAAGTCGCCAATTGGATCTACACTACCAATACGAAGGCCTTCAGGAGCCGCCGAGCTGTCAGTAGAACCGGTGGGTTCAGCCATACCTCTTCGAATAATTTAAACATTTACGGTTACTTATTACGAATTAAGTAGAGTGAATATATACATATTAAATTTGACCTTACTCGCTGGGCTCATCGGGTTTAATGCCAAAGAGATCGGACGCCATTGCGCGGCGCTTGCGTTTGATTTCTTCGGTATCATTTATATGGCCTTTTCGTTTCTCCGACGGTAAAACCGTGCAAACGTCGGTCGCCACCACCGGCGGCATTACCCGATTGACCTCACGCAGTGCATGTCTCAAGGCCGTCGTCTCTCGGGTGTCCAACTTCCGTTGAACAGCTGATATAGCGTCTTCAAGGCCGGGAAAACTGGATGGTGTGATGATGGGCCAATCAGACGTGTCACTACTTGTGGCATTTGACGTTCCCGGAAACAGGTCATTACCCAGACCGCGTTTTCTAATGAGACCATAGAAACGTTGAATCCATGGATTTGGGGTACGCTCTGGTGTTATGGTTGCACTAAGGCCTGTTGGGGGCTGGCTAAAACAATTGAATTCATTGTTAACCATTGGATGGTCTCGCGAATTCAAACGTCATTAGCTAATAGATAGGGATAGAACGCTGCGGGCATTAAAAAAATAACCCACTGTGCTGCTGCAATATCAACCACAAACGAACGCGGGCATATCTGCAACAAAATTCCAACGGTAACAGTGGTAAAAGAAATTGAACGCTGCAAAACCTTCGACGGTGTTGGGGCCTTATAGGGCAATTGAGTTTGATTTTGACAAAGTTAAAAACCAGAAAAAAGGAGAGGATTGCGTAACGTGCGAACAAATGATAGATGCTGTTCCAAAATAATATTCGGTAAATATTGACCTTTCAATCCCCGAGTCATCATGAACGTCTTCATTTTCATCTTCAGATTGGCCTATCAACATCATGTTGGAGACAAAATCGTCCATTGCCTCCAGTTGCTCCTTGGTGGGTTTGTATTTTTCGTTCGAGCAGTCGTCGTTTTGCCGTTCCGCTGCTGTTGCAGTCTCGTCGGTTGCAGCAGCATTTTCCTCGGTCGTCGTGGCAGTGGTTGGGAGGCTGCGAAACGTAAATGCTCGAATGTCCTCCCGAAAGGCCAGCTCATGGTACACGAGGCCTGTGCCCGACGCATCCATCCTGCAAAGCAGTTGTCGGGAAGCATATGAAAAGAGGAGGCTTCAGAAATGCATAAGTCTGGATGAATCGATTTTCCGGCCTTCTGAGACAACTGTTATCATTGGAAGGCGGCGGTAGCGGCGGTAACGGCGGACGGGGGTCTACAATCCAGCTGGGTGGTTGCGGAGAACGTCTGCGTTCTACGTATGACACCGCTTTGTTGGTTAAATGTAGGATGCAGCCGCGGCAACTTCCACCTCCTAGTCGTATTCATCTTCAAGGCTGGAGAAATCCTATTATTGTACGATCGATTACGCGCTAGGGTTTCTGAACCAGCCATCTGACAACTAAACAGCTTCCATGACATTTGGAGATGGTTCCCACGGCATTAAAGACTAGTGTAGACTCGCTAAGCAAAACAATCAGACGATTTCATTTTCATAAACCCAAAGGATAGCGGGACGGATAAAATACATATAACAGTTGGTTATAAACGATAGATTCGTATAAATTCATAAATAATCAACCGCCAATTTTGGCCGTAATTTGGGAATTCCGTTGTGTTGATAAAAAAAATCACAAACCTTGGAATGAGCGCGCCCAAAACCGGTGCTGACGCTCGAGAGTAGATGCGCCTCACCAAAGCAACGGAGTCCAGGTCACTCAGAGCTTGCACCAATGCCGAAACAGCCAGAACTGCAGGTTGGGTTGCCTTAAATTAAATAAACACTGCATCAATGGTGTGCATTCCTGGAATATTTACTATACTTATATATATATCAGTAGAGTAGACTTGTTTGTGTAATCGGGTAGAACTATTTTATAAAATTACCTCGGCGTCATCATCGCGGATCGATTCCTCTGCGTCGGCGACAAACATCATCACGCTGCTCCCAACATATAGGTTGTGGGGAACCTTGAAGGAAATAAAATCAATGTAAATTAATTATATTATTCAATTTCGTGAAACCCAGGTAAAGAACGGACATCTTTTTAAAAATTAAACATAAACGGACGAAAAATCAATGGTCAATAAATCTAACATCCAATAAGAATTTATTTACACGAAAGGATGTTCAAAATCCTTTGCAGTATAGCGGTAGGATTTCGGTTGAAAAAAAAACGATTTTGTGGCATTCCACGTGAAAGATTACTCTGGTCTGGTTGGTATGGCTGGTTAATTCACATCTGTGGAGTGAATATATATAACCGTTTTAAACCTTTTGATTAATGTTCCGTTTAGACCGCGTTTAAAGAACGACGCAGGTGTTCATCCGATGCTGTCATATCAGATTAATTAGAATATTGGGATATTCAATTACGTGAGCGTTCATGATTCGAAAGATAGAGAGTGCTTTAGACATTTTCACATGCATTCGAATGAATCCCGAATTCTTTCCCGTCAGATCCAAAGGTAGTGTGTCTTCCTTCGACCCCAAATATCACAAATGCACCCCGATTCTTCCATGCATGGATTTCCCGTGATCTCTGAAATTCCTCCTCAAAGTCGCACGGTCACATGTGGCACTTACATTTTCCGATTTGGTGAAGCCAATAACCGAGAGGCATTTCTCGGACGGCTGCTTCAACTTGTCCATGTCCTCCTTAGAGAAGGGCACGAGGGTGGCGCCATAGCGAAGACCTGCGCGCAACAGTAAAACAAAACACCTCTTGGGTTTTTCGGTCGCAGAAACGTAAATTTCGTATAAGTTATATAATATATTCACGCTACTTATTTGTATTAGGTAACTGGGAATGTTTCGAGTTTCATGGGCTAACATATCGCTTCTTTTGATTCGTCATAATCAAACCCAACTAGCCCGTGCGAGATCAAGCAAAAACAGTTGTGTGTCCAGTGAGTACATTAATTTTATCTGGCTGCAATATTCGGAGTTTTAAATCGATGCTGAACGTTTCGGTGTCCTTAACTTGGATAAGCAAATTGCGTTACGCTATGAGCCCGGTGTCCACATTGATATAATAAAAAAACTGTTTCTCGAAGATGTGGCGTTTAATTTATCTCCACTGGAAGTCGGTTTTAACATGACTTTACATCCGAAGAACAGATATGGCATGCATTTTGAAATGATGAAAATTATTTGATTTGTGACTCACGGTTTCTGGGTGTGTCCCTGTAAACGAATAAGCTATTTTTTCGACGACCACAACCACATCACAGACCTCAGCATGAGTAATTTTTCAAGGATGGTAGTAAACATGTTTGATTCATCGCATCGTAAATTCATTAATGACGTCGACGTTAATAAATGGGTGGCGTTTAGAATTAACGGTGTTAAGATGACCATGTTTAGCATTTTGTTGCATACATTGGTCGATTCAAAAACCTTCTGGGTCCCAATTTTGTAGTTAACTCGTTCAACGTCTTACAGCCCATAATTATATCCGGATTATGACAGTGTTAAGCCCGCTGTTCTCTAGTTCTCAAAAACTACGAAGAGAGTTCCAGACAAACTAGACGGAGGATCACTCCAATATCAACGATCGGAAAGGAGGTTCTCTTGTCCACCTATATCCCAGCATCCTTGATTGTTTAAAGGCGAGCGATTTCCCTTCTATCAAATTCCGATGGCGTTGGGTATTTTATGCATACCTAAGTCACAAGACCCTTCATGCATGAATCATTAACCGCGAAATGATTTTCTCGACCTGCCCATAAAAACAGCACGAAAGGATAAGTCCTTAATCACACTGAGACTCTGTAAAAGCAACCGTGTTGCTTCAAATCATACCTCGCACAGTGTCCCCGGCCTCGATCTGCGTTTGGACATCGTCGTTGAGATGGTAGGTAGTGACCGCGGCGATTCCGACGTTTGGATCTCGCGCAAATACGTTTTCAAGAGGCGGAGGTCGTGATTCCCGAACGAGAGTAAACCCGGTTAGTGGAATGCGCAGCGTCTCGCCGATTTCGAGCTGCACCCTCCATGGCCGCTGACCAACACCTCGATTCTCGAAGAGACTCAAGGCAGGAATAGCCTCGCTGGGATTAACGAAATAGCAGCATTGTGGGTCAAAGACACTCGGGTAGAAACGACTACGACATAAATTCACGAGAAGCTAGCAATCGATATCATTATTTAACGGTAAATATTGGCATACTCGAAAGTGAAACACCGGCCTTCTAGTGCTTCCAGAAGTTGAGAAAACGCAGCCACTCTCTCTCGCATTTTTACAGAGAAGGATTTTCTATTGGACGGCCCTGCGGTCTGATCTGTCTCAGTCTTCTGGTCTCCGAGTTGGGGGATATCCAGACCAAGAATATCGAGATTTATCTTATCCCGTTGAAGGCTCCCGATGACATCTTCCATTTGGCTAGTGTTCATAGCCCCCTCAAGGTTACTCAGGACTATGATGTTTCTTTCAACGCCTTGTTTCATCGACGCCGTAGCGAGGTACTGCACTCCCACGACGATTGCATCAATTACTATGAAATAAGAGCAATATATGTGATCCTTACAGTCTCCTGTTTGATTTGTAGCTTCAAACCCATTGTTGAGAGTCTCTAAAATATCCCAGTCGAGTAGTGATAATTCCCGAACCAACGTTATATGTGAAAATTTTCCATCGTCATCGGCAAGCGCGTTGTCGGTAGCCTCTGTTCCAACAGCAACCAGGGCGAATTGTTCCTTGGTTTGAGCAAAAAACTGAGTGAAAAATAAATAAGATAAAATAATAGACCATTACTCTGCGTTGAGTGATTAGTTTGAGACACTCCAGTGCACCTTGAAGCGGTGGACCATTCATGTGGGCTCCCACATCGAGAATAGCGCAAGTCAACGCCTTGGAGACACAAAACACAGGATTGTATGTCAAACGTCCAAGGATTCAGTAAGCTACACTCAATCAAAACGTATAACGACTGCAAATCGTTTTACGACAATTATTTTTATCGAGTGGATTGCACAATGGCGTATGCTCGCTGTAGAACTATGAATATACTGCAGGGTTAAGAGGGATTTCATTGACCATGGAAGGGCAGACAGTAACGGAGTTTGGATTGTACTGTCGAGGGGGATGAACGGGGATATCGGGCAACGGCTCTTGTTCTCTAGCCGGGGAACGGGGCAACGGCTCTAGTTCTCTAGCCGGGGAACGGGGCATCGGCTCTGGTTCTATAGCCGGGGTATTCACAGGCGACGACTGAGCCTTGTTCAGTATTCTTTCTCGACGCTCGGAGATTTTCGACGCCATCAACTCCTTTTCGAGTTTCTCAACATTGGCTTGCGAAGCAGTAACGGGTCGAAATTCCGGCGGAGATGAGATTAAAAGTGAATGCGCAAATAAACAATGGGTAGGTTTTTTGAGAAAAAATGTATTTATATGCGAAGGGAAGAACGTGAATACTGTTCCCAACTGCTTCGCCAATACACTTCGTGTAGATAAATAATGGTTTGCGATTTCGTATGATACAACGCTTGGCTATAAAATGACTCATTTATATTAATTGAATGTAATTCGTTTATTGTTGTGACTTGTCCAGCATGATAAACCACTGCATTTATTAAGTATTCAAGAATGCTAAAACGGAAATATATCGGTTTAGGGTTGTTAAAGGCGCCGTACGTTAACCTCAGAAACGTGTTATCTGTTGCTGAGTGAAACTGTACGCAGGTTATAATGAATGTGTTTTCCTTGTGAAATACAAATATGTGTATGCGACGAGGCTGAAAATACTTGTTATAACAAGGTCATGACCTTCAATAATAAAAGCATTCTTTAATTTAGTCTCCGAATTATGCAAAATACCGTTAGATAAATCCGATATAGATAAATATTGCGTATTTTTCATATGTCTGAATGCTGTTAGTGGGTTTAGCCACCTTTATTATTTCCCGTTATTTAAGCGTGTAAGATCAGCAGATTTACGGGTCCAACCAAAAACACTTCCGATCGATTTATGGAGAGAACCCGATTGAATATTTACACGCTGGAAAGTTGATATAACGTCATTCATTTTGACGACTCTCGCTCTTCACATATCGGTTTAAAAGCAGACATTATATTATTTTATATTGTATTGCTCTATAAAATCGTTTAGTCTTGCTACAGGGCTCCCAATTAGAAAATTAATTAATGAAACGACAGAGGTCTTTAGCGTGCAAAGTTAGGTCGCCGGTTTAACGAACGTTGTACCGATTCTCTGTCTCTGAATTGAAGGGTTTTCGAGGAGTGTTCGACATGGGCGTACTCGTTTGATTAGGCGTATTAACTTTTCCTGTATCATTCAGTGGACTCGGGGAATAAGTGCTTGGTGTCTCCTCTTCAAAAGCTTCCTTGTGTTTATTTATGCTTACCGTTTTTTCAGCGCGTTTCTTAATGTTAACCCCGAAAAGGCTGGATGAAACTAACATGTTTCTAATATCCTGGGCTTAAGCTGATGCCCGATTTTACCGTTATAAGTAACATCACCAATTTAACAGGTCGTCTATGTTGTCTCGGGAATTAAATGCCGTCTTCAGTGAAAGCGTTTGATCATAGCATCGGAAGCAAGGTTGTATACAGTGGTGGGAACTCTTCCACTGTCGAATAACCTCCACATATGCAAACCTGTTGTATGTATTTATTTTTTGGCGTGGTCAGTCTTGATGTATGGTGGGGAGCTCCACCTTCAAGGAAACAACCATGGAGCCGAATAATCCTCTAGAAGTATGTAGCCGTGCGAAAAAATAAAGAATTGATGTGATAGGGTATATTACCGTTTTGGTAGCCGCGTCTGGGATTGGCACCGCTACGGAAATTGTGTGAAATGACTGCTAGACGTCAGCTGGAATTGAGACCCCCTAGAGTGACGTGGAGGTCGTAATAGGTCTATATGAATGCGACTGAAGCAGGCGTCTCTCTCTGCCAACGAACAAGCTGCTGCCATGTTGCGCTGATTTACTGAACTGCGTTTGCACGCGATGTATGGTTTTCCCACGTTTGCGTGTCCTTTTAAAGGACCTTTCTTGTAAACGACTGAAAATCTAATTTACCGAACCCTTTCGATTCTGCGCGACGGGGAGTGAAGTGCGTAGAAAGCAATGTGCAATAGGATGGAGGTACAACACTCCATAGATAAGTAAAAGAGCAACACACTCAGATTCAAAAAATGCTTTCATTTTCGCTGGCCATATAGGTGGAAATATCACGACGGCGACCGAAAAAAGTAATTAATATCGTTGTATCCAGTAGATAAACAAATGGTGAACTAATCCAATGCAACCAAAAACGAACAAGAAAAACCACACAAGAGGTCACATCGAACGTTGCTATTTTTATCCTTTCAAACCTACGGTTATTTTGGCCAGTGCGCTTCAATACCGTGCAATACTTTACGGGTGCTGCAAAGTTCAAGGGGTCATGCATGTTCTGCTTGCTTGCTGAAGAATTCCACTGTTCTGCACCTTTATTTCTGCCCTGTAACGGACTGGTCTGAATAACCGTGTTTGTTTAAATTGGTTAAAAGGTCTTGCTTCCGATTTCGGCTTGAACAAAATATGTTCTGTGCTTTTAGGGATTCTAGTTAATTTCCTTCTAGCGAATGAAATTATTGTTATTATTCAAACCCAGGTATTGTCCCATTGAATCCAACAATGTATGGTACTTATATCGAGTTACATTATGACTTTGACCGCAACACTGTTCTTCACACAAGTTGTTCAATCGCCAAAGATTGATCAAGGTGCAGTTCATTTGCATCGTCTGGTATCATTGTAGATGAGCGCGCCATCGATGAAATTTGTCCACCATTACCCAAGGACATTGACAGTACACATATACGCATTGGTCAGTCAATGTTTTGTTTATGTGTGACTCGTCTTGGTTTGCTCGCAAACGTCGCGATTCCCTGGCCGCACTAGAGACGACCGACGAAATACTTTTCGATTATATATACTATAATTGGTTTAACACGTCGATGCAAGTGGAGAGAGGGAAATGTAGCGTAAATAGACGAAAATTTACAGGTTTCGGGGTCCTTAAAACTCAATAGATCCTTTAGGATTGTTCGTATTTAGTATCGTTCAGTTATTTTGCATGAGCTCCCTCAATTGAGGAGCATGCCTATTTGATGTATTTATGGAACTGCAATACATGTGCGAAAACCAGATAAGCAAAGTCGCTATGCAGTGCTTGTAAACAGTTCTCGTCCTCGTGACCTTAATAAAGCGAATGCCATTGTTATTATTATTATTCATGACATCCACGAACCCGATTTCAAACCGATTGACGTCTGAGACTATTGGTTTGATCGGTTTATTGGGTGGAGAAACTTTTCTCTATTAAAAAGGTCTAAGTTGTACATTTATGAGTAATTGCAGTCTTTTGGTAGCACAGTTTACAGCATTGGAAGCAAAAGAGCGGGTCACTGACCAGCATGCCACCAGATGAGCCAATAATGTGCGGGCAGATAGCCACTGCATTAATGGCCCCCGCCCGCATTTAGTTGAACCAATTTTATGAGCTTTCATCGCGACCTCAACTTAGCCGTCCACAAACGTACTAGAGATGGCAAATAAGTGCGGGTTTCGTTGCGTCTACTAACCCGCAGGCTGGAGTCGGCTATCGTGGTGCATTTTGGCATTATTAAGGAAGCACGACACCCGGATGTCTCAACCCTCAGCATTATATTGACCCCCACCTCCACGCGGTTAATGACGGAATCAGAGACACAATATTGGGTTAACTTCGGGTTCTCCTTTCGAGAACTCGAAGCTGATCTTCTTCTGCCAACTGAATATCTAAACTAATTTTGATTTAGATTATTAAATTGTAATACTCAGGCTCTTTTAGAAAATCACATGCCATTTGCTATACACCTACGCATTTTTCTCATGCCGCGAATAGAACAGCTCTGTATATTCGCTCAGTCCTGCGAAAAATGAAGAATTCTTGGGAATATTTTAAAAGGTTGTACCCCACGGAAAACTAACCCTGTTCCCTCACCTACAGAGCGAGAATGCAAACTGCTACACTATCGGACAATCTTGGTATTCCTTTTTAGGAGGGTCAATTTTCCGTTACACAGACATTATTGATTAGCAAGTTGACTAGATAATCTGTGCCTGTGGTCTCGTATTGGTCACTATAACATGGCCAAAATGGCTACCCACGAAAGGGCGCTGACCCTTACGTTTATGCGTCATTTTCCGCCACCGCAGGAGCTGACCTTATGGCCATGGGTGCCATGATCTTTCGGCCGGATGCAGCCGATCGACTCCCCCACCACCCCCCGCGAAGCGGTCTGGCTTACATTAGGCCTCGCCTGACTGGGAGCCGTCAACGTAATATGCGCCGTTTAAAGACTCTTCTCCCCTCCACAGCACGACAGTTTTCTTAACACGATTCATGATAAATAATTAATAACCGAAATGCTGCCATTTTAGGTCCTCGTGACGTAAATAAAGCGACCGCCCCAAAAATTATCGCGTAAAAATATCCAATTTTTAATGCTAAAGATATTTCGATAATCGATCGATAGTTGGCGTTATGTTAACACCCTCTACGATTACGGTTTCCCAAGCGTTGTTAAACAACCTTGACTGCGGAGATATCGATTTTTTAATGCTCGCGTCATCAACGCCTCATGAAAGTGGGTGTTGTAATGCAGCCAAAGAGACTACAGCTGGTTCGTTAGCTCGCATAATCGCGGGCTTTTTACTATGGCAGTCAGTCAGTCTAGATCCGCGTGTGGCAGCGCATTTGGCTCGCAATCCAAAGGCGCACGTGGGTGTGTGCGTGCATGTGCGCGATCGACTCCATATGGACAAACCTGAAGGCTGAGTGTCTTTAATTCATTGGGTTCTTTGTCCCGTTCTCCCACCGTGAACTGCAGCCACACCGAGCGATATCCCGAAACAGCATCATCTTTTTAGGCTAAAGGTATTAAGGCTACGAGCACCACGACCAAAAAAATTACAAAAAAATGAAACTGCAACGACAGATTATGCGTAAAAACACAGACGCCAGGCCGTAAAACGATTCAGCCATTAATTAGTCCTGTTTTTATCTTTTAAATTGTCAATAAGGTGTAACACGTTTATCAAACATCCAAGTGAAGGATAATTCGAAAATATATAGGATACAAATACAAGGTTATCATTTTCAAATGGAAACATTTTTCCATAAATGGAGATAATTTTGTGCATATTCCGTGATTATATTTGTATGATTCTCCAATCTTTCACCAACGCAACGGGCGTGGGCAGCACCGTGACATTTTAATTATGACGATCATGATCATGGGAAAATTTAATCCCATAATCGAGAAATAACCACATGACAAATTCGAAAAAATCAAGATAATGACGATATGCACAAAAGCGCACAATCACACGATAACAACGTGTTTCTGTGTACAACGCGAGGGCATTCGCTGATGCGATAACATGCCTTGGCAACCCACGCCGACCGAACAGCTGATCGTGTGCATTGAATTTACGAATGTTGGATTGGTGCACAAGTTATGGCTGATGGCTAGTTGATGTTATTGACCTAAAGAACATCATCTGCTTCCATTACAACTGGAAATTTTTTTTGACCGGGTTATTAAATTATAATTGTTTTCCAGGATAATGCGAGTAACTAATTTTTAGAGAGGAACTGCGATGAAATTAAACCTTTTTGCAATGGTTTTTTCCAGTCGGAATTGTGTGTATTTTTTTAATGAGGAATTCAGTCTCAGCCAACATTCCAACAAACTGTTCTGTGCAACAGGCAACCTGCGCTCTCCATGACTATGAGACAATATTTCTCTGTCGGCCGTTTCTCCGATCCAATGTGCCCATGACAAAGGCACATATAAAGACGACTGAATTATGTTGGATTCTATGCTTCACGATCATGGTAGAACTAAAGTAAACAACGCGTTTCGTTGTTGTACTGTGTTACTAAAACATACTGGACACGTCATCAGTTTTCATGTGCGGGTGTAACCTCTTGAGTGAACTCTAAAGTAAGCAAACTCAAGCGCAATACTGTGCTCTGTGTGTTTGGAGTTTGAGTGCAATTTACCATTGGCGTGCGCAATAACATACAAATGGATACAATGAGTCAGCATCTACGAAATCGATAATTGTTCCGATTCATTCCGTCTATGCGCTTAAAAAAAACCTGGATAGTTTCGGACTGTGGCGGATAAAACAAAATAAATTGCTGCGTTCCATTGTTTATTACTCCCGTTATTAAGTGCCGTTTTGGGGAAAACAATCATTTAAAATCGAGGGTAAAATGGAGTCACGCTCTATAGTGGACCCAAATGTGTATTTCCTAACAACAGACGCCGAAACTGATACGGTTGCCTCAATTTCTGAAAAAACTTCACAAGACGGCGTATTGATTTCGACGCACTGTTGATCAAATGTTGGATTAAGTAGCGTCCAATTCCACCTCCCACACCAGTGGCATTGGAGACGCAACAAGCAGAATATTCATAAGAATCTTTATAGAAAGCCGTCTCATCCAATGGCAGAAGATGGGAGTCAATAATCGCGTGGGCTGTAGGTAATTCGTGAACAAAGGATCACAATGATTAGAACTATGGACACTTACTATTATATTTCGGGTATTTCCCGTTTGCCTAACTTTATATACTTTGGTTTAAATTGGCCTTGCTTAAAAATTTACTTTGATGTTATTTCCTTTATTCTTCTTAACGTATTCTGCATTTTCTACGCATAATCGACACTTCCCGTAACATTTTTTATTGTAAATTGTAATGCTGGTCCTGTTGAGCGAATATAAATATTATTATTATTATTATGAACGAATTTAGACGGAAGCACGTGAAACAATGCCAGGCCACTCTCCAAAAAGTAATTTCAATTTCATGGACCAGTATCCAAAGTGAATCGTTTTATGACTAAATCGCACAGGAAGTGATTCCCCGTTTGAGAAATTGCAGCAATTATCCTATCTCCCTGCATTACCACCGAAAAGGCAAATTAGGTAATCAAACCATTTGGTAGGCGGTTTAATTGCCACGATTTTGCGTTTGAGAAAGTAAATATCCAGACGATTTTGTTTGTCCTTGTTGTAAATTAAAATGGTCCCTTTATAATCCATTTAACCGGAGATCGGACCACCTGAATGTATTTATTTCCCAATTCATACAAATTCATTAGAAAAAAATTGAAAAAGAAGACAACTGAAGAAATAGATCTATTTATTGATTTATCGATTGGGAAGCTTCGCTCATGTGTCTCTGTGCCAACCTAGCCCCCAGTATCATTTTATTCGACGGGATTTTAATGCCTCAACTATTGTGCCTCGTGACACAAATCAAGGCCACATCATTAAAATATCTTAAACAATATTTTGGGCGTGCGTTATGGATAGGTCTGTTTAATTACCGGCATTTGGCGTTTGACCTGCCTAAGACATTTCGACGGTTTAATTTTTTTTCTTCCAAATTTACATTGTTATTTCCTGCATTCATTTTTACTTATTCTTGCTGTTAATTTTAATTCTGAATGTTTATTTCTTCTTGACCTTAATAACGCGAATAGCATTATTCCTGTTATATCTGTTCTAATCGTTTTACCTCAAAAATTGGCTTTACATGCGTTGAATCAATTCTTCTGCTGACATACAACCATCAATATAAATAAGACTGACCTTGACTGCCCCATGGCCGCCCCATGTCTCGCCAGACTAGCGAGAATTCCTAGCTGTAAAACTGGGCTACCAGTAATGCGGTGGTTAGTTTTGTAACCGAATCAATTACCTCCTTTACCGAGGCTCGAACCATACCGGGTCCACTAAACACACACGTTAACATCACTACCGTCTCCTTTGCATTGATAAACAACCACAAGATCTCCCAAATTGGTTCCCTTGTATATGCTAACTACTGTCATGCGTTCTGCAGGCGACTGTGACGAGGTAAATGAGGACGTTTTTATTTCCTACACCGGTTTCTTAACCCAAGAACACCATATATGATGCTGTTTTCAGCGTTCTACCACTTCTACTCTACCATTTAATGTCATTGGATCACCTTGCATCTCCAGTTACGATTCTTAGACTCGTGGAACTAGGGTTTCTGGGCACAAACTCAGAGACGGGATTCCCCGAAATCGACGCTACAACCTACTAGCTCTGACACCGTAGTTACTTGATTCCCAGTCCGCGTAAGCCAGTGCGAAAATTGTAAAACCATTGCTGGTTTATTCTTTGCATATCGGGATTTCAGGAGGTTTAACTTCCGATTCTCGTAAACTTTAAAAACCACACTGATTATCCTCGAACTGTCGCGCGGAAAATAGCTGTCGGCATGAGGAGTCAACTCCTGCGACCAGCCACATTGAATTCCGAGCAGTTCAAAGGAAATGGAAGGGATTAAATAAATCGTCACCATGACAACGCCTGGCCATTTGTTGTTTTAACCACTGATACGGATATGGGGGAATTAATCTGCGAAATGCTTCACCGTCATTGTTTTCAGTGTACAAAAGCAGCGAGAGGATCCATTAAAAGAAGTGGGATTCACGGTATAACATCGCCGGTGTGTCAAAATATATTTCAAAATAACTGCAAATGTAAATAAATGTATTTCCTCTTCGATTCCGACATCAATCACAGCGGTGGACCGGTCTGGCTGCAAACCTGACCGATGCGCCGTCGTAAACAACCGTCCGGGTCAGAGGACAAATTCTATAAATATTTATTCTAATAATTTCAGATTAAATTAACAAATATTTTAATTTCAACAGTTTTCCAGTAGCGAATGCCAATGCACCCTTAGTTAGATGGTTTTGGTTGACCTGTGGACAATCATGGCTCGTGCGTCCTGTACGTTGGAAGTAGCATTCAGTCTGTGAAGTAATTTAGGAGATTTGGGTTTGTGGAAAGATTTTTGTGCACGGAATTTTCCAAACAAAACGTGACTTGTTGAATAATATAATACTATTCGCTTTATTAAGGTCACGAGGACCAACACTTTCAGCATTAAAATTTACAATAAACAAAAGTGACGATTGTGCGTAGAACATGCAGAATAAGTTAAGGAGAATAAAAGAAGTGGCATCAAGGTAAATTTGCAAGAAAGGCCAATTTAACCCACGAAGTATATAAAGTATGACAAACGGGAAATGGCGGCCATTGAAAGGCAGCCCTATCCAGGCTCGCCACACACTTCTCTTTATTGATTCGATGGGTATAACAAGACTGCGAAATCAGTTTTATCCACCCTGCCTCTTGGTTCGACGAACTTTCGAGTTGCCCAAGAGAATTGCAACCAATTAAAACCAAAAAAACTCTGTTATCGATGTAGGTTCCTTCATTAACGTTTCAAATTAACGTTTAGACAACCACTCCGGCGTTAAAGGTCACCACATCGCTTGCCCCCCCCACTTCTGTCAACATTGTGTCGTGTTACAATCTAATCGATTGAGTGACTCATTCCTCACACTCCTTCCTTGACCGACAGGCTTTACTGCCCCCAACCCCCCTATGTAAATACCACATCACCCTCTTAATAAATTAGGCTGTTCAGGTCAACTCTCTAGAACTCCCCCGGCGTCAAATAACATTGTTTTATTATTTTTATGCTGAACATTTTGGTCCTCGTGATCCCAATGAAGCGGTTACCGTTATTATTATTATTGAATTTATCTGCATTTAGACGATCTGGAGTAGACGAGATAGAGGGCTGGGTCACGTAAAATGGCTGAAGAGAGAAGACAACGACTAGTAAAATGACAATGGAAAATATCGTCTTGGGGGTTGAAGCTATTGTCCATACCATTGGTGAAACCAATTATCGATTATCCACCGGAAACTGAAATGATTACAAAAAGCCAACAGTGGCAAATAGGAAATATCGGTGATCGGTTCTGTGAGGCCTTTGAACACGTAAGTATGTATTCAAACGCACTATTTGGATTATTGCCACAGACATCGGTAAACGTGAAAAAAAGTGTGCACCCGTTGTCCGTCGACGATCTTAATTGGCGGAATCCAGTATCATGAAAAGTACTTCATGGTACCTCCGCGACCTTGACAGCTACATTCCCCACGGGAAACTCCAAGGTCATGTAATCAAACAGACGAACTATCCGGTTTCGTGGCCCAAGGGTTTTTCAAATTGAATAAAATATTAAATTAATTCCTTTGTACAAATTTTCCATTATCACTAGGAAATTAGTTAATGAGATTACCTAAATCGATCTTAAGGGATCGAGTTATCGTATACGGAAAGCAAAGCGGTTACTCGGGAATGGGTTTGCCAGAACCCAGTGGATCTTTGGATAATACATTTCTGATTAGACTTCACAAAATAACTTTACGCTGATACAGAGCATGCAGTAATCGCTTCATTGCTGTTTTTTGGCCCCATGCCAAAAAACGATCTATGTACTACCTCAATGAATCAGAACATCTCAAAACAAAACCTTTCTGCTGACCATTCCATTGAACTTTTGAGGTTTTATTTGTTATCCGAGCTGGGTTACTCTTATTTGCTTCACCGTTGACTCTTCCTAAAGAAGATGTGTACCTCGAAGGGGCAAAATCAGCAAGGGAGTGTAGATGTCGGTGTTGTGCTTCGCAAGGCTTGGCAATTTTGCTTGATGGTTCCTTAAAGGTTGATTCCAGCAGGTAGGAACCATAAACGAGTTGAGTTTTAGTTCAAAACCAATGCATCGGCCCCCGTATGCTTGCCAAGAAACAATATGTAAGAAAAGCTCATGAAAGTAGGAAAATTTTCCACCGCTATTTACGAACTCGTTTCCTGGCTTGGCTTTTGTTTCATCTGGACACACCAGAGAGAGTGTGAGAAAGCTGCGATTGTAGCGGTGATTACTTCTCACAAAACTCGTCTCTCTTGACCCGACTAATCTAAACGTGACCTCCCAGATCGTTCGCATCCTATATGTGTGTGTGTGCGTGTGTTTCGGGGTTTGCATGTGACCTCAGGCTGTCTTTAAGGCCAATGCGTAAACCTCGTTACTGCACAATTTGCGAGTCCTGTCGCGTTGGATGGCAACAAGTTTTTGAACACTCGAATCGGTAATGAATCCTATAAAACAGCACAGTCGTCCTGAAAGTCACAGCAATTTAGTTGATGATGAGCATAATCCATATAGAGTCGTTTGCGAGTAGTCGGGCCTTTATTCGCATTTCTTGCGAGTTTACCCTGCAATTCTAAATATTTGACAAGGAATCCGGGATCTTTGAGATAGCCAGAGGCTGATCTGGTCGAGGAATTGCTCTGCGTGTTCTATCTATCTCCGAGAATTGTGTTTCAAGGAGAAGGAATAGACACATAAAGTATCAGAGTGAAACATTTCTCCCCACACTTCTCTCCGCATTACCATAAAATAGACTAAAAACTGAAATTTATACTGCAGTTTAAGGAATTTCCACAAAAAAAACTGCGGCCAACTGTTTCACCCTCAAATCACTTCCGCATTCCCTTTGCGGCAGCGTGGAACAAAAGGAATTTGATTACATAATGGACCTTTCCCATTGGTCAACTGTTGATCCCTAATCGCCATAATAAACAAAGCTGTTAATCTCTCCGTTTGGGTTCGAAAAACCTAAGTAGTTGCAGCCTGCAACCGGAACCAAATGTACGAAAAGCATGACTCAGAAAAACGCTGCAACTGGTCATGAAGACTAATAAAGACAAGGGGATCATCTTGTTTAAATCGGTTTTGTCTCGGTTTCCTAGTTCGTCCACGCCTGTATAATTCCGTTCATAGTATACTGATCCACGTTGATTTTTCCCTGATCTGAACAGTTCTGACTTTTTAACACTCTGTAGGCTTTTTAAAATAATCTCGTTTCTAGAGAGGATCTAGTTACCGTTAACGGTCTCTTATTAACCGTTATCTCGAGTTTTGGAGAGAACACTCATCATCTATCACCATTCATTACATGAGCAATGCGCATACGAGGATGGCGAATGTAACAAATCTTTACCGTCATGCGACATCTGCTCCTGTCACACTACCCTATAAATGTGATCGATTTTTTTGTCGACCCTCAACCACACAAGTATCTAGAGAGGGGATTGGCGCAAGCATCGCATGTACGCGCATTGTCGGGCGTTTCCTATAATAAACCACTTTATTCCACCGACTTTCGCCTTTGGCCAACATGCCAATTTGAATTTGGGCCGCGACTCATTACAGATCTGTCAAGACTATAATTCAAGGCCATTTCGCCAGTAGTTACCTGGTCGTTGCTAGTATATTAGGTGCCCATCCGAGGCCTTCTATTCCACTTTGTCCAAACAATTCAGTACCCACAAGAACAGCTGGAAATCGCAATCCTGTCATTTACTAGATTTATTAAGGACACAATTATTGAAATGTAAAACAATTTATCAAATGCTGCTGTCCAGTCGATGAGAAGTTATCCATATTATTGCTTTCGATCATAAATTTTGTTGACTTGAAGACTGAATCCGAAAATGTCGAGAGAAAACGGTACAACTCTTTTCTTCCGGTTCAAATATTGCCGTAAAGTTTCGTTTTTTCGACTGAGTAGTGCTTAATTGGTCGTAAATTTGCAACGTGGCTTTAGGCCCCAATGAATCTATAATCAATGCGTATTTTATTAGGCTCTGAGCTGCTTGCAAAACAGAAAATTTAGTTTGACAGGGTGTGGGTTACGTGTAACCAAATTATATCCACATGTGCTGCATTTTAACTCAAAGCTGAGGAACAAAACCTACACAAAAGCGAGATAGAGACTGGTTTTTCTCCATCTATCTTCTGCTTGAACATGAAGCGCCTCTTTTCAGTAATATTAGCAATGTGACGTATTCACACAGAGACCGATGACCCGTTCGCCTGATAATAATAAACTTTGAGCTTAAAACAAGACAGTATAGTAATACTAGATACGAAAATTGAGTTTGGGCTGATGGAGAGCTACTAGAAAATTGGATTATTTAAAAAAAACATTTCAGGTTTTTCATGCGGTTGGAGTTCAATTCAAGTCCCCTGAACCGGCGTAGTGTCACGTCTTTCGGGGACCGATAAATAATCCGATTGACCTTCTAGTGATTCTAGTACATTGAGCTTATCGGGGCGCCAGGTTCGGCTAATTGATTGAACTATTATTGAATAAATGCTTGACAACAATTGTTAACCGCTAAACAGGGCCGGCTTGACAGCATACACATCGAATGGGGGGACTAACTTGTGACACGCACGATTGAGCTAACATGAGTTGACACCAATTAAAACGGGGGTCCCCGAACGATAACTCCGGGAATTCGGATAACATGAGTGTTTTGATTAAAGCTGCTCACATCATGTATTGTAGAGATTTGTGCCGGGGGTGCAAATCGTGATCGGTAGCTGTCGGTGAAAAGAAAATTATGATCTTGGTTTGTCTGATTATTTACGGCACCAGAGAAAAAATTCTCAAAATTCATGCTGTGACAAAAAAAACAGCCGGTTTCAGGGCAACCGCAGCACGATATTGAATGCATAAAATTATATGAATGCCGTATTTTAAGCAAATTAGTGTTCTAATTAATACAAATGGTTATTTTCTCGAGACAGCATCAGATGAATCGGCAGCACTTATTTTACTACAATAATTTGACAGCCACAGTTTATAGACTAGTCAGGGTGTGGATTGATGACGACCATCCACAAACACGAATCGTAATCGCCAGTGACTCTCTAAAATACCGGTGGGATCTCCGACGATTTGAGCTACGTGGAGTGGTTTTTGTGCCAATAAAAAGAGAGAAGAAATATTCATGGTGTTATTTCGAAATGTACGCTAGAGATTTCTCCAAATAACCCACTGTGTATAAACTGCGACATAAATTGACAATGAGTTATTTTTGCGTCCGAAAAAGACATTTCGGGCCTAGATATACCATAATTGATGAATAAATTCCTACCACTGCTATCCTTGAAACTGTGATCCATTAAGTTGACGCTTCTTGAAGTTGCGCCGTATCTGTTGTCCAGACAATGGAAGTTCCTACTAACTCACGCTCTTTTAGGTGCTACTGGAATTCATTTTATATCAAGCCATACCGTTTTTCCAGAGTTGCCATGATGTAGCTAGCATGCCTACCCTAAAGCTATAATTTTTATTTTACCCTTGTATCGAAACAAATTTACTTCCAACCAATACCGGAAAAAATGACTGAACAAAGATTGCCACGATTCCATATTTTTTATCTTTTTGCATATATCCAGTATCATGGGTATCACACATATACAGAAGAATGGGTAGGAAAAAATAAACTGACAGAGTAAGGGAAATCCCAACGAGACAACGGCTCTCGCGCGTGAATAAAATGCAAATAATAGGCCGAAGGAGATTTAATCGACTCCAAAGCGTCTCGAAGGAAGAGTAAAGGCGTTTTTTTGGGGGGGTGGGGGTGGATGGAGGTAAACTGTTTCCTAACACGTAAACCTAACAATGACGCGGATATATATGCAATATAAGTATCACGCAATCTAGGTAGCGTTCAACTTCCACGTCGTTTTTTTGTTGTTTCTTTTTAATTTTTTTGTTCGATTTTTAACTGTACAATTGGTATGCAAAAGGGGGAAAACATATATACAGGGAACGTAAAGTGCATATAATTAGGCTATATCTCCTTCATTTGGCGGGTTCTGCGACGTAGAAGGTACTTCGTCACTTACAGGGCGACTATTAGACGGAACCCTTACGTTGAACACGTTTTGCTGCTGCATACCAGGGTTTTGTTGGGACATCGTGTTGAACAAAGTCGCTGCGACAGCATTGCGTACCAGAGGGTTGTTACCGCTAGCAGCTGGCGGAAGAAACGGAAAGTACAATGGTTGGCTGTAATGAGGCGAAGCTGCCGCAGCAACCGGTGAATACCCATTGGCGGCCGCCAACAATGCTCGATAATACATAGCATTGCTCTCTAATAAAGCTGCCTGGTCTCCAGCGCCGCCACTTGGTTGTGTGCTTGCAGCCGAAGAGGTCGCGATGAAGAAAGGCGGATGTGAAGTGGAATGGAAGGGGAGATTGGGGATGCCTGGATACGGAAGAAGTTGATGCGGTGGGAAAAATGGGTTGCACGGCGCCGCAGGGTTGTTATGGAGTCCGGCTATCGGTGTCCTGGCATGCAAGATAGACATATTGTGGTTTTGAAAGGCAGACGGGACGGTTGATGTCGGAGCAACGGTAGGCATGGCAGCGATGCCGGAAACCTCTGAACGCGGAGGAGAAACATGACCATTGTATCCAGTGGATGCGTGGGTGATTGAAGAGGCAGTGGGTGCCACTCCCATTGATTGCTGATTCAGTCCGTAAACAACGCTAACTGTTGGGCTGGTCTGCACAGCGCGTAATAATTCCAATTCTGTACAATTGGCCCAACGGAGACGGTTAAACGTAAGCAAGTTTGCCAGAGGACAAACTTGATTATTTTCTGACAAGATAGTCCTAAGGTGATAATCCCGCTGTAGATTCAGTTCGCTGAAGTAATAATCTCTAAAAAAATAAAATAAAATGAGAACGAAGTCATCTAAATAACGCATTCCAAAATAATAGAAACTTACACATGATGGCGAATATACTCGTCCTTTGATTTCAGTTTCAGAAACTTGGTCAAATGAGCGTTTCTAGGGACGAAGAATACCTCATTGTCCACGGAAATAACATCATTCCTTTTGACACCAGGCGAAGGCGCATTCGGCGTTGCGCTCCCAGAATCCGACCCCTGCGCCACGCTGTCACCAGAAGCTGATGCAAAATCCATAGCCTTCATCGCCGCATTAACAGCTGGGATCGAACACAACATTTCAGGAACACTCGTTTTTTCCCACCCAACCGCAGAAATAAACTCCAACATTTGTTCCACAGAAACAACCTCTGACAAGGGCGCTGAAATGGCAGGGCTGGGCTCAGGAGATACCAGGGCAGGTGTTTGTGTTGAAAAGTTGGATAGAAGGACAGCACCTTGAAGAGCGCTTCCGTCAAGAACCGCCATCTCGTTTGGCGCCACCAAAGCAGGTCGACTGGCAGCAGTAGACATTAATGCGGTTGCACCGTCCGGGAAAACATACGTCACTAAATAGAAAACAATTACATCAACATATGTTTTGACACTTATATCTAAACGCATGGTACTAACCAGGTGGGACATTGAGGCCCTGAGGGTTATTAATGGCTTGCAGGACAGCAGGCGCATTACTGGGAGACCCCTTGTTAAATCCAACACTACTGCCACCATTATATGCAGTCCAAGGGCCACCAGGTCGTCTGGGTCTATTTGAATAACCACCACGACCAGCGTAGACGGTTGCAGTAGTTGGGCGCGATGTGACGGGTTCAGAAGGTTGACCAACTGCTGCATCGTTCATATGGGTAGATGTGGTTTCGCCGTATGTGTCGGCAGTACGTTGGCTATCAAACGACGGACGTTGGGGCTGCTGTTGATAGGCATAATGACCATTCGTTCGAGCACCTCGTCCTCGAACATTTGGGGCATTGCCATTCAAACCACCACGACGCTGTCCGCCGCGAGAAGATGGGAGATAGCCGCTAGTGCTAGGGACTGTTTGTGACACTGCTGAGGACATTCTAGAAGATCCACGGCCACCACGAGAGCTTGAAAATTCAATCTCAACATTCTGCCATTTACGAGCAGGTTTGCCTATAAAATAATAACAGTAAGTAACGCCGAAATCATAGACGAGGAAGTGGCAATTACTTACGGTTTTTAGGTTTATCATCATGTTTTGTTGGCATAGTTGCCGAACTAGAAGCACGCCGTTCGGTGGTGGCTGATGGTTCAGGCCAAGCACTAGGTTCAAGCTTGGGATCCGGCTTGGCCTGGGTTGGTTCAACCGTTGACTCCGTCGCAATGTTTAATGCGGTGGAAATCGTGCTCGACGGTTGTCGTGTCTTCCATGGGTTCGGTTTATCACCTACCGATGAATCACTGGGACCAGGCGGAACCGTAGAACAGTTCCCGTTCAATGTCGGCGTTTTCATCGGTTTTACCGGTCGGACACCCGAGTCCGAAACAGTAAGATTAGCCATTTTCGATGTTATCGGACTGTCCATTTTAATTAACTATAAACACAAATGTGCTAAACTTGTTATCAGGCCAAAGTGCCTAAACAAATAGAAGATTTTAGAATTATAATTAAAAGAATAGTTAGCCAACACAGGGTTTACTTCAAAGCTATTTCATCATCTATAAAAAGTATCTTAATAATTTCAAGGAAATAATCATTAGGTTTATAAAAAAATGCATGCTAGGCTTACCTTCAAAAAGATTCACCACGAACGCGAGTTTGTGTGTAAAAACTGGTTATTGGAAGTTACGGTTGATTAAAACAAACTTGAATTTTAATCAAGCAACGAATATCGCTTAATATAAATATTATAATTAATCGCAAAACTATTGAGTATTTAGTAAATTATTAATTAAAATAACAGTAGTATTAATGAAATGTTCAATAAATTTAATAATTGTCTGTCCATAAATGTCATGCCATACTGTCTTCATCTTGCGAAACTGCTTAACTAACTGACGAATTTGATGCTGGGATTTTTTAAATTATAAAACAAGATATAATATTTCCAACAATACAACGAGATTAGTGTAGTACACTTGCTTTACTAATGCCACTAGGTACAAAACTGAAATACGAATGGGCTGTTTTAAAGCAATAAATCTCAAACCCATTGATTCCATATGCTGTCATTTTTATCAATAAACTATAAAAAGTAAGTTCAAGCAGTATTATGAAGGGACACAAAATAATAAAACCAATACGGAATAACTAGGTGACATGACATGAAATTTAAATAAAATGGGTAACCAACGAACAGAATGAGCATTCTTTCTGTTACTCTATTAGGTATATGGCACTGACAATCATTCGCCAGGATATATTGAATAAACGTTGTAAGAATAGCGATTTATATGTCGCCTTGTCGGGCTTTTAGCTTTATTCAAATAACAAAGCTGATTATTATTGCCAGACACTTGAGCTTGATCATCGTGCAATTCTTATTTTAGCAACACGATGATCGCATTGTCTAGAAGTCTCCATAAACTGAGCGTTTTAAGACAAGTAACGATGAGAAAACTACATATTAATATCGCAATAAAATTAATGTAGACACATGCATACCGAACTTGAAGGTTTGTAGTAACGTCTTTTAAACGCAAAGGTTCCAACGGTTATCGAATATAATAAGATGTACATACGCGTGTTATGGTTCTTGGAAATAGTAAAAAACCAAACCAACCTTGTCAATCAACCATGAGTGTCTTACAGGGGCTCCAACATACATATGAAGCAGCATGTTTAATTTGCATCGCATTAATTGTGTCAATACGGTTTCATTATTTTTAAGAGGGAAAATACTTGGTTTATCTCTTAATTTCTTGATTATAATAAAAATAAAACCACGAAGACAAAGTAGGAGCAGGGGTTAATAGAAAGCACAAAAAATCAATTGTTGAATCACAGAAAAATGTAAAAGGTCAATAGCTGGAGCAAGGCAAGTGAGATTTCGGGTATTGTATTCGGACAACACAAATGACAGCTAAAAATAATGAGGAAAGACTTAACGCAAAACCATAATTTCGCATTGTTTTGAAAAGCGGTTTGGCAGCATTCTCTGTCGAACAGAATGGAGCCAATGCTGTCCTATAGGTTGTTATGAGGCGTTTATAGGGAAAGAGGCGGTCAAGTATTTTGTACACAACCGGTAGTAAATATCGGTCGATTGGATTCCGAGAGTTCAACCAAATTTCGGCGGTGTTGTTTGTGAACTGTTTAACCAACTGGGCGTTCGATTTCTTTGCCAGATAACCCATTATTTTATCTCCAGCTGCGATAATGGGTAGCAGCGGCTCCAGAATGCGTTTATTTTCGCCTATCACGTCGAGAGCCTGCTTCACATGGTCGTATTTTACTCGATATTGGTCAACGAGCTGTCCAACGGCCAAAAAATATGCAGCATAACGGTGTGCATCAAACGAACCGCGTTGGGATAAAACCTGAAGAGCCAGTCCAACCTGCGTGTAGTAGTTGTGCGTCGGTTCAGGCAGATACTCCGAGACATTCCCAACGTACAGGTCGTCAAATGTCTTCTCTAATCTAACTACATTACTGAAACGCGTAACAACTTTCGTTAATGGTAGGCGTGGGACTTGACTCGACAGATTATTTCGTACCATTTGCGGCCAAACTCTCGTATACCATAGGTCATAGAGGGTCTGATTCAACCAACTAGAGTGAAGAAGGGCAGATAGATTGGCTGGACGATTCATTCCTGTGGCTTTGAGGAAAGGTGCATTGTCGGCCGTGGAGTGGGCGTTAAGTATCTTGAAAATTGACCGAGGAAGTTCTAAATTGAGGTCATCAATCTTCAGCACATTTCGCATGACTGTAGTGCGATACAAAGTCGAGTTTATAAGATGGTGAAGCCATTTATCCGATGCCTCGGGTTTCTCAATGAGGTATACGCACAACTGCGAGTGCCCAAGGGCTCCCAGTGCCCCAATAAGAACTCCCGCGACACAGAGACTTATGACGATGAAAAATAAGGTAGCGAGGAAAATGGAGGTACATATTTCGAGACACCGATGGGGTCCTGGTTCAAAAAACGACCGTTCACTCCAGTTGAAGACCAATACAACCACAAATATACCAATGGACATTGTTAGGACACCTGATACAGCAAGAGGAACCTTTCCTGCTAAACTCATATACTCATCAACAGAGCTCTTGGTCAACTTCTGGTGTAGTGCATCCAGACTACGATTAAGCTTCTTACGCTCTTTGTCGATTTCAGGAACAACTAGTTCATCAAACAAAAACGGAATCCCTCCTGTTGGATCTTGGGCGACAGGAAGCCACTTTTTAACATACTCTTCGGCGTTCAGAAGTTGCGGGGCACGCATATACCCAGTGACACTGCTCAAATCCCTCTTATCTTCGATGCGGGGCCATGGCTCGATGTGGCTTGCGATGCGAGCAAAGTAAGACTCAACAAAACTGCAGTTGGGAAAGTATGAAGTCGACTGACGACAGAGTTCGAATGCCGTTTCGTTTAGTATAAGAATGGACTGCCAATCGGTCGGGTCTTTCTGATACATCTGTAGTAAAGGGTGTGGTGCCAGTCGGGCCAATTCGTACGAAAACGAGTAGTAGATTTCGCGGGCTGTAATGATGTTCTCGTTGCTAAGAAATGGTGCAACCGCAAACAGAGAGGATAGCCGACGCAAGACAGTATTCAAATACTTCAAGTAGTAGATGGAGCGCTTTCGGAGCCAGTTTTTGGAGGGCCTCGGTACATCTATGGCCATGGCATACAGCCGCATGGCCTCGTCGACAAAAATAGACTTCATTTCCTCTACGAACGGCCGGAGATTGCTTTTGGAATTTTTCGTATCCACGTCTACCTTGACTTCTGCGTTCATAAGGTCGTAGGACGCCGAAATGATGTTATTCGCCATGATCTTGGAGGACAAGATTACCTCCCCCAGATGCTTGGGCAGTTTACTAGCCGATACCTCTATAGTCCGCGCGGCGAAACACGCGTACAGCGTCCATCCGGACGCAACCGCGATGACCAAAAACATCGTGGCAGCCGGAGCAAAGGCTTTCAGCCGTCTGGGTAGCTTTCGTTTGCGCGGCCTAGCAACAAGACAGGGATCGACTGGACCAATGAGCCCGCTGTTCTCGCCGCTATCCTCGCCATCAACTCGAAATTCTCGCAGCAATGTGGTGGAGGTGGTGCGTTGAACGGGAACGAAGGGAACCGGTGGTTTGACGTTGAAGAGAAGAAGGGTATTTGTAAATTTCCGCTGGAAAAACCGCTCGGACCGCGACTGACAGAGGAGGTTGTATGCTGTACCGAGCATTGCGTCGGTGGTGCCAATGGCGACTGTCGCGGATGGAGAACGTAGCGGTGAGGTCTGGACAAGCTGGTAGGTTGGCCTGCGGCATCTACAGAAGTACAGCCGGTGGGGGACGACGCAGCAAATGAAGAGGAATCCCATGGAGATCGCTGCGCAGAGAATGAGAATGAGGACAATCAAGTGTGGATGGGTTAGGGAGCACCGCACTGCGATTTTTGCCCAGTTATCAACGCCGTTGAGGTATAAAGTAGCGTATTCTACGAGACCGCCTGTACAATATGGTGGCCGTGTGGGGGCTAGATTCATCAGAGCTCTAAAGGGAGAAAAATGCACGCATCAGATAGACCTTCAAGTGGATAGAGGCTTTCAGTGGTTTTGTTGCAGATAATCAAAAAATTGCACCAAATATATTGATGCTGAGACAGCCTGTCACCACCTCGAAGGAAACGCCTGTGAAAGCGAGGCATTATTTCTGTGAGAGAAAATGCCTGATTTCCTGATAATCGGCGGAAGTTTGTATTGAACATTTGGATTTTGTGATTTTGGCATCCGTGTTACACAAGTCAACACGAGATGGAGTTTAATGGG
Source organism: Proteocephalus fallax (assembly GCA_028672205.1). Taxonomy (NCBI): domain Eukaryota; kingdom Metazoa; phylum Platyhelminthes; class Cestoda; order Proteocephalidea; family Proteocephalidae; genus Proteocephalus; species Proteocephalus fallax. Next base: position 795,646 of record JAPUBX010001519.1, on the reverse strand, counting down.
AGTATCGGTGGTGAAAGAAAATCAAATCTAGCAATAACTCAGTGTTCCCCGCAGAACCGATTCGCTCTCTCGACCAGTCGTTGAATTGGAAGCAGTAATCAGGCGTTTGCCAAACCTTGCTGGTAGGAAGGCTTCGATTCCATTTCTGACCAAACCACAGTAACTCGACCGAGTTCAATTGTGGACTCGAACTAGGTCATTTTATTTTTATTTGAAAATGAAGTGAATGTGTATTTTAAGTGATTTGATCGCCAAAGAACACAAGCCCATTCCAGCTTAATGTCATCACCAGATGGTTGGGTATTCTCCGTCGGGTAGTTTGGGTTGACAACCGACTTCACGGTTTCATGTTACAGCACGAATTCCACGTCCCGTGTTGCGTGTGTCTATTCAAGGGATCGTGGATCCTGGAATTAAGCATACTGTTGCGAGTTAACGGAAGGAGAAACCCAGACACTATGTAATCGATTACCACCGTAGCCATATTCGCTGTCGGTATGGTATTCTTAGTCTGAAATGCTGCAGAACGTATCGCCATGATCGGGTGCAGCGGTGTGTATCTGCAATCATCCAGTCACTTGGAGGCTGTTGGGTTGCGGCGAAAACGGATTGCTGCGTCATCCAGGTGCAACTGGGAAACACTACGCGAATGTGATACAATTTTTTTCAGCGAAACGGTAAAACTGATTTCCTACATGGCCACGCCGATTCGCGAAAATGGTTTCAGTCGTGTTCCCCTTAATATGTTGGACGCATAAACATGGGTGAAACCGGGTTCACGTCAAGTGACCCTCCAGCGTTAATCTTCAAGCGAATTTAATGCTGTGATAGAGCTAAAATGGTTAACAATGCATCATTTTGGCGTATTATTGAGTGCGCTGGATTCGGAAATTGAACGGCGGTTCATCCGTTGATTTTATGTTGTGGGAGAGGTGAGCGGTTCAAACACGACAAAAGACAACGTCTCTCTGATTGCGACGAAGGCTAATCAAGAAGTTCTATCCGCGTTTTGATTACGCACGGTCAGAACCCCTATGCCCGCGAAAAGTATGACAAAGGCTAGTGAGTAGTATCCAGACAAAATTTATGCGATGAAGTTTGGTTAATTGAAATTTATTGGCCAGAAATGAAGATTAAAAGGAAGAAGGCACTTTTTGCATCCTTGGGAAGCGACATTGTAAGATTAGGGAAAAAAGAGAAAATTTGATTTTTGACCAAATTTATTCTCGTCTACTAACTTATTATGTTGCCATATCCGTGACGAAAAATTACCCGAACGATCGCGTTCTTTTTTGCAATAATTTTTTTTCTCGTCCTAACAACTCCATTTGTATCGGACTAACTGGACATATTCATATCCTCTAAGACTTTGCAAAATGATTGGACAACGGGAAATGAGAGTAAGGACATGACTGTCGATGATTGGCTGAACAATTGGATTTAATATGCGCGCGCGCGATTCGTGTGTGTAGAAATCATGCCACGCGCAAGTGCCGCATAGTGGCATGTCTGTCGCATGACTAAACACTGCATGGACAACGGTAGACACCTAGAGACGGCTGCGATTTTGCACTGCCAACAACACTCTCGGACCCGAATCGAAACTGATGTTATGTTACTGGTTTATATGGTACACCGAAACACGAGCAGCAACTCAAAACTAGGGCGGGGCATATGAATTCTGGAATATATATTTGAGATGGTTTTGTTTCCTGCTCTGGCTTAAATAAAAATCTAGCGAAATTTGGTATGATCGAATTGGGATGGACAACCCTTTTTGTTGAGAATTAAACGGCCGTGCACTCACATAGGTCAGAGTGGGTTCAAACTGAGTAAAAGGTGTAGGCATTGTCAATAATTATTTAGGGCGTGTTTGGATTAGCCGCTTGTATACCTAGGATGACGGACAACTCAATAGCCAGTATTTTGGTTTCAAATTGCATCGCTGCGAAATGGACGCTTCCGTTTTTAGAATTGGAATATCGAAACCCATTCTAAGAGGAAAACGCCACCTGCCTCCGTGTGATATTCGATCTATTTAAAGCGTCCCAAAAACGCTCACATTTTATCCAATCAGCAGTTGCGTTGGAATACCTGCTATCCAATCATTGCAAAGTGGGGCTCATTGATGACATGCACAAGTGGGTTTTTACACGAATCAGAAGCCAACCCATGACGGTGGAATCTTAGATATTATTTCGCTTAAAATCGCTTAGCAAGATCCTCAATCAACGACAAATCAAATAATGAAATATACTCACTTAATTCATCGATATATTGTATCAGATTATCTGTCATTATACTATGAATAAGGCATTACATCTGTTTATTTGAATGACAGAATTGACCGATGCACTTAGACTATACTAATGTAGCGTTGTGTTTCACCAATATTTCGGAATTATTTTTTCGGGATAACACTTTGTTAACCAGCCCACTGGTCGACGATAAGAATCCAGAGCATTATATGTGGCTAAAATAAATGACAGCGAGTGATGGAAAATGGCTGTTTCATTTTATAGCGCACTAAAACTCTTTTCATTGCCAAAACCAGGGTTTGGAAAAAAGGTACTTTGATCACCATGATACGCCCAAAGCAACTCAAATCGAACACCAAATGTTGGAATTCCATACGACATTAATGCTTCCTAAGAAATTCCTATGTTAAACAAAATTATGGTTGTTTTTGTTGACATAGGAACAATTAGCAGATCATTCACTAAAATATGTCTTTGGGATGGCTGTTATATCCTAGAATGGCTTGTTAAAATGTTATTGAAGTAAAAAAGCCATGCAGGTAGTAGTAACCTTTGTTCCCGATATTATCGCGACATATTGTTATTCGTAGAAGCTTAGAATCCACAGAAAAAAACTAATAATAATTGCTAATTCTTTGCAAAGCCAGCTGGAACAATGGAGTACAAATGGGAAAATAGTAAGAGAAGGAGTCCTTACATGGACACGGGTTTCCAGATTTCTGTAATTCCCAAATCTGTCTGAACTACCAATTCACTACGGATAATCGATTTGCCACAACCCATGCATCTTTTGCTGTTGACCCGTTATATTGCCATTCAGCTTCGTGACCCCTGGTGCAAGTTGATGCCAAAGTGCACGGGACTGGTAGGGTCAAACGAATGTACTAATAGTCACCTGATTTGATCGAAAAAAATCGCACGGGAACCTCCTGGACAACTGGGGGATGAGTACCACGGCGTCCACGTATTCTGGGTCGATCAAACGATCGCTCCAAACCGAAGCGAAAAAACAGCCGTCGCCACCGTCGAAATTGTCGTGGAATTTAAACTGTTGATAGAGGAGGCGATGTTCTCAATATTACAAATAACCACTTATATTGCACTCGTTAACATCGTCGGTCGGTAATTCGACGCCTCACATCTCGGATGAATGAGTGGCTATCTTTTATTTCATTGCTTTCTTGCCGTGGCAAATCGAGAATCAACAGGACTGTCAAAACGTGATAAAAAATCAACCCACGAGAAGATGAGAATTGACACACGTTAATTTTTTGGGCGCGCATTATTAATAGGGCATTTTTATTGCCGACATTATGTGTTTACCGGACGTTATATACTTCGTGTGTTAAATTTACCTTTCTTGCAAGTGTACTTTGTTGTTATTTCGCTAATTCGTGTCAACGTATTCTGCATCTTGTGTGTATAATCGCCGAATTGCGATTTGTAGGGAATTAGACGGTATCGCCTTCGCACTGGAAGAAGAGATTGAAACAGAAACAGATCGAATATAAGAGTTCGTTGGGGTCACCACAGATCGGTGACGAGTGGATGGCGAGGAATCGTGGTGCCTTGGTTGGAGAGTGCACGGATTATCCACTTGAAAACGCGATTATTTTGAAAAGCCGCACTGGGTCAAACATTCAGAACATTGGAGACACGGGGAAACCACGGATATTATGAGGGGATCTACGCACGCATCCAGTAAGACTGCCCTGTATGGCAACGCATTTAACGAGATTGGTAGAGACATCGAGGAACTTTAAACCGTTTTAGTCAGTCTGATCTGCACGCGATGGGTCCAGATTTTCGTCTTAGAAGGCAAATTAAACAGGTTAATTTATCAATCGCAGAAAGCACTACCATCACGCGAACCAAGGTATTAAATGAGCTACGATATAATGCATGTCGGTTTTGGGTGGTCACGTGATCCCTATTCCGCCGGATCCTATTGGCCGGTTAAGCGATGGCAGGTAAGCGAGCAAAGTGTGAAATTAATTCAAATAATAATTATAATAATAGTTCTGGTATTCGTTTTATTAAGGTCACGAGGACGAGAACCTTCAGCATTAAATGTAACAACAAAAAAATGATATAAGAAGTGGCGATTGTACATCGCAGGTGTAAAATAATTTAACAGAAATGAACGAAATAAGAACGAGGTAAATTTGATAGAAATTCAAATTAAACCCTCGAAGTGTACAAAGTTTGGCAAGCGCGCAATGGCGGCCATTGAAAGGTACTATCCATAACGAATCGAACGACACTTATATCTGGCTTAAACGTGAACTATTCCTGGGGGATATGTCACCATGGCTCCAAAACAGTTCAACAATAATCTCAGACATTTGCCAGCTATCGAAATATGTAGACAACGAGGGTCTCATTCGCTTTATTGAGGTGACGAGCAAAAAAACTTTCCGCATTGAAATTGGCAACAAAGAAAATGCTACGATAAGTGGCGATTATGCATAGAATCTGCGGAATACGTAAACACGAATAAACTAAATGACAACGAGATAAATTTTCACGGAAGGCAAATAAAATCCACGAAGTTTGGCAAACGCGTATTGGGGGTCTATTGAAAGGCAGCCCTATCCAAAACGCGCGCCCCTGAATTATAAAATAGACAGATGGACCGTGTTATTTGAATAGAGACTAATTATGAAGTTATGATGCAATTATTACCCATTATAATGTTTTTTTAACATTATTAATCCCAGGTAGGTGTTGGTTTTCTCGCCAAAAATTCAAATGTGTTGCGGCTATCCCCTACTGGTGGAGAAAGCGAGCTTTACGGCAGTTTTTCATGAAGCATCTCTGGAATATTTTTTCAGGTGGCATCACATGGAGTCGAACCAAGGTCCCTCACAAACCGCTGCACCATGGGGTCTGGTGGTTTTCGTGATAGAACCCATCAATTTTTTGTACCCAAAGCCTCTCACGCATCCAAATTCACAAATTCTTAATTGTATTTTATCTATGCCTCTCCTTTGCACCCATCTTCAACTTATTGTGGGCGACTGGGTCGTGTCCGTTTGCTACCAGGGAAGGTTGAATTTTCGTTAGCCCAAACTCCTCACACTGGAAGAGTGTCAGAATATTCAAAATAATGGAAAACGAATAATCTACGCCTCTTGCTTGACAAGCACGCGGTTTCATAATGAATCTTCCTCGACAATTGTAATAAATAGTTCGACCCGAGAACATCATGAAAGCGCGAGACCATGTTACCTAAGTGATGGCATGACGCAGTACTTCTTAAACCACAAACCTCAAAATTGTTACGAAAATGCTAACAAAGAATGTCTCACGTGCAATCGGAGGGGATGACATCCGACAGCCCATCCTATCACCAGAGATTTCGTGTGCGGTTTGAGCAAGATTTATTGGCTGCCGGGAAGACCAATGTTTATCCCAACTGCTTTGGACCAATGTGACGGAGGCTGGCTGGGCAGGCAAGCGCCCAAGTGAGCGTGCACGCGTACGTGCGTCCGTGCGTCCGTAAACGCGCATACTACGCGCGTACGCGCACTGGTCTTATGCAATGAGTTCGACCAACATTCCGGCAAAGGCGTGGTTTAATGTGGACGAATGGATTTGTTTTTTAAGAGTAGCTGTGCAATTGACTCACATAATCACGAGCCGCGAGGATTTAGATTGAGACCGGACATGGAGGCGGTGCATTTAACAACCCCCCCCCACAGAGGTGAGTTCGAATGCCCCAGAGAATGGTGGTGGTAGTTGGGTATCTGTCACCTCAACGAAATACTTTTTTTTTATGTTGGTAGGGCGGTAGATAGTTTTATGCAAATACGGGTTTATCGTAGTTTGCTTGAATAATGCTTAATTTTGCAATTGAAAACCAATGGTCAAATCCTCAGTGGAGATTGTACTGAACTGGTTGTTACATTCAGCTCAGCATACAAAATTCCTTAAAGATTGTATCGCTCATTTAAGGTACAACAACTCTGAACATGCAGTCAGTTGAGTGATGCATAGTAGCGACTTGCTCCTTGATATGTTTGCCATCTAAGGCAGCGATGATCTATCTGTTACCTTCAGTTGTAACACTGGATTGACAACACAGACCCTAGCTCAACACAAAATCAAAGACGATTGTCCATGTCTTTACTCGCTCAGAGAGAAGGGATTTGTGCCAAACAAAATGGGACAAGAACGGTAGACAGAAACAGAATTACAATGACCCGCTCTGATATTCACCGATATCCGTATCAACCCCGTAACTCGTGATTGGACTGTCGTAACCGAAAGTCCGCATAACCGGGGGAGACCGACAACTCTCGAAACACCCAGCCTCTCTGTCGCTTGGACATCCTCTGATCTCCTGCGATATTCGACGGTCTACTTGTAAATGAGCGAAAATAGGTGTGGGGTGCAGTAAATGAATTGGCGCAAAAAATCGTCAACTTATGGCATAGATCAATAATCAATATCAGGCAGGGCATAACGGTGTACGCCCAGAATTTAGTGACTTGGAGGCTGTCGGGTGGCGGAAACTTGCTACTGCATCATCCGAAATTTAACCATCGCCAATTCCGCATGTGGCCATTGGGTTGGTTAAGTATTGGATGATTTAGTGATCGCTTCCACCAACCCAGGAGGCACTGTGAACGCCGGAGACTGCAGAATCATCGTCTCGAAATGCACGAAGACGACTCATCCTCTAGTATGAGATGGTCGCACGAAAAAAATCAATATCAGATCGGCACCCATGGGGTAGGTCATCTTTCAGCGAAATATCGATTAGTTACATATTCTAACAACTGCACACAACCTATACAAACAATACAGTGTTTAGGCTACGAGGTGAATCCGATGACTACACCAGTCTACTGAATAGGCGATAAATCAGTATCGTTCCCAAACCCAGAATAACTCTCAAAAGCCTTCCTAAATCCTCGCCAAAGATTTTCTTCATCCGGTCAGTTTTTAGACAAGGCAAACACATCAAATTTCAAAAATGATTACCATAATAATACTACGATAAACGCACGCATCTCAGCTCCGTCTTTGTGCCATCGATATCAGGAGTTAAATGACAAAGACATTTAGTATTTTGTCTTTGTACAGACCACGTGCATCATCCAATAGACGACTACAAACAAAAGTTCACCCAGTATACGGTATTAACACCTTCAGGCGACTATCGTGTTGGTTGCGTTAATTGGGTAGATAGCAAGCCTCACCAGTTGCTGTTTATGGAAGGCGTACATTTGGAGCTGCAAAAGTATATACAGATCAACTGATTAATAGTGCGTTTGGGTTTAAAACCTACCCAAGGCCAAACAGCACATAATACGAGGATTTACTGGAACATTTTTCTTTAACAGAATGCGTGCGTGTGCTAAAGCAATCTTTGCTCTAACATTTAATCTACTTCCACTTGGGCACACGGTATTTCTCATGTTACACCCCGCTGTATTTTTGGTTCGTGCATAGCTTGTTTCTCACTTGTTTTCACATTCATTCGGCGTGGAAGGCGCATTTTGGTGTCACCACAGCTCAGTAGCGTTGCCACCCGGAGCATTGTTTCCACGATTCTCAAGAATGCATCCCCACACCCTCCGAAAACACTGTAAAGCCAATCTTTTCACGCAGAAATTGATTTCCTTTAGCAATATAAAACAGGCCGATGTTTACATAGGATGTGCAGGAAATGTTGGAGTCCATAAAACACGCTGGGGTCGATAGGGCACAGAGGCGGGATTGGGGAGGTAAGAGAGACATACAATAAACTCACAGCAGAGGCTAGGCAGACACTGTCTAGAGAACCAGGGAGACAAGGGGGGTGGGAGGGATGTGGTTTTACAAAAAAATGCACTCGCACGCCAAGACAGGAAACCAATTGAGGCGAAGAAGTTGGACACTTAGAAGGAGGGTAGGTTGGTGTCCGTTTCGATATGGGGCTTCAAAGGTTCGCTGTTGCTGTTGGAAGGGCCTTCCGAGTCGACGAGTTTTGAGCGAATGTCAGAGGGAAGTGCTTCCGGGGAACAGGGGCGTCGACAGAGACGACGCAGCGCCTTGGATAGCAGAAATTTACGACGTTTGCGTCTAAAACACACACCATTCGTCGTATTTCACGCTTGCCCAATAGAGACACTCTCAAGGCATTCGTCAAATGAAAGCCGACCTTTGGTGTGGCATCATAGACTTCCAAACTCCAGACAAACCCCCCAAAATACAAATTGGTGCCACTGTCTGTTCTGACCTAGCCACCGGCTCATCCGCTGGCAGGAGCTAGCTACCCCCAAAGAAGAAGATGTTCGTATCTGAACAAGTGAATGCAAGAGAACAATCTTGTCCTGCAAAAACCCTTCCTACTATAAGAATTAAAAGTAGCAATGATATGTAACAGTTGATTACTGGAAATGCTTTGGGGCTTGAAACATGGCGGTTTCTGAAGGGCGGCGTGCTAACGGGTTGGGGGTTGAGCGTGGCAGGGTGTGCGACTTTTGATAACCCACAGCTGCAGCAGTTGTTACTTCCACCGCAGGGGACGGCAGCTGCAGTGGTATTTCTGCTGATTGGTTGTCATCTACAAAATGGGAACGCCTATTGAGTTATAATTCGAAATCAACGATCGATTCATTTTGATAGTCTATAGTTGGCTTGATAAACGTTTTCCTACAATCAAGACCGTAGACGACGAGCATATATGGACGACTATGACCTCCGAGCAATGGCAGAAAACGACACAAGCATCAGTAGCCAACAAATGTATACACGAATGTTTGCGATAAATGTCCACAACTTAATTTGAAAGTAGCCCCTTATAAAGACGCCATTTTCGCAGCAACAAGGAGAGTGAAAAAAAAACATTTTACTGGTTTTACGTGTTGAGTAAAATTAAATCGCTGGCTCCACTCCTGGTGCGGCCCCTCTGTCCATTCATTCAAATTCCACCTTTACATCCCCAAGACTTAAAGGTTCTCGGAAGACTGCCGCAGAGACGATTGATGAACTACCGCAAGAGATGGCCAGATCTAGGCAATAAAAACGAATGCTCTCACATTAGTTTGTCTAGCTAAGTTCCACGAAGATCCCAATAAAGATAGCTAGGATAATCATACTCATTGTTGTGATGAAAAGCAACAACTAAAACAGAACAAAAGCAAGCGCCAACTGAGCAGAAATAGCTTACGGCTAGGACAAAGTAGCTCGTTTGGTTCTTGGAAGTGAGTAATAAAAAATTAACCGTGGGATTGGGTTCCGGTGAACACCGAACGTGTTTCGTGTCGTCAATCGCCAGCCACATCCAGTTTGTGAAGATGATAATTACTACCAAAGTGGCCTATTATTGTGTAAACAAGTAATGATTTCAAATGAACCAAGATAACATCACCACGTCGGGGGATTTGGTGACCTCGCTTGACCCCTGCATCGATGGAGGCGCAGCAGCCCACAACGACTGAACCAAACAAATCCAGACTCACAACCCCGATTTATTATGCTACAGTAATAGCGCACAAACAAATCAACCCAAAGCTAAGGTGATTTGAGGAAAGAGCGATTTCAAAAGGCAATCGCTGAAAGACAGAATAAAGGTGGCACAATGAGCCAAAAATCAGCTAAACAAGACATGAGTGGAAAAGTGGGGGAAACCCCGCGTACTACCTGGAGTCACTGGTTGTTTTGGGGCGATATGATTGACAGGAGGCATTTTCCTGGAGTGCTCATTCGCGCAGAAGGACCTACAACGGCGGCAAAGGAAGCCCGATCAACAGATGCAGTACCCCTACGCGTTCGATTAGGAAACTGATTCGCGAATGGTCCTGAGAATAGCGCTGGTATGTTCTTCTTCTTTTTTCAACGAAACATCGTTAAGAGTACGGAAAAATTACTTCAACAATACATCTTGCTTCTGCAATTCAGTTTAGCAACAGTGTTGCTCTATAATATTCATACTGACACGGAGTAGACGTCGACCCACGGACTAATCGTTAGAGTCCACACTTAAACCGCCTGCTACACAACAACGACCACGTCCACTCAGCATGCACACATACGTTTCACCTACTTTGAAAGCGTGTTGGACTCATTTGACATTTCCCCCGCGATCCTCGAAATCACAGTCTGTAGCCGGTGAGCCCCTTTGATCTTGTCTACGCATCCCTTCTCCCCGAACACCACAACTGCCAACCGCTTCACTAGGTCCGGCGACATCTCCGCCTTCATGGACTCCAGTTTCTCCATGCTGACGTGGCGCCCGAGCCATCTCTTGGTCTCGCAGTGTCGCTTGGCGAGACGTCTGGCGAAACGGAGTGTGGGCGGCGCGAGGAAGTAGAAGTTTTTTCGCGAGGCCGCAGCACCCTTGCCCAGCAGCACATGCGGCAGGTCCACCGGGAGGCCAGACAGGGAGGATGTGGGGGTGGTCACAGATGCCGACGAGGTCATCGAACCGCGAGGGGTACGGCTTGAAGGGGTGACCTGCACCGAGGCAGCAAAGGCGCCACCGTATTGAGGATGATGAGTGTCCAGATGCCCCACCAAGTCGTTTTTCTCCTCGAACTCTTCGTCGCACGGTTGTACCGGACACCTATAAACCATTGTCATCGGACCAAGTTTCTCTGTAAAATGGGAGGGGTATCAGGAATGAGGTGAACGGCGTTTCGGAAAAAATACCTCAACAGCACGTGAAACTCACCAGAGACCGCAAACTGTTTCAAATCACCATAGCGTTTCCAATAGGACCAACAGGAACTACATACTTTGAGGATGGCAGGGGCGGTGCCTAGGGCATACCACTGACCGGTTGTGGTGGTGGCTTGACAGCCCTGGCACGCAACAGGCGCGTCTGGGCGTCCATTTGGATACACCAACGAGTGATTGGGCTTGCTGTAATTGGGAATGTATACCTGTTTCAGGCGGTGTTCTGACTCCTCGATGGCTTTGGCACGCTTCTGTTGGAGGTAATGATCTGTGGTTTTCCACATGTAGTAGAAGGCAACGAGACTCTAAAAATGGCCGAAATATGATAAAACGTGTTAACGCAGAACAATAAAACAGAGAGAAACTATCTGCATATGTTGGCATAACTAGCTAAACTAGAGGTAATACGTAAAACTCGTGAGAGATTCCCGACGACAAGGGTAGAATCATTGCACCTCGATTGAAATAACAACAAAGGCGACGCCTACACTCACCATGCAAGCACTCAAACACACAACACTCGAAACTGAGTCATCCCAATACGTTCCTCCACGCGTGGGTTCAGGAAAACACCTCCCACCATAGAGCGAAATGTTCGGCAATTGCACAGTGTGTTTAACAATCGATTATTACATTCTACGGGAGTAGTCCAACACAAAGCACATTTATTGTTGATGTCATCCAGTTACCAAAAAAACAAACCGTTGTCGTCTTCCAGGGCAGAATATCTGCCTGAATGTCATGAAAAGATTTTCCGCACTTCTCCAATGCCTCCTCGAACAGATTCCCTTCGGCCACCGACCACTCCTCCATCTCGTCCAATCGGAGGACGGGTCCGTGTCCCGGAGGTGCAAGGATCTCCAGGGCTCTGGGAACCGAGTAGACAGCCTTGTGAAGGCTGTCCATGGCCAGCTGAATTGTGGTATCGCGAGAGGCAGACGCCGCAGACACCGTGAGGTTCGGCTGACGCAGGCTGCTGGGGGGGTAGCAGGCGCGGGCCAGCGTTGCTAGGGACTTGCACATCGTTAGATAGGCGTCGAGATCACCTGGGACGATGCCGGGGGTAGGCGAACACCACAGAAGGCTTTCATAGACGCGATGTTTGTGGTTATAAATTGGTGCTGGATCTGGGTGAAGAAAAATATTACACCCATTTTTAACGCATATATGATTTAGCTAAGTTAAACAGTTAACATAAAAAACAGCCACTATTACTTACTTATAATATCAGGTACAGTAGCTTGAAAATCACTACCGACACGAATCTTGTATTTGTTCGCCTGAAGGGACTTCTTAACAGGGTCGTAGATCAATTGGTAAAAAAAACAATCCTCCCTGTTTAAAAGAGAATGCAAACTCTCTTCGTCCAGTTCTTTATGCATGGCAACGCGACATTTGCCACGGATATGCGTGGCAGGAAGGATTTCCATTTTTCGAGATACATAAAGTTCTCTGTGTTGCAGTTGATGCAACTGCTCCTTTGCGAGGCCCTCGATGTTGAAATTATCTAAATACAATATTAGACAGGTGTTTAATGCACGACTTCGATGGAACGGAGATCAATATGATGGTGTTTGCGACCCTCTAATCCACTCAAAGTTAGGCTAATCCCAATCCTTCGCAACCGCAACAACACAACCTCCCCACATCTCAAATATCCTACAGCAACATCCTCCTTTCTCCCACACTATGGACCAGTTGGGTAGTTACCCGTTATAAGGACCCGTCCCATTTTCGCCCAAAGCTCCAATTGTGTTCTAACTTTTTCGTCTATCGCTTTCCTTATTATATACTCTTTCGTAAGTGCACTTACACGATGCGTGTAGCTTCTACCAATCTTCCGTCCTAAGTAAAGGTCACTCGCCCAGTAAAGTTGTCTTATTAGACGTGTTTACTGACGTTTAGGGACAGCCTCTGGCGGAATACAGGTTACCATTAACTAATCCCAGATCTCAAACCCACTGGGACACTAAAGGTAGGCATCACTTACGTGGATGCCCATAGGTCACACTGGAAGAGAGATCACGGCGACGGAAATAACAGGTAACTTTGGCTTCAACTGCACCGGTTGAGGCTACTTTTAAAAGTTCTTCTATTTTTCTGATTTGGTAGGGCGCTGATGCAGACTCCTCAAAAAAGACGAAGTCTGGAACAAAAAGCGGGAGTTCGAGACAATATTCCAGGATATGACGAATTCAGATTAAAAGAATAGGCGCAGGTGCATAAAATTAGTTAACAATGACATACAGAAATATAAATGGAGGAAAACGTGAAATTTAAATACAAAATGTCCCAAGTAAATTGAAAATAAATAACCAATATCTTTTAGCTTCAGAGCAAGGACAAAAGTAACGCGTATGCCATATAAACTCACCTCCGACAGTGTACATATTATTACTCGTCATTGTTGGGAACTTATTTACAGAAAAACCGTCATTATCGAAGTCTGCAAATGATGCTAAAGCACACCAATTGAAGAAGAGCGCTCGTTTAACTTATGTTAACGCGAAAATTATAATTTAAACAAACGAATGTATAATTATCCGATTTAAGCATAACGGCTATGAAATAAGTAGCAAAAATAATATATTGGTGCACGAAACTGTATATTTCTTTAAATAAATCAGTGGTTTTACTGATTATTATACAAATATTAAAATGCAATTAAGTCGGAGATGGATATTATTTAATATGCTTGTGTTTTCGTATTCTAACAAAATATCATGCGAACGTAAAACAGTTTGTAAAAACACAAATGATCGCGATTAAATCGTGTTAAACAACATTGTTAACCGCATTATTGGGTGAAATTAATTACAAAGAAAAACTTCAAACAACATCGAATTATGCTAGCTGTTGGTCCTCCCACGTGGAGCAGCCACTAACGACAGCCACGTTCTGTCGAAGGATACGATCATATTTAATTATAAACAACGTTTTTAGCAAGCTTTTACATGCTTTCAAATAGCTTTTGTAGTTCTCATATCGATTAAGAGTTTTGTTTTAAAGAACCGTGCTGAATCGCGGACTTTTTCTACCCTCGTGCCGTGAACGGTTATCTGCCATTTTGCTCTGTGTTTTCTCCTCGAGATAATGACGAAAACTTTGGCTCGCAGAGAAAATAATATCCAGCCCAGAAGGGCCGCCTCATCCAGAATGTTGACTAGTAAACGTCGACCGTCTCCCTCCCCGACCTTCCATAATATAGACGTCCATATAGACGAAGAAACTTTGTCGAAGCTGGACCAACTCTATGAAGTCGTTTTTCAACTGGCAATTTCAATGTCAGTACTTCAGAACGAGATGCAGAATAAGAACCAGCCTTCAGTCATTCCCTCTTCGGCTAAAGAGAAAGAGCCGACGCCTTACTCCCCCCCTTAATTCCCTTCGACCTTACCCTATTGAGCCAGTTATTACTCGACCCTCTGCCACAAATTTCGTTCCTCTATCGCCTGTAATAAACGCCATTGCTCACACGTTCATCGAAGAATCGAGAATTGATGTCCTCCGCAAATACCTTTCAGCTAATTTACCTCAACGATGCGTCAGTCGAATATGCCCCAGCCTATAATTATCTGGGTTCCTGTATCATGGCTAAGCGAGTTACAATAACGTCGGGCTGTACCGAGATACCGTATTCAAACTTTAGAATAGGAGATCTGGTCACTGCGCATGGAAGAGAAGATTTGAAGAATTCGACTACTGGTGCCTTCGACGAATCTATCAAGCCAACTTGCGTTACCTTAACTGGAATGACGATATAAGAGGCCTTTGTGCATCACAGACCGCTAATCTTCGCGGTATTGGTTCACGACTTTAATTAAGCGCATTCATTGACGAATATGGCCAAATCTTATGGTCTTAAAAATTTTATTTTACTTCTCTTCGCCGAGTTCATGATGGCATACCAATAACAGAATTTGAAGCCCGTGAAAATGTTTCAGCGACATACCCGATATAAATTATCGGGCAATTCCCAAACCGAGGGTAACACGTCGTTGTCTATTTAAGTCATGTCCCATTCCCCTAAGAGCCACCGAGCTCATTGATAGACGATTCGTGAAATACAGTCTGCTGTGAAAGATTGGTGGTGCGTATGGCACTTTGTACGACTTTATTGAAAACAACATTCACAATTAATGTTGCTGAAAAACTTAATTCGCTTTTATTTTCAAGGCCATTTTTTATTTACAGTATACATTGCGCTCTTTCGATTTATTTCGTTTTTTGTTAAATAGGTTATATTTATTTCAGATATCAGAGGTTTTATTTATTAATACGCTGCTCATACGTTATTATCTTTATCTTATCTTGTTTATAAGGGTGGTTTGCATGTATTTCGATATATGATTGCATATTTAGTAGATTCTGAATAATTTTAAAGCATGCATTATTGTAAGTATTGGATTGAAACTTTTATTGCTCGTCAGTTTTGCTGAAGCGTCTAATTTTATGTTTTTCTAAATCAAGTTTGGTATTTGATTACCGATAAGCGGTCTGCTATTACTTACCTTTGACGCGTGTCATATGCTTTTGGATGTCTGAGTCAGAATGTTCTGAAACGTAGATTTAGCTTCTGCTATATTGTTCATTGAATTCTTATATATTATGTTGTCGGAGAGAAACGTCTTTTTAGTTTCTTTCCGCGACTCTATTTGCGTTATTATCCTCATAAAAGATGCAAAAGAATACATATATTTATCCGATTCTTATAGATGTAGCTTATAATATACTATTAAGGGACCTCTCAACAATCTTATTTTAAATAATTACTACTTTGGTTTATTTTACGTTATTATGAACAAAATATCTATGTTGTGGTTTACAGGCTCCCTAAATGACGGAATATAATGACTCATATAATTGGAGGAGAGCTTGGTTAGGCTCGGAACCACCGCAGCGGAACACCCTAGATTCTGAGCCAAAATCGGAACCTTTTTTCCAGCACAAACGATTCTACAATCGCCACGATTCGTCCCTCAATGTGCGCGATTTCTTTACATCAAATGTAGCGGAAGAAGACCCCTATTTATTGATTCATGGTCGAAGTAAATCGGCCATGGCTTACCCCAACATAATGCGAAGAAGACCAAAGTCGGCACCCCGTCAATCATCAACTAAACAACCTGAACAAGTTTGCGAAGCCTCAATACCCAAATCGGATGAAATCGCCCCACCAAAACAGACCCAGAAGCACTCCCACGGTCGTAGCCACAAAAAATCACGTTCCCGATCAAAGGAACAACGTCCGATTGACAGGTGGCCAGAACTGAAAGTAGATTTGCCTCAAGATTCCCCTGTCGCAGCACAAACAAATAATTCTCCAGAGCCCCCTCACCCCCCTAGTCCTCGGCACGTGGCTATCCCCAAGGTTTTAGCAAAGAAACCGAATAAGACAGTTCAGGCAATTACAGAATACGGACGTGAATTCACTAAACCGGATGTTTCACGTCCAAGAAGGACAAAGTCGGCGACACGGTCAGTTGAGAAACGCCAGCAACTATTGACATCTGCGGACGAGCCGCGCACAACAACAATTCCTCGGCGATTCCAATCCGAATACCGGTCAAACTACACGGACCTGTCGGCGTTCGCAAACGTCGCTCGGGTGCACAGCTATCAGGCTAAACAAAATGCAATGATAGCCGAGAGTAGCCACTTTTCCCAGCGCCACTTCAGCCAACTGGACTCTGATGCAGCTGAATTCTGGGATCCCCCAGGTTCTTATCGGTCAGAGATCGTCGGTGTCGACAAAGAAGTAAGATCCAGGCGGCTCGAAGAGTACAGAGCTGCATTTTCAGGCCGTCTATCACCTCCGGTAACTCAAAAAAATCTGCCTATTTCTCGTCTCTGCATGCCCTTGAAGAGGCCGGTGTCTACGGTCTCCACGCGGTATGAACCGCAAAAGTATGCTCCTCAAACAGAGCCGACAATTCGCATTCTGCCGTTCGAAAGAGACAACCAATGCTCCCCTGGACGTCACGTCTGTAGCAATGGAGGCGGCTTTCTCTTTTCAAGCTCTAGGCCAATTGTTCCAAACCACGTCTACACCCCAATAGCGTCTTCCGCCAGTCATTCACCAGTTTGGAATTGTCTGTCATCACAATCTATGGATACTCACTTGAGTATGGCTGAAAGAACACTGGATAGGGCAAAGCAAAGAAGAAATCGGCTTTTGATATCAACATGCCGAAACTGAAGGGAGAAATAACGAGAATTAAATGTTTGCACACTTCTTAGTACATCTAACGTCGCGCCATATTTAATGACGAATTGGAAAAATTGCTTTTATGTATGAATGCCCAATTACCGCATTTTATTGTCCTAACCAGCCCTATTTAATAATGCAATGAAAAATGTACACATAAAACCTCGTTCTGTTGGATAGTCGCCTAGCAACGATGGGCGAATCATTCGACATATTATGTTTACTGAAATAACGTAAGCAACGTGTTTGCAAATGTCTCGATTTCTTACAGTTGATAAGAATTTAAGTGGCCTTATTTAAGTCTCCAGTATGAAAACACTAGTAGATTAAGAATTCACTAGTGATTGCTTCCATTTTTTAATAGAATCGTTTATTTTTACAATTACCAGTACATGTAAGCCCAAATATACAACCCGGTCAATGTCTCCACAGCATATTTGTTATAAATTATTATTTTGCAAAATATACCCATTTGCAGCTTTGCATTATTACCCTCCGAGGGAAGCCAATCAACGCTTCCTATGTACCACCCGAGGTCATTAATACCTGCACATGTACCTTGACCCCATAGTACTCAACGAAAACAGGAATTGCTGCATCCACACGAGGAGCTTATGCGCAAACGATTCCTCTTTTGGTCTTGGGTATTTTCCTCAACGGACTAATTATTACAAGCGCGCACTTGGAAATCGGGTGATTTTTCGGGCAATCGGCGACCGTGCCACCAGGCTCTTCCAATGCTGCCTCCGCGGTTAGACTACCCAATCTCGCTGATTGGCAATGCAGCCGATTTTCAACTGGGCTCTTTTAGGCCAATTGATCCCACAGGGGGGTGGATAAATTCTTCGGACAAGTCGCAGCAGCGCCTGCGAACTTCACATTTGTCGTTTCAGTGTTGGATGATGCAGCCCTCACCGGTAAAAAATTCTCAAGATTATTTATGGGAATATCCATGACGACGGTTCATAATCTAGCAGGAGATCGCCAGTTTTTGATGAAGCAGAAGAATAGCGGCGGGCCATGTGCCGCGATGACGTCGCGTAGTCAACGGATCGCCGAAGTTAAGCTACGTTGGGTTTTGTTGATGCCTGCATGGGTGAACGGCTGGGAATGAGTGGGTATTTGGTATTTCGGGTGGCACTACCATCTGTACAACATTCCCAAGAATGCTCTTGGTAACCATCCTCTAGCAGGGGATAGCCGCACAAAGTTGATTTAATATGTGGACCCCCCAATTGTATGTGGTCAACAAAATGAAGTCAAAAGATTCCGGCAGTTCGTTTTCATTTCAAAGAGTCCGTTTTGTCCCCCGCGACTATACAAAAATACACTGGCGAGGAGGATGAGGAGAAATAAAAGACGGTACGAAGAAAGAGGAGGAGGGGTATAAATCACCAGCGCAAGCACATTAATTTTTTCCACAACGATCGCTGTGACGACGTCAGTGGCGCACGGTTGTTGTTATTAGCGTTCGCCTCTACACTCCGATGGCGTACTTGACGTTGTTGTGTCAGTTTTGGCGGTTTCCGTGACAACGAGTTAGACAACGAACGCCTATGCAGCTCGTGCTGCTTGGAAGTGGCTTGGGCCAATCTTAGGCGGGCCTCCTCCTTGGCCCTCAAACCGTGCCACACCGCCAAATCAAACACCTTTTTCAGGTGCTTCTGCGTCAGCGCCGAGCATTCGATGTAGGCCTCGGCGCCGAACTCATGGGCCAACTTCTGCGCAACACTCTCGTCCACGGGCTGCTCTCCCCGCGAAGAGAGTTCGAGGAGGCGCTGGATGTCGTTTCTGAGATCGCAGGCACACCCGACGAGGAGAAAGGCCGGGCGTGGGGTCGCCGGGTCGAAGGCCGCCGTCGTCACTCCGGGGGCTGCACAACCAGTGCGGACGGCGGTTTCCAGGGCGGAGGGGTTCAGGGGGACGCCGTTTGCAAACTCGGGGAGCCAACGATTGCGGAGAGCCCAAAGGGTCTCGGGCTGGACGACAGAGAAACAGAGGATGATAACGTGGACGTCGGGGTAGGAGATCGCGCGCAGGGAACGAACATCATCCTGTGGCCGGGTGTGGGGGAGATCAAGAGATTGAGAGGTCGTAAACAAATGGATCGGTTAATACCTGGATCGTTCCACATTTACAGCATACTACGTGACCCGATGGTCTAGCGGTCAGCATCGTGAGGGATCTGGGTTCGACTCCGAGGTTCTACTACCGATTCATTCTATGGGACACGGTCTGGCCACAGCCAATCAGTTGATTACGGCCATCTGCACACAGTAGCGTTAGGGACGATAGCGCGAGTATGCTGAAACGTTCAATAATTCCACTCACACTACACAGGTATCTACTGACTCCAATTCAATGGCAAATGAATGAAGCAAGTGGATGACTACGAAACAATTATTATTAAGACCTTTTAAAATAAATATACCAGTATCCTAAGAATATAGTCTAGTTACGGTATAAGCCATATTACATTGCCGCATGACTGCTTTAAAATAATTGATAGCCGCCACGTTTCAAATAAGTGTCCAAATCTTAGGAGCACTATATAAATTAATAAAAAATGATACTTACAGCCCCGCCGGCGTCGCATATTTGAAGATTGACGATTGAAGATTGATGATTTTCGATCCGGAGGTCGACTACAATTTATAAAGACAGTGTTGAGAAGAGTCAGTCGGTGAATTGCCCAATATGACTCTCGTTAGGATGCCATGTAAAAGAGCCGCTCTATGTATGGTAAAAAAGGTGCATCGCCACATTGGGTCCCTAAATGTCGGTCCAAAACAGATATAAAAGAACAGGAATAAATGAGGAGTGGTAGCAAGAGACAGTCCAACTCACAAAGTGAACCAATCTGAAAAGGGTAAAAATAACCGGTATGCTTTAAAAAAGCATAACCATCAAACGAGAGCACGCCAAAAACTACTTCGTCCAAAAGAAAATGTTGCATGAATTTAATAACGACACGCCTTAGGAATTGTAGAATCGGGTTGCTGTGATAAAGCCAGCCAATTACATAAGAAGGCTAAGCATAGTGGCAATAACTGCCTGTAAAATACGAAACCATGATTTCATTGGAGATTTGGGGAACACATGTATTCAATCGAGCGCAACTGATTCCAGCCCGAATAATATATTCGAAGAGATATAATAATAAAAATTCCTTTTGGCGGTCGAAAAAATTGTTGATATCACAATATAACCACTACCAAAAACCATATCAATAAACTAACACTATTTAATGCGTTAATAAATGTGCATACAGAGCTCTATTATATTGCAATGCACAATACACTCACCAACATATTTGTCTAGTGCCGTCGGTTCGTGGTGAGCCGGATAATCATCTTTAGTATAGCTTACAACGAGGCTTGTTTTTCCAACTCCACTTTCACCAATAAGCATGCACTTCACTGTAGCGGACTCCTCTTCGCTCATAGCTGATGACAGTACTGCAATTTACGATGGAAGACCCATTTAGTAAACCAGGAATAGGTTAAGACATTAGTCAACCAAAAAACCTTGAAATAAAACGTGGTGCATTAAAACACGATATCCCTATTAATAATAACGCTTTATGGACACTGAAAATACACACAAATGATAAAAACGTATAATATTAATAAATTATTATAAACATGCTTGATCGTCTAGATTTATCAATGATTTAATCTGCTTTTTAGGTGAATTATTTTGATCGGCGTAACCGGGGCAGTTATGAGTAAATGAATTGACATCAACACACGAAATCGTTCCCTCTATACATATGGTCCTCAGATTGTTTCTTTTATTCTTACTCGGCTCGTTTTTAGTATAAGTACCTACCGAGAAAATGTTTACGATAAGTTAACGACTGTTGGGCCTCGGTCGTGCTACACAGAGCAGTATTAATTCTTCTTTTATTGACACCACAGTGTGGCGTGCGGCCAGTACTATGGCAAGAACAAGATGCAGTTCACAAAACAACTTTGGGATCTAAACTTCGCCTTTTCGCCTCTAACGGTGTCAGTTAGAGTAGCAGAGCGAAGCCTCGGGGTCGACTTTTTCGTCTTAGTTGAAATATTAATTGCGAACTTCTTGTTCTTCAAATTGTATTCTTGCGCATAACTCGGGTTTAATATAGGTAAAAAACGGGACTGCAAGCAGCATGGCAATTTTTAAATGTCTTGTGTAGAACCCAAAATGGGTTCGGTAAAACAATTTATTCAAGACTAAAATATAACTTATAAAAATGAGAGAGAGACTTTCTTGTCCACGAACTTATATTTGTTAGACATTCCTTCAGCGTAGAAGTTGGGTTTCGAATATATAGTCAAACGACAACAAAAAATGACGAATATTTGGTTGGGGTCCTCACCTCTCCCAAAATCTAACATACACCACCTTCATTCCCAGCGCTTTCGTCTCCTGAAAACTTCCCTTCGACTTCTCCAGTTAATTGCGGCTGAACCGTTTCGATAAAGGGAATGACATATCTTGTTCTTCATCTCGGATCCAATGGTTTACTGCCTTGGATGTTGATGACATACTGGTAATCCAGTTTTACCGTCCGTGAGCGATTGTTAACAACGTCGTTTTCTCCTACAATCACCACGGCGACTTGCTGCCGCCCGCCGTTGTTTTTGCAGGCGGAGCATTGAAGCGGAAATTACAAACAGTATTGAGCGGAGGTTCTGGGGGTCATTCTAAATAGAACAAATAATCCTATTTTTGAAAATGTGTAACGGAAAACCATTATTTTACCATTTTATTTTGTAGCCATGCTTTTTGTTCTATTTTGCACATGGTTTTCCGGAATTTCCACCATTCACTTTTTCTGTCGTCGGACTAGTGAGCTCTGCGCTGTAGAAGAAAACTATCTTATTTAATTATAACTAACGTTTTTAGTAAGCTTTTACATACTTTCCAATAGCTTTTGTAGTTCTTGTCTCGATTAAGAGTTTTGTTTTAAATGGAACGACAGCCGTGCTGAAGCGCGGACTTTTGGGATCGTCGATCACGCTATCGTGAGCTTTGTGAAACCATTGATACTCCGTGTGAATTCTTTATATTGAGGATGGACCAACATTGCGAAGTAGTTTCCCAACTGGTGATTTCTATGTCTGCGTTTTAGAACAAGATACTGAATAAAGACCAGCCGGCAGTTATCCCTACCTCGGCTACGGAAAGAGAGCCGATGCCCTTTACCCCTGCTCCTGATCAAGAGCCGACGCCTTCCGCGCCTGTTCATTCCCTTCGACCATACGCTATCGATCCCGTTACTATTCGATCCTCTGACACTCATATCGTTCCTCTATCTCCTGCAATAAACCCCTACGTTTTCATGCGCCCTAATTCTTCTCGGTGCTTGAGACGTTCCAGTTGTCCCGGTCTTAAATATTTAACCACATATTACTAACCTACTCTCAATGACGCCTCATCTTGACACCCTGCGAATTTAAAATTGTCACAATTTGCAGCGTGCGCCGACCCTAGGTCGTCGCTTTCCGCTTGTTTCGTTCCAAGGGATGCGTATCATCTATTAGTACCGAGTGTGAGACCAAAAACTCTCTCCGTCAACACAGGATGCTCCACCACGAATCACACCCAGCTCCAGCAGAAATTACTCCAGCCACATTCTACTTTCTCCCAACACTTGCACCAGCCTCGTCATTTTACCACTATAAGGACCCGTCCAATTTTTATCCAAAGCCTCTGTTGTATGCGCATTAATTATTATAGATCTATGTGTCTAACCATATATACATGCCCAATGTTCAACGAATTTCTTCTTATTTTGCCTCCCTTGGGCGTGCTTGTTTGAACTTGTCTGCCGTATCACCCCCCATCGAAGGTCTAGCATTCCTTAGGTCAGAATCCTCCGACGTGAAGAGTGTCACTCCTCAATAGATTTTTTACGGGCGAATTTCGTATGTTCCAATTAATCCGAAATCAATTTTATATTTTCATGACTATTTAAATCAAATTAGTGCATCATGGTATTTCGCCATTCGGTCAGATTTTTTAGATTGATTTAAAGCCAGTTCTACGGAGAGGTGATCACAATCGTTTAAATTCTGGTTCCACCATCATCAAATCGACCGAGACGTTTCATGAGGATAGAAAAGGTATCAATATTTTGTTCATACAAAGTAGGCTGTATCCCACATATCCAACCCAATTGCAATTTTAAATCGGTACCCATAAGTTGCTGCAACTGACTATTTTAAAGCGTTGACTGCAAAAATAATGTTACTTATTTCTCAATAAGTCCGAAAATGATGCCCATTTTAAATTGTGGCACTGTTGCAATATCCTACAAGTATTGGGAATTGAATGATCTGCTGTAAAGCACGAATACACCTACGCTATTAATTCGATTTTTTTATAATTCCAGTGAACACACGTTTATATATTTATTACGAAGAAGATATTTAAGGCAAGTGTGCATTGTAAAATATCCAAACCACAAGAGTGAAGGAGGCCTGATGCATTGTCTTTGCACACAAGGAATTAAGTGGATCAGTGGGAGCCCACTAGATCAATGAGCATGAACACGGCCGTCTCCAAAGCCAATGTCATAGCGATTCCGATCATCAACGGGGCCCATAGAGTGCCGTCTTTATAGAAAATACAAAGGGCAGCCAAGCACAACACCCCTCCTGCCACGACGGCACAGAGCTCGAGTATGTTGACGATCTTCGATGGTTTCGCCATCATCAAGGCGGAGAGAATGAGCGCAACGACGAAGATCACCAGTGCGGTCGCCATAAGACCAGTCATATCTGTTAGAAATTGCAGTTTAACGGTGCCTTTGTAGTTGAACAGAGGGCCGAATGGAGTTATGTCAAGGCTGACTCCCAGAATTGTGAAGAAAAGGATGACGGCAATCGCGATGACATATTTGATCTTCTTGTCCATTCTGTGAGTAAGCAACGAAATTCTATAAAAGAAGACGGCTGTCTTTTTCTTTATGTGATACTTATAAACTTTCCTCCTTGCCCAATAACTGCGGTGTGCTACAAGACGCATTGCTATCTCCATGTCATTTTTAAATATTACACGTCTAGCCTTCGGTCTCCTAACGACGTGACGCTTATAAAATACGCGGATGACCTGATTTTGTGCCATGCCTGCAAAACGAATGGTGATTCTCAACAGCTCGGGCAGGCAGTCACTGAGGTACTCGAGTGGTCTTGGGAGAATGGCCTTCTGCCGTTACATTTTCCCTGAGAGCGGATTTTGACCTCAATAAAGTGATTACAATTAGTAATGATTATTATTGCTATTATTGAAACAATTAAGCGCAACGTTGTGTGCCGGCAGGAATGAGAATAATACAATACACGAGTAATCGTGAAATCGACTACATGCCACAAAAATGAGGAATTGGATCTTACCGAGGACTGGTGAATGCGAGGACTAAGTTCACTTCATGCGATGAGGTCTTTTATGTGCATTTTGACCCGCACACGCTCTCACATCTCGCCTACCTGGGTGGGTGGTGAACCGACTGCACTGACACCTTCGGGTGAACGCGCACACTTACACGTGTCTGTTCTTAGGAACATGTGTGCAGAGACGAGGTTCCTGAAACTGTACCAGAGACAGCAGGAATCTCTTAAAATTAGGCTGCTTAGGTATTATAATCGATTATTATGCGATCCTGTCTTCCTACAGTTCGTACAATGCGCAATTTCGTGATGTAACTACCCTATAATTAGTAAGTAGTATTCAAACGCCCCTTTGATACCTCGACTGGTCTGGGGTTATATATATTGACAACTAGGCATTAGTTTTCTTACGATAGTAAATATACCGCTGCGATAAAGTTCTGATACATTTCATTCCTAAATGCAGAATTATTCGTTTATTAACCAAGACTTTTGTTAAATGAACGTAACATGAAGCTGATTGATTTAAGAAAGGATTGAATACTATCATCATTCTTTGGTAGTGATGATGCCTTGATAAATAATAGATCGGCGATGGCCGCTGAATTTTGATAAACGTGTGTTTATAGGTATAGTAATCCCTTAATAGATAAACGACCTGATAATGAATTTGACTGAATCACATGGTGGACATGAGAATATTGATTTTAACACTATTTTATAGTTTACACATTTTTTAAGCGGAAAGATTCATCGCAAAAAACGAAGTCGAGTTGAGAGCTCAATTCAATAAACAAAAATGGAACAGTAACAAGTTTCTTTGATCTACGGTGTTGGTAATTCACTCATAAATATAGCCGATAAAACGTGGTGCTGCGTTCGCATACATCAGCATCAATCGCACGCAAACGCATGCAATGACTCACCCAAAATTATCGACCACTGTGGTCACCGAGATCTCCGCTCAGCAAATTAAATTTACCCTAGTCGCGTCTTTCAGCCAGGTTATACGACAAGCTCTGACTGTTTCAGTGTTCGGATTAAGCATGTTTGTTTGACCTTATCCTTGATTTGCAACAGCAGTCTGGGAATGAGATGTTTGCAGAACGCATCTGCATTTTTAGAAGTCAATTTAAGGAAAATATACATATGAAGAAGCATTTTGGATGGACAAATTGCTGCTCTCTCCAAAGCTGCGCATAGTTCCCCACTCCCGTCACAGTATCCGCATTTATGTGATGCACATTTTACTGCTGAGTGTTTTGTCCTCGTTGTTTTAAAAAAACAATAATTATATTACTACCAATTATATATCCCTCACAGAAAAATGCATTGCGATCATGGTTTTTGCATTTCAGGTAAATCACAAGAACACAAAATGTTAGGTCGATTGCTTTCCCTTCCTTGGTGGGTTTCGGTTTCCAAAGAACAGTTCTTCCTCAGATTTAAGTTGTTCCATTTCCTGCACCATCTCTATCATTTCCAGCTGCATTTCGTTCAGTTTTTCACGCTCCTTCAACAGAAAAGCATTCTTGCGACAAGCCAGCGTGGTGCATGAGCCACCAAACGTGTTGGATTGGGCGTAGATGGTCTGAATCACACCAATGACGAGAAGCAAACCGATAAGTCGCATTGTGTCTGAGTCCATTCGAGTGACAGATCAAATCTAGTGTCGCAGTAGAGCTTATATATAGCTGAGTATGGGTGTAAAGGTCACTATTTTTGGCAAATAAACATTTGGACTCTTAAGAATTTTGGTTTTTTTCGCATAAAACAACCAAGCAATAGTAATAATAATAATAATGTTATTCGCTTTATTAAGGTCACGAGGACCAGGACTTTCAGCATTAAGTGGCGATTGTATATAGCAGGTGTAGAATAAGTTGACAACGAGGTAAATTTGCAAGAAAGGCGAATTAAACCCTGGAAGTATACAAAGTTTGGCAAACACATTTCTGTGGTTAGTATAACGCGAAAAGGTGCAGATGTTTATGTGAGACAGAGAAACCCTCAAAACGTGATTTATCAGTTTAAGAATGTTTGGCTCGTACTTTCAGAAGTCGTGTTGGTACCCGCATTTGCTGAACCCACTAAATGGTGGATGCTGGCTAAAGTCACCTTCAATTGACCTAAAAATGATGCCGGCATTTGTTTGAACAAATTGTGTTTTGCACGAAATGCCCCACCAAGTATGATCCGTTTTATTACAAACGAATATATTCTGTTGCAGTAAAGATAACTCTGTTGGCAATAGCCAGTCCAATAATAGTTATTAATAACTTCGTTAGGCGTAGAAATGTAGATGACTGTGTCAGCTTCAATATAGTTCGGAATTCTGAACCACCCGTGGGCTTTTTAAAATAATCTAGTTTTCTAGTGACCTGCCTATGCTCTCCATACAATCGATCATCGTTCAACGCCACGGCACTAGTTGTTCAGTAATCGCTGTTTGCATATTAAGTGACCTTTTTTCAAGTTTATCCAAGTGCTAATCTCTTCGACCAATGCGTAGGAAATATCGTTCAATGCCCACAAGAACGGCGGCATATCACAATTGGGTCATTCCTTATCTGTCCCGATTTTTAGTTTCACCAGAGCAGGTGAAGCAGTAACTAAAAGACCATTTTCATATCTCGTACTTGTTACACTGTCTTGTTTTATGCTTAAAGTTTTGCTCCTCGTGACCTCATTGAAGCGCCTAAAATTATTATTATTAACGAATTGCCCTTATCGGTACGAGTATCGATGAAAATCTTCCTCCTCAACACCCCTCCTCTTCTTCTTCTTACGCGTCACTTTAAATTGTTATTCCTTGATTTTTAAACGTACCCAGAGGCCGTGAGACAATGCCCACGTAATCAACAATACGTGTTTTTTTTTACCAATTTCTGGAATTAATCGACTTTGTAGAAACTTCAAAAGAATATCACAGAAGTGTGACAGTTGTCTACATTATTTTATCATTCATGGAACGAGGTTCTGGTGGTAGGCGGAGAAGGTAGCACGAAGGCTACCGGGAAATTTGGTGATAAATTAAAAGTTTATATTAACCATTTGTTTTTAAGAGACCCCATATAATTACACAAATATTCGTTATGCTTTTAAATTCCTTTTCTTAATGGATCATAATGATTTCACGACGAACCTACTGTAACGTCCATTTAAATTCAAAGTAACTCAACCTTTGAGCAGTAAAATCGGTATTTGCAAAGAGACCAAAGGTTAACCAAATAAGAACGTATGTAAATGTCTACAAGAATAAATCGTGCAAATATGTCTTTTATGATCTTTGACCACGTCCTTCGCCAAAAACAATATAAAAACCGTAGCGCTGGTTTTTTTTAAATTACGAAGATGCGCTTCTTTGTACAGCTGTGTTTCTGTGTCGTGGTAATAGCTGTTTTCGCCGTTGCAGTAGATGACAGATTGTTCCAAACCGAAGCTATAATACGCAGACAGGCTAATCGAATCTACGATCTCCGATCGGAGCTACTGGAAATGATCGATGAAATTCAAAACCTCGTCCAAAATTACAAT
Source organism: Proteocephalus fallax (assembly GCA_028672205.1). NCBI lineage: Eukaryota > Metazoa > Platyhelminthes > Cestoda > Proteocephalidea > Proteocephalidae > Proteocephalus > Proteocephalus fallax. Next base: position 767,594 of record JAPUBX010001519.1, on the reverse strand, counting down.
CATTTGGGACGAAAGCTAGTTGGCTCGAGAAATCTGAAACAGCTGTAACTTTTTTGTCGCAATAGTTTGTTGAAATAAAGGTTTGGTATGTTATAGTTCTGATCGTGCATTTTTTTAAAATTACATCTGTTTCATTTATTATTCCGAGAAGGTTTCTTTATTTCACGTTTTGCTTTTTTCTCAAAGCACACTCAATAATCATAGTAGTGAATTATGAATTCAGCTCAAATAATTTACCTATACCAGTGTAGATGGGTTCTCAATTATTTGTAATTATTGTTAGTCTAGCATTTAATCAGACATGGTTACTAGACTTAAGCTGACACTTTCACTCATTTTGGCTAACATTGGACACATCGATCGTCTCTGGGGTCACCCCACACCCTAAATGACATCCACTCTTGTTGTCCGAGTGTGTTGATTGGCCCTTACCCTGCATAATGAGATCGGCCGACTCACAGGTCTTTAAAGGCTGCTACTTAATAGAAGAACCGGATATACCTCGGCTGAATAATTATAATGCCATTCGCTTTATTCCGGTGACGAGGACCAGAACCGACTTGAGTATTTTCGACATACCGATTAGAACAAGGTTTTACTACCCAATATCCCAGGAAAGACTACTTGTTAAGTAGGTTGTTGTAGAAGCAGTGAACGATAACTACGAAATTAATGTCTTTTCTTTTCTGTGTGGTTGTTATTTGTTTGAAATTATTTGATAACGACTGTTTGCTTCATTCGTTAACCGAACTGTGTGTTGGGTTGTTTGAGATCGTACCAGTCCAGACGAATCAAGTGAAGAAAAAACTAGGTATTTGAGCCTCTAAATCTCTATATATATGTATATGAAGGGTTGATAATAGATATGTCCTTATACTAACGGGCCCACCGAATATAAAAAATCAAGACGACCATTTCGTAGGTTCGAATCGGGAGGTGTGTCTTTTATCGTTTTAAACAAATGTTAATTAATCAGTACACTACAAGACACCCTCCTTAGAAATGTAGTCGTGAGACGACGGAATGGCTTAACAGATATCCGTGGTAAGATGGGTAGAGAAATTGACTGGGCGTCCCGAACGAGTTGTCGAAGGAATGGGAATGCGATGGGGGTGGTTGGGAGACCTACAGGTGGGTTGTCCTTGGGTTGGTGATGTGGAAACGGATTGTCCGAGTTTCGTTTACACGTTGGGTAAAAAGTTGTGGTCGCCACCGGTCACTCGACAGAGCACGAAAAGGGGTAAACATTTCACCCACCGGCTACGAAGAGTTCGTCGACGTGCACAACGTCTACGTCTCCCGAAATCCAGGACACCATTGAAAATAAACCGAAATATTCCAACCATAACGCTGTACTACGACAGTCTTGAATTGATGCATGATTTGCGCAACTAACACTCGAGTAATGTTTTGCACCGAACAGCCACTACACTTGCAACATCGGTCAACTGTAAAAACCTAGCAAATATTAAACTCGATCAACGATATACTAAGCATGCAGCGTTATGGAAGGTGTAGAATTTCCTAGCCAGTAAATAGAGTAAGACACGCCGTCGGTATATTCGCATTTCAGATAAACGTAACTTAGCGGTTCCTTGAAATGACGGCGCATAAAGGAGACAGCTGTAAAGGGTAGCGATTGCTGACCCTTTTATTTACCTATAACAAGGTACGATAAGACTTGTCTTCGGCGAGTGTCCGAGGAACGGGGATAAAAGAGCCGGAGCATTCTCAGCCGCGGTTAGAACGTTTTATCCTTTCTCCCTCACGTTGCATATTTAGTGCACTGATTAATTAACATTTGTTTAAAACGATAAAAGACACACCTCCCGATTCGAACCTACGAAGTGGTCGTCTTGATTTCTTATATTCGGTGGGCCCGTTAGTATAAGGACATATCTATTATCAACCCTTCAATTGGCGAGCATTTTAATTTTGTTTTCGACACTTACCACTTTTTTCGGTTAAATAAATGGAATCCAACGAACAAATTGCCGCGGTTTCGGTCAAAATTCCCCCAGTCTGGCCAGCTGATATGAAAGCATGGTTCACTGTCATCGAAGCACAATTCTCTTGTCTGGGCATCACCAAGGAGCTGACCAAATTTTATCATTTGGTAGGCGCTTTGACGCCTGAGTTGGTCAGCCGCTTCTCCCACGCCACCACAACTACTGGCGAAACTCCGTATACAACCTTCAAAGAAACGATGCTTTGTCAGATGCGAAATTACGATTTGGAAAATGCGGATTTTCTTCTGAACAATGTTGAAATAGGCAATCGAAAACCTTCTGCTTTACTGGATCACCTTCAAGGCATTTGCGGTGACATGGGTCTTAATGATCGCTTTATCAAGGCTTTCTTCATTAAAAAGCTTCCGCCAGCAATCCGGACTGTTGTCGCGCTTGCCGAAGACGTCCCCCTAACGCAGCTAGCCAAAATGGCAGGCAGAGTAGCTGAAGCTGACGCTCAACAACGGTTTATAGTCGCCTTCGCAAGACAGCCAAGTCAAGAGAGGAAGGACATCAAAAACCCAGAGTGGCACGAAGAAATGCAACGCCTGGTTCACAAAATGCAAACCAGGCTACGCGCTGAATTTAAAGGCCGTAACCGCCAACGCAGCCTCAGTTTAAATTCCCGAAATTCGCCGCCTTTTCGCAGAAGTAATCGCCCTCCTCTGAAAGATGCGGACGACGGTTTATGTTGGTATGACACGAACGTCGGACCTAGCGCACGACACTGTCGTTCTCCGTGCCGGCGCTCGGCAAACGCCGTCACCAGAGAGTAATAGCGGCCGACTCATCTGGCGCTCCCCCGAAAAGCCGCGTACTCTTCATTTTGCACCCCAGCAATAATCTGTGTTTCGTGCTGGATTCAGGCGCCGAAGTTAGCGTTATACCCCTTTCTTACTCTGACCGACAGACCTCATTCCCAACGCATTTGTTTACAAGCAATCAACCGTTCACGAATTCCCGCGTATGGAAGCCGCCGCCTTTCCTTTAACCTTGGTTTCAAGCACCCGCTGTCCTGGGCATTTATAGTGGCAGATATTCCTTCCCCAATAATCGGCGCTCATTTTCTCCACGCATTTAATTTTTATCCCGATATCCGAGGACGATGCTTGGTGGACGCCGGCACGAATGCACGTGTTACGTGTAGCACTTTTTGCCCCATACTGTCTCACGTCATGCAATTAACAGACAAGCTGATGTGCCCCTATCGCTCCCTCCTTTTACGATACCCCGATTTGGTAAAAACACCAAATCACGACGTTCCCGTTAAACACGATGTCGAACATTTCATACGCACCCGAAGTCGCCCACAATCTTGCCGTTAACGCAGACTAGCGCCCGAGAGAAGACGAATAGCCGAAAAGGAATTCGATAAAATGCTGGCTCTAGGCATTAAAAGACCGTCCTCTAGCAGCTGGTCTTCTCCTCTGCACATGGTCGCGAAAGAGACTCAATGGGGATTGGAGGCCCTGTGGTGATTTCCGGGCTTTAAACACAGTAACTGAACACGACAATTACCTAATTCCCCATATCCAGAAGAGGTTTTTCGGCGTCTTAATAATAACGGCCTAGTAATCAACGAGAGCAAATGTTGTTTCGGCTCGTAATCTGTTCACTAGCTCGGACACCTGATTTCTTCCAGAGGATGTTTATCCCTGCCCGAAAAGGGAAAGGCCGTATCAGGTTTTCCAGCTACGAAGACTCTCCGCCAGCTGTGTCGGTTTCTGGGAATGATAAACTTTAACCGCCATTTAATACCCAATTGTGCCTCCATCTCTTTGCCCCTACATGCATTGACCGGTGGGGCCAACGGACCATTGAACTTGGCAGATGATCAACTGTCAGGCGTGGGAATTTTGAAACAGGAGCTGGCAATATTTACCTTGCTTTTTCACGCGAACGCTAACGCTCGCTTATCTCTTATGGTAGACGCGTCGACCGTAGCTGCTGGTGCCGTTTTAAATTAAGAAGTCGGGGATCACCAACAACCACTGGCCGTTTTCTCGAAAGCTTTCTCGGCGACGGAGAGACGCTATAGTACTTTAGGACGCGCATTATTAGTGGTCTACGCAGCCATACGCCACTTCAGACATTGGACTGTAACGGCTGTCATGGACCATTTACCATTTTTTTCAGCTTCCCGTGCATCATCTGCCAAGTATGCGGAGAGAGAAATACGGCAACTAGATTTCGTGTCGCAATTTAACATTGAATTCAAGCACGTGAAGGGAGTACCACAATCAATGTTTTGACCACAGCGCCTAATACTGACTATGAGGCTTTAGTACAGGCACAACAGGAGGCACACGTTGGTACTCATTGTCGCCCGTCCTCGTATAAAGTTTTCCCGTTGTCCAACCCAGCGATCACGATTATTTGGGACACATCGAAGACACATCCCCGACCTGTTGTGCCTCAATGTTTTCGACGTATTGTCTTCGATGCAATCCACTCTGGTCCCAAGGCATCAGTGAAATTGATTGCTGGTCGCTTCACATGGCAATGTCTCTCGAAGGACGTGAGAACATGGGCCAAAGCATGCATCACATGTCAACGCTCCTAGGTGATCCGCCATAACAAGGCTCCAGTTAGTTCGTTCGACCTACTTGATGCTCGCGTCAGCCACGTTCACCTAGATATTGTAGGACCCTTATCTGACTCAAAGGGGTGCCGTTTCCTGTTGATATGCGTAGACCGTTTCACAAGATGGCCATTAGCGTTGCTAATACCTGACGCTACTTCCGAGACTGTAATCGACGCGTTCCTAAACAATTAAGTTGACGTGTTTGGAGCTCCGCGCTATATTTCAACTGACCGCGGACAACAATTTGAGTCTGTCACGTTCTGCAAGATGTGCAAATTCCTTGGTTGTCTGCGATTACGCACGACAGCTTACCATCCAGCCACTAATGGCATGGTCGAGAGGTTTCACCGGCATCTTAAAGCAGCCCTCAAAGCTAGAGATGACAGCAACGATTGGGTGGAAAATCTTGCAACGACCCTACTAAGCATCCGATCAACGATCAAACCTGACCTGCGAAGTAGCCCAGCCGAACTGGTATTCGGGAAAACGTTTAGATTACCTGGAGAGTTTTTCGCCGCCGATTCCCCCGCCCATGAGCACGCCGATAGCGATTTCTTGACGCGCATAAGAATTTTCGCCAGAAATCTGCGCCCAATCGCTCCACAACCACCTACACAACCTTCACATTTGGGGAAGGGAATTGCTCCCATGTTTTAGTCCGCTGCGACGGTGTACGACAGCCTCTCCAACCTCCCTACGAGGACCCTTTTGAGGTCAGGAAACGTACGGCCAAAGTTTTTACAGTGCTGATGAACGGCGTCGAAAATGCGGTGGCCGTCGATCGTCTCAAAGCAGCATACGAGATCAAGCTTTCGAAAATGCGGTCTGATCATTACTAATGAGAATGGTGAACTTTAGTACTCCTCGTTAAAGTTTCTGAGACATAAGGCATAAAAATGTTTTACTCAAGGCGGCTACACTCCCATATTCTAGCACCCCATTCCCCAAATATTACAAATCCCAAAATGATCTTACTAAATTTGATGATCGCACGTTCTTGGCACCCAAGACGTCCGAAATAGCATTTTCGTGATGTACCTGGTTAGCTTTCTTTGACTCCAATACTGTTATCTTGGTGATGACCGAAACTCCAGGAGTTTGAATATGTGAATCCCTGGCCCAGAGTAGCATTGACAACACAGTTGGTCTCGACGTAAACAAATTCATACAAACGCAGTGGTGCACGTTATCGGTAGGGCCTTTCAATGGCCGCCATTGCACGTTTGTCAAACTTTATATACTTCGAGAGTTAAATTCGCCTTTCAAGCCAATTCACCTTGTTGTTATTTCGTTTATTCGTGTTCACTTCATCTTCTATGTATGCTCGCCACTTCTTGTATCGTGTCTATTTGGTGTAAATTTTAAAGGTTGTGTATTGGTCCTCGTGACCTGAATACAGCAAATAACTATGAAGATCTTCCAGTTGTGGGATTCTGACTTATGAAATGTTAGACATTCGCTGGGGGGTTGTAACGGTAATCGTAGAACACGGATACACGTCCCAGGCAGCTACAGTGACGCATTGAATGGAGGAAATGGATATAATGCGGTGAAAGAATATAAATAGATGGAGATGCTGGTCCATGAGTTTGGAAAGCGAGGAAGTTGATCGAGTTTCGGCGAATGTGGATTAAGGCAGGTGTGTCCTTGTGTTGTCTAGTAGGAGGTATCCTGTATTGAGGGAGAGAGTGTGTGGCTTCAATCTAGATGAACCAGATAACAGTCTTCGTCATCATAGAAAATAAACACCCCTTGTAAATGTCGTTGACACAAAATAGCGTCTTATTGGCGCGTGTTTGACATCGTGTGTCCTTCAAATCCGGCGCAATGTCCTTGTAAACACCGGGGCGTTGCATAACATTATTATTAGAATAGAGCGTGCAACCGCAAGCTGCTTCCGTTCTACAACACGTTCACACCAATAAACGCTGTATAATTCATAGTGTAAATAGTTTCAAGAATAATATTATAATAATTCATAATGAACAAAAAATAAAAGATGATAAAACGGCGTGACTAATATCTACGAGAAATATATCTAGCATCACGATTTCAAGGTGATAAAGTTCAATTCCAATAAGCAATAACCAATCCTGCGTTTTTATAGAAATTTTAAGCCCTCTTGTAAATTTGAGCTGTACAGGAAACTGTCGGTATTACTGCTTAACATTTGTTTTTGTGGGTCATTGTACCTTTAAGGCAACAGTGAAAGCCAAGTCCATTTCAAAATATTCACTCGTGTGCGCGGGTGCGCTATATTCGCAAATGTATGAGGCAGTATGTCTCCACCCATCATTCAAGTAATCGTTTTATCAACACATATTGATTCAGTTTAAAACGCAAAGACAACAAATATAGCATCAAATGGCATTCTCTATTAAAGAACGTTTTCGTTGTTAATAAATTGGATGATCCCGTTGTCATTGATGGTCTGAAAGCTGTTGTATATTTTCTGTTAAAAGTAGGTTTTAACCATTGAAATTAATCGTTTAAAATATTTTGAATCCTCCGCTTTATTTTTATTTTATTTCTTTAGTACCTAAATACGTTCGTGTTTCTCGAAGATTCGAGTTTAAAGGCTCTGCGGTCCGATCCCGAATTTGCGCGCATTGTTAACTCTCATCTCCGAGACGAGACGTGTGTGATACCCGGCGAAAACGATTCCGTCACAGCCCGTCGACAATGTTTGGAGATCCCCGAAGACCTCTTCGGTGTTGAAAGTTGTGGGGATTTAGACTGGCTGTCGGATACGGGAATGGTAAACCCAATGAGCGGCATTATTGTCTTCGGGTCTTACCTGAAAAAACATCTCCATCTCACAGATATGATCATCTGTATAGGTGGAGATGGAACACTTCTTCACGTTGCGTCAATTTTCCAGGTTTGTTCTTCCTAATGAATTATGGTGTCTCATTGTTTAGCCATTACTCGTTTTCTGGCTTCTACATAATTGAGTCAGAAATTCGATTGTAATTATGTTAAACTTATTTGATTTGCTGAATTCCAATTCTAAGTTGATTAACCCGTTTTTTAATACCCTATTTTCGCGCTACTCACGTAGCCGCCTTTACTGTATTTTCCATTTTGTTAAAGGACACCGTTCCTCCCGTACTATCCTTTTATATGGGCAGCCTCGGGTTTCTCACGCCTTTCAACTTCAATGAATTTCCCAAAGTTCTTCGACAATTTTACACTGGTATGTTTTTTACATGGACCAACAAGCGTGGTTCTGTGTGAATGCGGTTACTTTTACCTTAACCTCGGTTTGGCTTCGTTGCTTAATTCATTTATTCGTTTTTAGAGGGTGGGCCATGCATCCTTCGCTCCAGATTGTGTTGTAAAGTTGTTAGGCCAAAGACCTCCGGCTTCTCCTCAACACCCGAGGACGAAAATATTAAATCTGAACCCGCCGCCTATAATGTACGTGTTGACAATTCCTCAATTTAAGGTGGCGTTTAGTGAATGGATTTATGCGTGGGGGGTAAAACAAATCGTGTTTCTTTTTAGGTTCTTAACGAGACGTCGTTTTTCAGAGGCACGTGTCCGTATTTATCGAACCTGGTCCTATCCGTTGACGACAAAGTGGTCACGCGTATCCAGGCCGATGGTAAATATGCATTCATTTTTCTAGATATGACGATTCCCCTTTTTAGCGCCCTCATGGGGCAGTAATTATGTGCATTCTGAAGAACCATGTGAGAGTCTTGTTGGTATTAATAGCACGTTCATTTGCTATCACAAGATCATTCCCATGATCTACGGTAGCGTTGCTTTCTCCCCTGGGTTATTCGATTGTATCAATTTGTTTTTTTGTGGTGAACCCTTCCCGCTCTCGTTAAATTTATCCGAGACGAACCATTGAAGCTTGGCGTTCTCATTCCAACGGCATTCAGCGTGTCGTGCGTCGTTTTTGGTGACCCCACAGCTTTATCCACGTGGAAATTCTAGTATAATTAAAATCTAAATCACATTTGGGAGCCTGTCACCTACAAGTCTGACCTGGAAGTTGAACCCAGTATTTTCACCAACAGAATGACTATACTGAGCGCCACAACATCTTCCCACCATTTCTATTGTTAAAGGCGGTGGTGGTTACTTTATAGTTAACCGCAACCTGATACCGTGCACTAGGGTGGTCCTGACGGTGTTGTTTGCGCTCGATTCATCGGTGTGAGGGTGTCCTCAACAGCTTACCACATCCGTCAACCCTCCTGTTATTCTCACGCAGGTCTGATTGTCTCCACGCCCACAGGCAGCACGGCCTACTCCATGTCCGCCGGCGCCTCCATCCTCAACCCCGGAGTGCCGGCCATCCTCATCACGCCCATCAACCCGCATTCCCTCAGCTGCCGTCCACTCGTGCTCCCCATGTCGACCACCGTGGAGGTCGCCATCGGCGAAGACTCCCGTGGCGAGTGTATGCACCTCTCCAACGACGGCCGCCTCCACCATCGCCATATAATCCACAAAGGCGATCGGGTCCTCATCACCGCGTCCCACCACCCAGTCCCCTGCTTCACCAGCGATAGTCCCGTAAGTTGATCCAATTTGGCCTCTTTGGCGGTATTTTAACCTTCTCCGAGTTGGGATCTTCGATTCATCGGCCATGTTACTCGCGCGCGGCTAACTCCTGCCAGAGGATAAGCCGAGTGGTGTAGTAGTTGCCATTCTTGCTCTGTTGGTGAGGGATCGATGCTTGATTCCCAGGTTAGGCTACCACGCATGACACCGGGGAAGCCACCTGCCATGGTATTACCGAGATTCTATCATGCAAATCTAGTAGCCGCACCAAGCGAAAGGGACACATCTCATTGGTTGTGGAGTTGACGCAAATCCTAGTTACTGTTAAAGACTGCTACCGCTTTCCTGAGCTGGAAACACTGTCTGGGCCGTTTTCTGAGGCCACAAGCAACACTGATTATCCTTATTTAATCTACTGGCATGCCAAGTGTTCGGCCTACCGACGGAAATGGTTATTCGAGATTACATTTGACCCTCGGGAGCTAGTGGGACGTTTGAGTTAAGAGGCGATAGTTGTTTTTCAGGCTGGGACAGTCAACGTCGTGCATGCCTGAGCCTGACCCACAACAACCGCGCCAATTGATCGCGTGACCTCACAACGTATGTGGCATCTTCGGCACGCTTGCATCTAACCTCCTGTTGCCCGCGTGTCTGTGGATGATGATGATGATGATAATTATAACAATCGTAATTGCGTCACGAGAGATCACGACGATCAGAACTTTCAGGATAACAAGTTAACAGTACTATATATATATATATATATATGAATACCGTCTCTGAGTTCCTGGTTCACCTCTTCGGGTGATACTAAAAGTTGGAACGGTAAGGAATGGCAGAATAGCGAAATTCCGTCGTTCCTGTAGGTATTGGACGGTATTGTCTTCGCACTGGTCGAAGAGATTTACATTCAGACAAACATGAATAGAGGGGATCAGAGGTGTCACCTTGCATTATGGTCTCTTGCGTAGAAAGCATGGTTAGTCCATTAGAAAATGGGATTATTTTAATTAAGCATACCGCGGGGCAAAAATACAGAAAATTTGCGGGGGAAATCACGGTGAAAAGTCTACCGTTAGGGAATCATACAGACATGGACGTAGGCTTTGATGTGGCTTGAACTTACACCAATTCGCCTGAAACGGTGAACTAGGAAACTGAGGCGACGGCATCCACAAGATCACTCCAGATAACAGATTTTTGCAAATAACTCCGAGGAAGTTTGATTTGGAGCTCGGGGGAAAATAATCGAATTAAGCAATCAATGGTGTATCAACATCGCAAAACGTTATAGAGACGCATTTTGATGCACCCATCCGGCAGAAGACCACCGGATAATAAGCAGTGCCAACCCATCTTCTAGAATGCCAAGCAACCTAGAAAACCCGTTCCCGTTGACATTAGTTACGCTACATTGCGTTTATTTTTGTCTATTTTGATGCCATAAACACCCTCACCGCAACACCCTATCATTCTTTCAAAGGTGTTGAAATCTCGCGCCTTATTCGGTGGTTGGCGCCAGTGGTATTTACATCATAATCTTCCGTCTCTAATTAATTAAGTTTGTTTAATGTTTGGAGATGTGCACCGTCCTAATGAAATTTCGCGCGCGCATCTTCCTGAGACAAAACGCCGTTTTAATGTGTGTAGTACCATCCGGCGAGGTGATCGTCGTTGGGTGCCACGTGGAGACTGTAAGCCGGGAAGGCGTTCCACCAACTGCATAAAACCCTGTGGGGCCTGCGAACAAAGGTTCGTATCTTTCGAGGCGACCCGATCGTCTAGCTGTCTGTTGTTGAGGGACCTGGGTTCGATTCCTGGGTCAGGCCAACTCTAAACATATTCCCGAGAAACACCATGACAAACCCCCATGAAGCAGACGGTTTATCCTCTAGTAGGTGATAGCCGCGCAAATCTGGATCTACTGCGCTGCAATCCTTCCGACCCTAAGGTAGCGAAGCATGTATGTCTCAGATGCTTGGAGATTAGAAGTATTCCATAATTGGTGTCTTCAACGAATCTCGAAAGCGGGCTGGTTTGACCATCTCTCGGAAGACGAAATAAGACGGAGCGGTGGGCAAGAAGCTGTCGACGGCTGCAGTCTCCTGACGGCCAGACACGGACCTTCCAAACATTTGCCTCTAGCTGTCACCGTGTCTAGGTTGGCGCTGCCGACTCGACTCGGTCAAAGTTGACATCCATTGCCTGGGCTTGCTGTCTCTCTACGGAGTCTGTGGCAGAAGCCAGAACAACTGGACCACAATCTGCTCCCACCTGAACTCCAGTTGACGTGCTTTGACTGCCGCACTTCGTTACATCCATGGAGCAGCCTGTTCATCCTTTCGCAGGAGCCCATAGCCGCGCCAACGAAGATGAAGAAGAGGAATGAAGACCCACGTGACTGGCATAGCAGACCAGACCCCATACACAGATCCACTAATTCATCCTGTTGTTTTGCCGATCTGCAGGTTGCCGACTGGTTCCGTGACCTCGCCAACTGCCTCAACTGGAACGCTCGCCATCTCCAGAATCAAGTTAACCATTCTCGATTTGGAAACGATGCTCCGTAATGCTCTCTTCTGCTCCTACGGGAAGCTGCATCCTGAACCACCCAGGACAATCTTACCCCTAACCGAAGAATACCGTCTCAGTAGCTGACGCTCTATTTGGCTCACCCATTCCCATTTTCACGGCTCAATTTAATTTCTATCTTGTCTTATTGGTGCTTTTCTGCAGCCAACCGATGATGGGGGACAATAAGACGCATTTTAACGTACACTAAGGCAAATGCTTGCTCAATGGTGCACGTTGTGTGAAGAAAATTGTTGCTGTTGTTGTGACATTCCGCATGTTCCAGCGCCTCTAAGTAATATCCCAGGCAGCACTCGTTTTAGGTCAAAATTGGTCTTCCGATGTGGACCGGCTTTGTAGTCCCTCGGCATTCGGGCAATCTTTCTACCGTGTTCGTACAAAACAATACTCTTTGTGAATATACCTGATGCAAAAATAACTACGCAGTGATCCTCTTTTCATGGAATGCCAGATTCTTCATATTATTCTTTAGTTACCTCTTTTCGAAACCTAATAGGCTCATGCAATTTCAATGTTGTGCCATGTTGGTTTATTGGTTGGGCTAAATTAATTCAATTTATGCCAAAATAATGGCCGATTTATAGTTTTCAATATGGTGGAAGGTCGAGCCTTCTTATTTACCAGAAACTGGAACCCTCTCCTTCGCCAGAATCAAATAGAACGGATATGCGTGTGATATTGTCCAAAGACTTGTTAGTTTTGTGGTGGCTTTCAACTTTTTAAATAATCCCGACACATACCCGCGTCGCCCTCCATAGTTCAAACAGTCCCTAGATTTCTGGTGTTTAAAGTTCTCCTGTTCTACTAATCGACGCCAAATTTAGATATAAACACAGTTATTCACCTATCGTTGTGGAAAAACACATTTTGTACTTTAAACATGAATATTTTTATCATTTCATGAATTCTGCAGGTGTACTGTTCTGTGCAAAGCTAGTGTTCGCGATTGGCAGAATTCTTTTCCACATTTCTCACAAGGGAACGGCTTCCTGCTACTGTGGGTGTATCTGAAATGGTAGAATTCATGAATAGAATGACAGCTTCAAATAGGGATTCGAGAAAAGTACAACTTCGTGGGTTAAAGTGCACTAAGTGGTCAACCAATCCGAATTTCCCGCCATGTCGTGAATTATCCCTCTAAAATTGGTTATTTCTTAGAAAAAAATCTATTTAGCGTTAACTATGGTAACAATTTTCGACTTAACACATTAAACAACCGCGTTTGGAATTAGTAATGTGTTTTATCATTGCATCAACAGATTGGTATATCGTTAAAACATTCCTAAATAATGCTTTAATGAGAATACGTAGATCTCATGGTTAAAAAATTTGGTAACTTAATATCCACCTGTGATCTCGAAGGTGGTCCTGTCTTCTGAAAGCTTTGCCACAGATATCGCAGGGAAAGGGACGTTCGTTTGTGTGAGTTCTTTCGTGAATTAGAAGATTATACGATTTCGTGAACTGTCGGTAGCAAAATCGGCAAATGTATTGTTTTCTGCTCCTAAAACGAGGTTAAAAGATTGAGTATTCATGCTCGATTGCATTTTTTGTGGATAAAAAGCTCATAAAATCTCTCCATGTACGGGTCCCTAGGATTTATCAAATAGAAAACCTATATTAAATAGCAACGCGAAAGTTTTATGATTTGTCTACCTAAATGCATTAAGTAGTACCTATTGTTTGCTACTAAGTTGCTGCCGCTCTTCAAGATGTTGGGGTGGCGAAGGGCAGTTCTCAATGTCGGTAACTTCATACTATTTTTGTCGCCATTTGGGCCTTGATCTGTGAGTTTGATGGTACAGGGGATACGCAGACACGAGTCTGCTAGTTTTCGGAAATCAAAGTGTGGTCGACCATCTGAAAGGCAATGAATTTATTTTTTTAAGAGCTGGGTTGCAAAGAAAAAACAATTTCTAGAAAACATTAAGTCTGTTGACCGCTATTATGAGTCATCCAACCCACATTAATATTTTACTAGTCGAAATGATCATACTTGTATCAAATTATTGCTATGAATGTCCCGAGATTAATAATCGAATTGCCGTTATTAAAAAATCGAAGTATTGTTTAAAAGTGCTCTTTTTTCGGAATCAAAAGGACATAAATGCGTTAAAAACGCTAACTGGGCAACCAAAGGTTTACAAACGCCTTAGCGAATTCCACCAGAAACAACTTAAATAATTAGGAAAATCTTTAAAGGGCATCAAATATGGATATAAAAGTATCGAATAAGGGTTCATTGCGATTTGTGTCCTTATTTAATATGAATATGCTCCGGTTAATTCGAAAGCCTGCGTTCTAAGCAGTTCTCACCTTCGTCATAGCTGTGCGTTGTTCTTGAGGAAGGACAATTTGGAGATGATGTATGCTGGGTGTGAACAGTTGGGCGTCGGAAGATTTGCGCCTGAAGAGCATCCATGCTCTGCGCCAGTGCATGTATGGCCGGGAGGTGCGGTATTCGCCCACGCTGATTGGTGGGAGTCAAGGCCACTGGTGTAGTGGTCGTCGGCATCATCGTTTCCTCGGGAACGCCGTGGTGAGGGGCATCGTTAGAAACTGGCGTCGGTGCTGCAGCGTGGCGCCAGTTGGTGAATGTGGACTTCTCGTTTCGTGCAATTGCTCGTCTCTGTATGGCACCAGAAGTCTGGCCTGAATATAAAATTAAGGAAGCGCGTCGGTAAATTGCTGTAGTTCATTAGGACAACGCAATCCGTTTGGATCTCCATCTTAATCGGATTCATATCGTAGTTGTGGATGAAAATGTGCCGATTTACACTCAGCACTCAGCTTATCAATTGGAATTAATCAATCCATATCAAAGTCTCAGAGTTCGGCATGATATTTAAATTATTGGTCTGAAATTCTCTGAATGGTCTCTTTGGGTGGTGTTCTTCATCTTCGAGGCGGACAGTGGGTTTCAGACGTAAAGCTCGGTATCACTCCAATTGTTTATTACTTGTACATTTGAAAGCCGATACTTTTTATGAATTAACGATCCACGATATTTGCGTGAGGAAAATGCAGTCGGTTTTTTTGAGCCATATATTCTGATCTACTGGATGTATACGAATTTATTTCAGATAGTAAGCCGAGTAAATCTTAGATTTAATTCGAACAACTTATTCAACCCCAAATGACATTCATTTTCGAAGATCAGTCACTTTGAAATATTCATTTTTTAACACATTTTTAATATCACTATCTGTTGTTTAGATTAGCGTTTGGTGGACAATAAAATTTATCATAAACCTCGGGTATAAAACCATCAACGCTTACTAATTTCTGGCTGTTTTAGGCCAGCTGGACATTTTCCAGACTTCCACCAAGAAGGATGAAGGTTATAAAGTGCTAAAATAACAATTATACTTACCCAGGCCACTTCGGTGATTATTAGATTGGCCGTTATGGGTAAGTCTGGTAAACGCGGAATTCCGACTGCTGTGAAGTGTATATTGATACTGCTGGTTGCGTTGATAGTGACTTTTCCAGATCGAAACTAATTTCAGAAATTCTTCAGGTGGAGGAATATGTAAAATTGGTGACGCCAAGCGCTCCGAGGGTTGATAATATTGCAGCGCATTTCGGCTCGCCATCGTGAAAAATGACGCTGCGCTACCTTCGTCTCGGGAGTCTGTTTCGGTTCGCCCCCCGCGCGTGCACAATCGGATAGGTTCGCGCCTTGCGGTAACGTGATGATTGGACCTTATTCTAGCGCGCAGTAAAATGATTGGCCGTCCGTGCATTTCAATTTTTAGACGCGCGTTAGGTTGTACGAGGTCAGATTTATTCATGTTTTAGGGACCATGGGCCAGTAGGGGTCCATTTTTGTGTTCGACTATCTTTTTGACGTGTCGGCAGCTGCGTTCGTTTTCACCATCGGCTTCGTCCCATACTGATTCCTACACCGTCGTTCTCATTTACGAAACTCCTCCTCATTCCAACGACTCGACTTCGATGTCGTGATGCGTCTATCAAAATGGGTTTCGTATTCGTGACCACCGTTTTCCCTGTCGGGCTGGAGTAAACGAAATTTGATATCGATCTCAAGTTGTAGACAGCGTGCACAGAACGTCTAAGAGCAGGGAATCTACTCACCATGGAACGCGACTAGGTCAATCTCACACGATTCGTCATGTTGTAATTCAATCGCAATTTTAGTCAAACGTCCCCACTCCACAGAAAAAAACTCAGTGACCTAATTACCGCCCCATCTTAACCTGACAACACAGTGCTCCCGGTAGGTGTGTCGTGATTCTGGGATGAATCCAGCCGAGTTGCTGTGCCCACGTCGACATCTTTCGGGGGTGGGGTGAGGCGGGCCTTAGAACAATTTGTGAGAGGCTGGGGTAGCGATTTTTTAAATATTAGAAGCTGAGGATGTATGTAATGCTGCTACCAAGTACACTTTCTTCTTGTTCAGCGTTGAAGGCAAAGCGCTGATCCTATGTAGACTGGAGGGTAAATAGAAAGACCGTTAGACAATAACACGTTGTTGGTAGCAGTGGCTTGTCTCCAGTGAGCGTCTGAAAGCCAAGAAGTTTCCAATCTCTGTCTGTGTAACGCCATTCGGCGGTACACCCCACGCTATCCAATTACGAAAGTGTAAAACCTTTTCCTTTCGCCGTCACCATTCCAACGATGGTTTCGATAACCAACACTCTCAGCATTAAGCAATTATAGTGCTTCATAGACAGGGTGTTATAAAAATAAAAAAAGACGATAAAAATACTCCGAAATAAAATTGTCTCTGGGTTCTAGCGAAACTAAAAATCAGGACGTTTCGATAGGCAGCCGTTCTTGTGGGAATTAAACGGTGCTGCCTTCGCATTGGTCGAAGAGATTACCATTCAGACAAACTTGAGTAGGATAGTGGTGGTGGTGAATATACGAAGACGCCATCCATATGGTCACCCCAAGACTGCTGAAAACACATCCGAGGATTTTGATGCTGAGCTTAAGGCGTAATGTTGTAGTGAAGTAGTCGCCGTTGACCCTGCTACAACAAAACCTCTGTTTGAGGTCAAAATAACTTCTGGCGGACTAACGAAAAATGCTTCTATGGTGTTCGCCGCTGGAACCAGATCAGTGACTCAACTAGCTTAGATCTGCAATCCGGTCGCCTCTCGTGGAACAGCTGATAGGAGAAAGTCGGACAAGTGGTTTGCCTCGTCGTTCTTTGCTTGGATTGCAGCGGGTGGTTGCGGCAATTCTATCCGTCTTTTCGTGTAATTTTAAGACTCTAATTTGCTTCAAGCGTTTAAATGGACCGGAATTCTGCGAAGCCAACTTAAACGATCACCAAACAGCCAAATATGATCGATCAACGATGACGTAAACGAGAATTTATCAACAGAGTAACGGACTGATGGTGTTCGATTGTCCCTGGGTTCGACTCCCTCGTCAGGCAACCCCCAAAATAAGCCTGACGTAGCAGAGTGCGACTGTAATCCTGCGATTTGGAGGCTGTCGGGTGGCGAAAACGGCTGCTGCATCATCTGGAATTTGACGAACCAGAGTTCCATATTTGGTCGTCGTGTTGCTAAGTGTTCGTGATGTAGCGGCGAACACTTCCTGTTGGAATCTATTCTTCGGGTGGAAGTGGGAAAGCCACCTGTAAAATATCTCCAGCTACCTTTATGGAAAGATCCTTGAAGCCGCTTTTTCCAGTGGTGTTCTGCTGAAACCGTAGATAGTCTACTAGAATATTAAACGATTTCTAAAAAACCTCGGAAATCCGTAATATCGGGTGTCCTGTTTAACGACGGTGGAGCAGTCTACGATTAGGGGCATACTATGGTGTTGTTTTAGCGCCCGAACTGATGAACTAGAAAACAGAGGGTCAATTGGCCCGTCTTTCACAAGGTCCCGGAAACCGGGAAACACAAATAACCAATATTTATTGTTTACAGTGGATATCTTCTTATTATTTGACGTGGCTCTGAGAGCGGAAGAGCCGGCTTCGCGGATGTCGCCTACGCACTGCGACCTGGACGATCCAGCGACTGACCCCGTCGACATTCACCACGCCCGCTTTGACCGTGCCAATCCACGTTGAAGCAGTCCGCCGTTTCGGCAGCGCCAACCCTCGCATAGTGACAGACTCTGTGTCTGACCGGCGCAAAACGTTGTCAAACTACTGCAGCAGACGGTGCAGCAATGGAGTTGCCAGCTTCTCCGTGTTTCCACAGCGACGGCTCAGTTCGTCGTTGGAGTCTGCCTTCGATATTCGTCGTATTATTTTAAATTGAGAATCCTTTTACCAAATGTCGCAATTGCCTGAAATGCCTGAGACCTAGTTCTTCGCCAAACGAGGAGACTTTCAGACCACAGGCTCTACGCAATCTCACATACTTTCTCTTCCACCGAAGTCAAGAAGCACGCGCACTGATGTAACTAGACAAGGCGTGAGAACACAACTTTGTGCGTGGTTTTTTGTGGCGGGGTGTGGGCGGGCGGGCGGGTGGGTGGCTGGTTGGATGGGTTTAGCCACCATAGTAGCAACAGGGTGTTGCTAGGGTTGGCGAGAAGCTGACCACACCAAGTGCCCCAGTAATGACCCGCGTGAACCACTGGCAGGCGTGTGCGCACGTATGCCAGTAAGCCCTCAAAGACAGCGGACGCGCGCAGGTGCAAGTCTTGCGCGGTCAGTGGCGAAACATGCCACGGACGCGGGTGCGTGGTGCGTGAGCGTGCGTGAAAACCCGCACGCCGCATACACGTGCGCGAGCGCACGTAAGTGCTGAAACGTATGCGCTGTTGATTTAAACGTCAAGCCGTTGTAAACGACAGTGGGTGGCTTAAATGCGCATTTACTGGAGGCTATAAACTTTTTGAGGGATCAGGATGACGACTTGACAAATTAAAAGGGTAAATAATCGCTGCCCCAGGAGGTTATCGGCTCTACGATTCAAAGGAGGTCCTGTTCAACACCACCTGGATCACCGCTGGACTCAGTTGATTTTCACAGGACCGAGATGCCCACAATCGAAAGCTGGGTGGTATTGGGGAAGTTTATAACAATAATAATAATAATGGTATTCAATTTATGCAGGCAGAATAATTTGACACGAATCAACGAAATGACAACGAGGTAAATTTGCACGAAAGTCAAATTTAACCCTCGAACTGTATAAAGCTTTACAAGCGCGTAATGTGTGCACGAAGCTTGGTCATCCCCTAGATCGGCAGAGATCGGCTAATTCACGATTATGATTACATTTAGCATGGCTTGTCTAACAGTCATTCATTTTTTTTCTCAATGGTAAGCGATTTATTGTGGTAACGAGGACAAAAACGCTCAGCATAAGAAAGTATACAATGAACAATGCTTCCTACGAAAACAGTCTTTTTGTTCCAGCTTCGCCTGTTCGGGTGAGACTAAAAATCGGGACAAATAAGGAATTACCGAATTGCGATATGCCGCCCTTCTTGTGGGTATTGAACGATATAGCCTACGCATTGGTCGAAGAGATTTACATTTCGACAAACTTGAATAGAGGGGATGGGAGGGGTCACTTAAAATACGAGCAGCGATTAGTGAACAATTATTGAAGTGGCGTTGAACGATGATTTATTGAATAGAGAGAATAGGCAGACCACTAGAAAATTAGATTATTTTAAAAACAGTCTGAACATTTGAGGCAGGGAAAATCACTGAGAACAATATACAATGAGGGGGATTATACAGGCGTGGGCCACAGGTTTTTATACTCCATGAGCTCAATCCAAGTCTCATGAACCGGCGAAATAAGAAACAGAAGCGACGAAATTTACCGAAGACGGCATCCACAGGATCACTCCAAGATAACCGAGAGCAAAACATAACGCCGAGGAATTTCGATTTTGAGCAAATTATGGAGTGAAGCGATGGCATCTGCTCTCTTGGAAAACGCAATAGAGACAAATAGAGCAGAAGACAGTTCTCTGAAGACCACTCGAGTACCTCAGTGACGGCCTGTCCAAACTGTTTGGAATCCCCATTCGTCTTGCAGGCATAAAGTCAAGACATCCACGCCGTTGATATACGAGGGGTTCTGTAAAGTCGCCAAAATTCGATGAGCTGCAACAAATAATTGCATGTGAACTCTTTCAAAGTCAACCCATAAAATATTAAATAACTATAATATAATATATAATTTAACCAATCAGAAATATTGCATCGCTCATTATATTAAATGTTATTATTGCCTTACATATTGTATACTTTGTACGTTTGAGGGGCAACAGATGTAGCTGATATGAATGACAAGGTTCACGGTCGCAATCCAAGTTAAAAAAACCTGAGTAGTGTTCAGTTTAATACTTTCGCTTAACCAGTTATTCTGGGGAGTGCTATTCGTCGCAAGTTTTTCCAGACCAGCTTTCCAAGTTCTTTTCCCCGAAAGAGACAACATTTGTCTAAATGATACATTTATTTCTATATGTGTAGGAATACATAATTCTATAATGCAATCTATATACAATCGTCTAAAAATCGCCAATATGGACGAATCCGGACCCCAAAAAATCGATTGTACTCCAATCCTTGTAGCACATTCCTTCTTGTCGGTAATCCTCTTCCAGAGACTCGGTAGTTAATAACTATTAAGGGAAATATAAGTAAGTTATGCAATCGGTGTGGAAAACGGTTAATTTTGGTGACTTGACACTTCATTGTTGTTGATCCCGTTACTAGATCACCAAAAGTCAAGTCGTCAGCGGATTTTATGAGTACAACAACATTAGTGATCGACGTTTAAACGTTTAAAAGGGGTTAAAAGGGAGGAACACGCCGTTATTTGGCAAGGAGGAGGCGTCGTTTCGTCTCTTACGCGTTTCTCTTGTTTTGAGAAATAATTTTGAAGCCAATTTAACAATCATCAATTTTCTTAGATGTGCTCTACTTTTACTATGATTTGGCCAAATTTCAATTGATTAAACTTATTTAACCGTTTTAAGATGTGAATTAAGATGTTTATTGACGAAATTGCCGCGTCAATAGTATAATTACTGGTATCCGTTTTGAAAGATGACAACAATCTGTTGATGTTTAATAAATAGACTGAGTTATTATATTATTGTGTTACCAACCCACTGTTAAACGTGAATTGACGCGAATATAGCTGAATGTTGCAAAATTAAAGGCGAAACGCAGTTATCAAATATATATAGACGTTCCCAATTGGCAGAGAAATGGGCATTCCTATTTCAAACGTTTTCAAGTTTTCGCTTGACGTGAATTTGTCCAATTATCCGTTTTTTCGAGGACAGTCAAAATGTACAAATACGTGAATCAATCGGGCGTGAGTCGACTCGCTTGAGGCACAGTAGAAAGAGTGGTTCTCTTTGGGGAACAAGAAAGCAAAAGAAAAACGCATTTTACGATCGTTTGAACTATGTTTAATGGATCGGACTCCTTCAAGTAGGTAAAACGCGGTCTCTGGATCGTCCACGAGACTGGGGCGGGCATCTCCATGATAATCGCGGTTCCGGTTTAACAAATTATCCACAGTGACGCGGTAAGGGCAACAGTTTTAGCGGCCGTCGCTCGCTCACATAAAACACCCACTTAAGCAACAGCAGCATGTGTTTTGTCTCAGAAGTTATGGCCCCAATACCCCAATGGGCATCTCTATGGCCAAGGGATATTAACGACTCCAGACACGTGGCGTCTGATTCCATGCACCCCTACACCCTCCCAACCAATTCATCCAAATACGTCCAAGATTACTGATTTTTTGGAAACGGCGAATATCAACGCTTTATTACGTGATTTACACTCCATATCGTTGATCCAAGAGGTGACCGATTTCGACGAAAGCTCTTCCAGCATAAAAATGCAATGTATATAGTGGGTACATTAAGTTGATAATGATGACTCAGTAAATGTTTTCCTTGACATTTATGCCTGAGAATACCACGAAAACGTTGATTTTTACAAATACAAATGGCACAATTCCCGAAGTAAATAAGAACGCGTTCACTCCACCCGACCCTATTCGATTGGACAATCGGCTTTCATGTACATGTTAGATTCTTTCTGGTGTTGAAGTGTAAACCATTTTAAGGATGATATGCATTAATTTGGAATGTTTAATTCAGTTACAGATCAATCGATTGCGATGTCATAACGGATACACTCACCGATTACATAAACTAAATAAGGCAATAATGATAATAATAATCATTATTATTAAGTTACACACTCTTCGTAGACCAAATAAATCGATTAAATGTAGTACAGTAAATGTAATCCCTCCAATCACGGTAATTTTGGGCTTCCCTAATTTAGGCATTTAGTTGCTACTTAGGAATGTGGGAGTATCTTCAAAAGTAGCCCATCACAATTTGTCGCCAATAGACGCTGCAGGCAACTAATGAGCCAACCCTAACGAAGTACCGATCCGTAGAATCGGAACCCACCCAGCCAATCAAACGTTTCCCGTTTCGTTTTACTACTATGAGGTTGCATTCCAATTGGATGCATTCAAATTCGCGTATTTGTGTTATAGACCGATTAACTCGTAAGCGCGTTTTCTGTGCGTCGCATTGATTTTAAACCCAGACAGTGTTTGTGATTGCGTCGAAAAGATCTATCGAAACACATCAAATGTCCTCGAGCGTAAAATAAAAGGCATTTCTTTGCAAGTATCCTGCCGGTCGCTGAATTACAGGCGCCCGGCTTATTTTTGTCAATGTGTGCGACCAACTTCAACCAATATTATCAGTTGAGACGCCAGTGGACACGAAAAGCACGCTAGCGGGCATGTCGTCTTCGTCTTCGTCGTCATCGTCACATCTGTATTTAATTAAGCGCCTACCGACGACAAGTGTCTTTTTCAGAACATCTGTTGAAGGAGAACCCGGGGAGGATGAGGAGGAGGAGGAGGAGAAGTTCGCGGGTGGTGCCGAAACCAATTTGCGTCCCTCAACCGAGCCGACCGGCGTCTGGAACCTGGTCGTCGTGGTCGTCTAAATTGGCCGTCGCGCGTCCTCGTCGTGTGTGGTCTGTCGCGGGCGATGTTTTATGACACACGGAGGTGTTGGCGCGTGCTTCTGGACACAAATGAAGCAAACCAATCAGCAATGTGCGGAATTGCTCAGACTCACTTTATTTACGGTTAAATACGCCACCACATAATGAAAATTGGGCACAAAAACAAACAACTTATTTTCTGATTGACCAGATATTTTGACGACCCTGCATGAGAAGTAAAATAATTGTTTGTCTTCAAAGAATCCGTAAATCGATCTTTTGAAAACCGCCATTATGCATGTTTCGATGCATATAGGGTTTTTTTTCAAGTTTCAGTAGGTTTTTACTAATTCAAATTAAATACCTATCTTGAATGCAATTTTTTGGTCGCGGGACATTAAAATCAACTTAAAAAAAAAATTATAGTTGAATGATGCAATTGGCGTCACCCACGCATCGTCTAAAATGGATTTTCGATTGTTTTTCCTACAATCTACCTTCCCATTTTCAAATTTCTGATGACAATTAAGAAGTTAAAACGAATGCACGAAATAACGCGAAGACTCTATCCCTAAGACGCGACTTAAAAACGATCATGGAATTAAGACATCAAAAGCCATTTTTCGTGGTATTTCTCAATATAAGGGATTGGCCTTTTCTGCCTAGTTCAGTAATGGTGCAATAGCGTCCTTTTCAAACCAAATCCCATCTTTCCCAACGTAAACGAACACCTTTATATATATTTTACGAAATTTATTCGCAGATTTACTTACGAAACCAAGAATATATTGCTTAATGGAACAAAAAGGAGGAAGAAGGAATGGAAAGATTCGTGCGCTTTGCTGCATTGTTTTATCTAAGTCGTGCGACGTAAATCACATTCTTGAAAGCTGAGAACAGCGCACCAAATGTAACACCTGCTGGACCACCCACGTCGTGGTCGTCGTCGTGTTCGTCGTGGCGCTTTAATTGATTCCCTTTGTTCAACACCTTTTTTCGTTGGTTGTTCGTAAGGCCTTCGCCGTCCTTAACAGGCAATCTCTGGCCTATTTTCGTCATGTTTTTACATTCCATGATTTTGGTTCTTATGAAATCAGCGTTGTTTCAAAGTGGCCATTGCTCTCGCTTCCTCTTTCTCACACTCTTTATGCCACTTCTCCCTCACTATGTATGTTCGATGTCTTACGGTGTTTCGTAGATCCGTAGAGTACGCTGGCCCACGAAATCATAATTCCGCGGAAAGCTAGAGATCTGACAGCGCCCCATAATATCTTTATGATGCAAATCAAGCGATTCACCTTTAACTTCTCCCATCGACTTCGTAGGTCTTATGCTACATCCCCCGCTAATCGCTTCCGTTACATCCTGTCGTGAATAAGACTCAACAACCTAGGTTCTTTATAAACTGAACACCAATCACATATATCCTAACTTGGATTGTGTCGGTCAAGCCGGTAAATAATATAAACAATATTCAAATTGATATTAATTAAACTTCGTTAATTCATACATATATTGTATTTATAGCATTCAATGTCCTTACTTTATATATTAGGTTCACTAAGCAAAAAAACAACAAACTACTTATCAAATGACTTCTACTATTATTACGACTATTACTACTTCTGTTGTTACCACTACAACCACGAATACTACTACTACTGCTACTACTAATACTACTACTACTACTCTACTACTACTACTAATACTACAACAACAACTACTTATACTGCAACAACTACTACTACTACGAAGATTAATGATAATAGTAATAACCTACTACAAAAAGTATTATTGACCTGCATTGGTCTTGCTAGAACAGGATATTGCCGGAGGCGACAGAGATTGGTGAAGGTCCCGTCGACATTCTGTAGCTCCAAGCGCTCAACTTCCTCCTTGACGGTGCTGATCCAATCGGCCCGGCAGCGCCAACCTGTGCGACATGGTGACGGCGCAAGACGGAGGTTTGGTGAGATCAGTCGCTGGAGAGCTTGTCGCACCAGTCCAGTTTCATGATTCTTCGCAGACACCAGTGATCGCATACTTCCAATCTTCAACACGCAGTGGTCAGGTTTCACAGCTGGGTGGGATATCGCCGCGATAGATACGAATCTTGGTCCGTAGGCCTATATCAGCTCGTCCCACTGGCTTGAACACAGCTGTTGGAACGCGGTCCTGGTGCTGTCGACCCGTAGTTGTACCTTCGCCTTGGCTCGGCTATTAGGGAGTATTGTACAGCCCAGGTATTTGAAGTCTGGGGCATAGACCACCGGCGAATCGTTGATATAAATTGGTTGGGAGAGGTGTTTGGAACATGCCGACAAAACGTCGGCTTTCGAAACCTAATGCATCGTCTTAGGCGACGTCGAGCAGCACTCTGACGCGAAATACTGAGTCAAAAACAGCCGCATCTCAAACTTCCAGGACTGCTACTCATTTTCGACCTGCGTGGATGCAAAATGCCAAGAAGGAAACGGCAATGAATTCCACGGAAAATGCATCGCGCCATAAGGCAGCTGTGTATATTCTAGAGAAGCTTAAAGTGAGGAATGTGAGTCCTACAACCGACGATTGTGATCAGAATAAAATGCACCATTTACGCTCTCGTATGTTCTTTATGCATAGATAATAAAATTTCCTTCCAATTTCCCACTTTCGATTGCTAATGTCTCATTAGATTTCATGGTCACATTTACAGTTATCAGTTGCAAACTCGGCTCTGTTGCGTAGGGTTTCAGAAAAGGCGTATTTAACTTCATTTGTGGGCAGAATAAGCAAGCCTACCAACCACTGCAAGCCGTATCGCTAAGAAGCGAGGGCCCATGGCCTTCAGTCCATGCAAAAAGAGATCACGATTTCCTGCCCTTTGATTGGACCACAGACCACCCAATGGTTTATTCTTGCAACTGAGGAATGCCGGAATTTCTTCCAGCAATTTAAAACTTAAATAAAACGACTGATTCTCGTAGAATGAACGCAAATATAAGAAAAGTCGAACGTTACACCATAATTCGTAAAACTGATTAGTATAACTACCACTGTGATGTAATTTCTTTGTTTTGGAAACCACTTCCATTTATTATTTTTCGATAATAGGTACAAAAATTGACCAAAATATTTTGCTGTTTCGGTTCTGATGAACGCATGTTGATGGTAGTTCTGAAACCGACGGTAGTAGTCAATTGGTCAACTGCACCACGCAAACATTTGCCGTCAATGACTGACTATCCGTAAATTTCCCGTGACAACTTTATTTTCCAACACTGATCCGTTTGGGATGTCGATATGTTCATTGTCCTGAGCAATTATAATGACTGTTCCCTAGAAAACGAAGATATTAATGCACTACTTACTGCGATATGGTAACATGTAATATTATATAAATTATTCTAACCTTGAGGACCACATCTCGTCCAAATATTACGTCCCCGGAGACCGTCAGATGGTAGAGCTCAGTCATGCTAGGAATTTGAGGAATGCGTTTTTCGAAGTCCTTGATGCTCTCAAAGCGTCGGCCAAGTTTAACCAGCGGGAGGGTTGGAAAGTTTCGCGCTGGAGAAATTGAAAGCTGCCCGTCGTTGATTGTGAATAAGTCCGACTTGATGAGAATCAAATCCGAAGTTTGTTTAACGGGTAAAAATCTACTTCGCGGGACCTTAAGACCTAAAAAGCGCAAAATTGTGCCAATCTTTTGAAACTTTTCCTGCATATCATCACTTTTGGTATGCTTGTCGGTTAACTCCACACAACGCGAACAGTTTCTTGGACTTGGACTATTTTCAGTGGATTTGGATGCTATGTAGGCCCTCGAAAACAATTGACAATCCGAAAATATGATTTAATTTGTACGGCGTGCGAGAAAAGAATAGCATATCTGCGCGTATCTGAAAACCAATAAAAATAAATATTTATACAGCTTGGCCACATTTGATTTATCATCTTAAATTGCAAGTAACTTATGTTCTAAATGTACATTTAGAAGGTAATAATTTGTAACATCGCCATGGTTACCAAAATGCAAGAATCAATGTTATTTCAAGGTCAGCATACCCATTGGCTTGTCGAAACACTTGATGGCCCCCCCGGCTGCCTCTTCCAGCTGAATAACGCGGATTCCATCTTTCAGCGTCTTCCTGTTGACAATGATGTCCATCTCCAGCGTCTTTGTATCCAGTCTGGCCTCAAGGGCGTGCAGATTTACCCAGAGGTTGTTTGTGTTGAAAATGCTGAATTTACGAATACTCAGAAAGTCCTCCGTGTGGTTGTCGGGTACCTGAATAATGTATCAGTTACACAGATAATTTCATACAACTTACTAAAGTGTAAGACCCGTTCCCGTTTGCGTATAAACCAAATAGTCTTGGGCTTCAGCGCTGCTCTCAACGATATCTAAAACACCCGCATTCCAACTGTGTGAAGATGGAGTTGGTGGATGATCAGCAGGTTTTAACATTATTTCTCTGAACGCCCACTATTGGAAATGAAGCATCTTCCTCCTAGACTACAAGACGTGACTCTCATCCAATACACACAGAAGACTTGGCTCTATGTCATGCCTGCTAGACAAATGAAAATTTCTAACAGCTTGGTCGTCAGCTGGTTATCTGTTGAACGCATCAAATATGTCCCTCAAAGCCGATGCTGACATACCGTCGATTGCTTCAATCTATAATTTCGACACAAACTCAAAATCAAAAATCATCCGCACTTTGTTGGTTATCTTTGCGTCTCTGTTCCTCAGTTCGCCGTTTAAGGAGACCTGTGTCATTCACCTCAAATTGCCTGCAGTTATTACTTCCCTTAGGCCTTAATTCCATATTATCGTGGATTACCCATGTTCTCCTTCCGCTATTCAAGGAAATTTCATAAGCTTTACACTCAGCTATGCTCATATATTAGGCGAACCTTCTATTTTGGAGTCTGTCTCAATGCAACTCTCTTCGACAAATGCGAAGGCAGTTTCGTTTAATTTCCACAATAACGGTGGTAAATCGAAATTTAGTAATTTCACGTCTGAAACTATCTCGGAAACGGTTTCCGTCTCTTAGAATTATAACTCTTTGATGCCGAAAGTTTTGGTCTGAATAAAGGTTTTACCATTAAAAAACTAAAACGATTAAGACCGATCTTACTTGCGCAACCTCCAGCAACCGAAGTCTGTTCTTGTATTGAACCAGAGTGCCTCCCTTGATATCAGCTGTCGTCTTTTCAGTGACCTCCATCAAAAAGTCCGTCATCTGAGAACTATTCAAACGCCACTGCTTTTCCAGCCAGCAGAGGATTCCTATGTAAGCATACAAAAAATGTGTTACTGACATATTATAAGTACAGTGCAATTTAAAAGCGCCGCTTACTTGCGTCAGCTGTGGCACCTAGGTTGTCGATATTTGAAACGAAAGCCCAAGACTTTCCCTCCTTTATAAACTTATTGAGCAGACCGGATTCGTGAAGACATCGGTATATGTCTCCATGGCCTGGGGGATACCAAGCTGGATCATGGGTTTGGGAAATTTTCATCGATTTGGCTAACGGTAGACCAGTCTCTTCATATATCCTCGGAAATCTGAGACAAGTGCAGATCTAAATAGGAAATTCTTACTTCTGAGGAAGTGCACAAGGGCATGTTTCTCACCTGTTTTGCTCGAAAGTGAAGATCTTCGCGTTGCGGCTGGTAATTCTTTGTAGGTAGGATTCGGTATCCTGTTGCGTATTAAACGAATTCATGAGGACAAGAGGCACATCCAAGTTATATTGAGAGTTCAATTTCTGAAAATACAGCAAACCCGAAGCTCTTAGAAATTAGTTTTATGCTAAGTGTTCTATTGTGGACCTTAATATGACGTTTAAATTAGAACGCCTAGAATCTAGCATTTTTTGGTGCGAGACCTGGGTTCGACTCCCAGGTCAGGCCACCTTCAAAATATTACTGAGAAAATCCATGAAACGGGATTATCGTCTAATAGATGGTTTCATAAACTTGGAATTTAGAAAGATCAATGCAATAAATTACCACACCCTCAATCGAAAATGTATTTCTACTGAGAATGTTTTATATCGAAGACCGAGTCCTATGCGTCTTTTTAAATATCTAGAAAATCTTGTTTTGTTGCTTCGAAATTCAATAAATTGGATCTTAAATCGTCTGCCTACAAAACGTAGGACAACTGGATGTAACCAGTTTGTGACTTATAAACCGATTCGGTAGAAATTCCAGTAGAACGGCTATTTCATTCATCAATAATTAACTATTCTAATCATTTTTTTCTATTTTTCAGTAGCCATAGTTTACACGGAAAGCCTTCATCGACTCTTTAAATTCGTCCTTCATGCCAGGCGTCCCCAGTGCTAACGGACGTATTGGCCGCTTTATTTTCTAACGCTTTCACAACCCAGGGGTCACAAAAACTGGTTCGATTCCTGATGATGCAGCTGGCGGTTTCCGCATTCCATCAGCCTCTAAGTCGTTGGATCACTGGCGAACGCCGAGTGAGGTCCCTCTAACAAATAATCTCAAGATGCTGACCACTACACCATTGGGTCTGTTGGCATTCGTTTATCGCAGATGCTCACGGTTGCGATTCAAAACCAACAGGTCGCCTGAACACACCTCGATTTGCCGCAGAGTAAGGTCGATGAATGTTTTGTCTTCGGTGACGGCTATCAGGGATTTGGGGCCAAAGCAGCCCATACTGGTTCCTAGGCCTCCGTTGAGTTTAATCACCACCAGTTGAGACAACGCACCGACGATGTCTTTCTCCGGAGCCACTGGGATACTCTCGTAGTTGCGTATCTTTTTAATCAAAACAAATCACATAAATATCAATCAGGAATAGTCCTTCTTTCAAAAGAATACGTTTCACATCGGTCGGAGGTGTAATAACTGTCTAACCTATCACAGCACAAGGGCTTAAAGATAAGTATCACCGCAATGATGGCAGCGGGTATACAGCTCTATAAAGTATTAACAATTTCCAGCTGTTCC
The DNA here is from genome assembly GCA_028672205.1 of Proteocephalus fallax. NCBI lineage: Eukaryota > Metazoa > Platyhelminthes > Cestoda > Proteocephalidea > Proteocephalidae > Proteocephalus > Proteocephalus fallax. Next base: position 737,949 of record JAPUBX010001519.1, on the reverse strand, counting down.
GCCACTCAGCCTAACATTGGCGTGACTTTAGACCTGTTAGTTGAACAAAGGGTAACCCACAAATAGAGCGGGCATATTGACCGCCACACAATATGGAATAGCAAAGATAAAATCCCCAATGTATCATTCGGTGACTGCATAATAGCAGAGATCAAAGGAGTGTGTTATTGTTGTTGTGGAAGTCTGGGCTGGTCTTTTAGTGGATTCGCGCCACGAAATGTTAGGCTAATGATCAGTGGCAGCACCGGACAGGGAGTTTTGGTTTAGAATTTATCTTCCGATGCACGGATTGTGTTCAGTCCCTTCCAAGACGGCAGTTATTGGTAAACCGGAGCCCTTGTCTCGATTAAATTTCCAAACCGAACGCGATGGTTTAATTGTCGGAGCGAATTTTAGATTAGTTGGTTCCAGTTTCAGTATGAAAACATTTCTACAATTTATTAAAGGGTGTTAATTTGTGTTCGTTAATCATGCATGCCTGCAAACATCTGCAGCAAAACTTGCAAACGTTCACGTAAATCTGCTGAAACAAATGAATCAGTGTGTCAAATATCTTTCTGAAAAATTACCCACCAAACACTTTATAAAAGCATCTTCATGTTAAGTGGTAAAACAGGGGTCATGTTTCCATGATACAGCGAATAAGGATACACCATAATTGAAATCATCAGTTGTCAGCACCAGAATTAATAAGTCTCGAAAAACGGTTATTCCTAACACAACCGAGAGGTTTAACATTGGTAATTAGATTTGAGCACTCATCACTTCACCGACAAAGAATTTGACACTACCACGTCAACGTTTCATGTCTAGAATTGTCTGTCGTGTATTTGTGTGCATATAATTCACATGTGACGAAATACCCGATCAAAGGACATAAAAGCAGTGTGGATCGATTAGTTTATAGACATTTACGTAACTAATCAAAACGATCTGTCTGAGACATGGGCGAGATGAATATTAAGCAATGCGTTGTTTTTCGGATGGTTTGAAGGTCAGTCTTTCAATATTCACAATCCCATGCGATCAACAACCAAACCGGGAGTTGAAGACAACCAAAAACAGTAAAAATCATGTAAAGAAGCTGAATATTTAGTTAGGTAAGTTTAATTTTCATAAGTACCCGAATTAGCATCTAAATGGCATGCAAATTACCTGTGATTCACTTGGGTGGTTAATCAAAGTCCAGTCAATTGTTTCGCGTTTTTCGTCAATGAAATTTTTGTACATCTTGAAGAATGTTTCCTCGTCTATTTGGCAGTCGGGGCGCTCGGATTCTGGCACGGCCAGACGCATATCTACAAAGGATTCATGAAGACTACTCTCTGCGCCGCTATGCTTAACCTCTCGGAAGCTTCCAGAAGAATGTAACAACGTCGGTGGGTTCATTAATTCCATTTTACCGCGAAAGCATGACTATCGATCGTATTTTAAATTTGCGCCACGAAATCAGCTGGTGTTGAAAGTAACCTGCATTACGTTTGTTTTGGGCGTCCAACATTTAAAAGCAGCTCGCGCATCCCATCCAAACTCAGTGAAGATGATTTGGAAGTGGTGGTCGATCAGTTTGCCACCACACTCTCTACGCTAACATAGGAAATGAAATACGCAGGCGATGTTATTCTTTGCCATGCCTGCAAGACGAATGAGGATTCCAAACAGTTTGGACAGGCCGTCACTGAGGTACTCGAGTGGTCTTCAGAGAACTGTCTTCTGCTGAACGTATCAAAATTGCTCGCTATTACGTTTTCCCAGAGAGCAGATGCTGATTCTCGGCTCATCGCTTCACTCCATAATTTCTCCTCGAGCTCAAAATCATATTGACGTAATCATGTGGATGCCGTCGTCTCTTCGGTAAACACAGTCATCTCTGTTTCTTGGTTGCTGTTTGAGTAGCCTTGAAGTAAGAAGAAATCGCATCAAAGCCTTTGCCACGCCTTTATAGGGACCCACATTGCATTATGTTCAGTGATCTTCCCTGATTTTTAAAACTCCATCATTTGTTAAGTAATCTAGTTTTCTAGTGACTTGCCTATGCTCCCCATGCAATGGACCATAATTCAACGTCATTTCACTATTTGTACACCCCATGCTGCTCGTATATTAGATGACCAATCAAATACCTTCAATCCAAGTCGGTCTCTAGGTTAATCTCTTCGACTAATATTATATCATGTTTTGTTCCTACTAACTTTAATAAAGCGGTCACCCGATTTGTAATTGGCTTTATATATTTATATTTACCAGGAGGTAAATTAGGAGAAAGCAAATCAATTTGTTGACGGCCCTGTTTTTGATTACTTAAATACTTATTACTTATATTACTTAAATTGTTTCCATACTGAGTACCCACTGATAGTGATCGGACTTCTCCCCAAATAATTAAAATGCCGGAAATGCTCTGTATGCCTTAATCGAGATAACAGATCAATGTTTTTGAAGTTTTATGTCTTCTATAATAAAGAGACAACTATTGCATCCGGTGATTCATTTCATAAAGCAACACCCCTTTCCGGTAATACCCGATTACACTATTTGCCATTGTTTGTTTAATGCACCATTTGAAATCTGTATAAATTAAAGCTGGTATCATTAATTTTCCCAAAACATTTAAAAGAAGCATGTTCAAGAAATCCAATAAAATATTCATACAAAATGCTATCTGGTTGTAATCTGTGTCTGTTTGAATATCACGATTGTAGACAGTGAATGCAAGTCGTAAACTCTGCCGCAGTTTATGTGTCATTGCCAACAGATATTTTTTATTTGGGCCATTAGGGAGCTACATTCTCGGAACACCCTTGCTAGTCAGTAATTAGTATTTTGTCCGCAGAAGAATTAGCCATGATATCATTAGTTTTACCAGCTCCATTCGCTATCTCATAGTTCATCATTCCAGCGCCACACCTCACCCCCCATTCACCATAGTTACAAAAGAGTTCAAATGTCATGGCAATATTTGAACTCAGTTATGTCCATGTTTTGCGTAGACCTAATTAATTCAATCCGGATTGCATGACGAAATAGCAGATTCATCGGGATGACTCATGCAAACAGTTCGACGGTGTCCCCGCAATGGATTATTTTATCTAATCAAAGCGACATTAGGCTTCAGTTTATGTTACAATCACTAAACTGAAATTGTGTGATTTAATATATGCTTTTAAGTCGTTCGCGTCATCAATCGATAACAAAAAAGTGTTTTACTGAATTAAATACGCAACAGTGGTTACCAAACACGAGATCGACTCAAGACAACAGCTGTCAGCCCCAGCACCACGGAATTAAAACATCCGACCAAACACAGATATTTTATAATTATACTTTCTCTTTGAGCCATTACTGTACATGGCGGTATATGTTGATTAATTTTCGAATTATCACCAACTTTCGCATATTTTATTTGTGAAATTTCACTACATAATTTCTAATTAATAAATATATTATTTCTTGATAACAGATCACCCCAATGGGCTTGAACAGAGCAGTAGCGAATGAAAATAGTCGAAGTAGTTGAGAATCGAAAGCATTTTTAACGACGCAATAGCGGAAACTATTGTTTATTTGAGGATAGTGCCTACGAATTGCATTATGACAACCAACTCGATACGTTTGCTCGATGTGATCGAGAGCCACTTGTGTAGCTATAAAATCATTAATCTGTATTCTCAATGCAGCTTTCTTATTTATTAAATCTAACAGTTCATAAAATCATTTGAACTGGGTTATAAGAAATATTCATTTTTTCAATTCCATATAACTCGGTGTGTTTGCTGACAACAGGATTAATGTTTTCCTTAATTAATTCCACGTGGATTGCATGACGAAATAGCAGATTCATCGGGATGACTCATGCAAATAGGTAGTCGGTATCAATATCTACAGAAACAAACCTCAAAAAAAACTAAAATAGGCCAAGTATAGATTGAAGTAATTCAAGCAAACGCGGCAAACGTGTAGAGTTTTATTTTGAAATCTAATATACTTACATCTAGGAAGCACTGACCCCACAGGAATAATAAGGTTTAAAGGGGGCCTCAGAAGCACCGCAAAATTCACCATCAAGCCACGCGTGATCTAAAGTCGGCTACACATGGCTTGAATTAGCACGAGGTCCAATAGCGAAGTTCATTGGCGCACATGCGAGGCAACTGAAGAAACGATGCCAATATTTCGGAGGCTGAAGTGTTGTTTGATGTGCTTATTGTTGGGTGTGTCCTGAGTCACAAGGCATGTTCAGCGTCGCTTTCATCATCTTCCGCCTCTTACCAGCGGTTCTGCCATCAATAACTCGTTTTGAGAAGACCATACCGCCGCAAATTTCAGCAACTAACTTCGCTAGGAGAGTCGCATTGGACGAAAAATGAAGTATTTTACAGAAAAAATAGCTTTTGTATCAAAATAATTTCAGACTTAAAAGGGTCGCCCAAAATAAGATCAGGTATCGATAAGGCATCAGTCGATGCAGAGATGCACAGAAGTCTCAATTCGTTCACAAAATTGATTATCGACTTTGAACTATTTGAAATGGGAAATCATTGGAGAATTGTATAAATGGTCACCATTATGGTTTGGAAATATTAGTCATTAATACCATCCAAGAAGACTTCTTCGTGTCTGCAAAGATGGATGCCAAAACAATTTTCATACTGTATACTGAGCGAAATTCAGTAAAATTATTTCTCTCGTGGGGCGATACTGAATTTAAAACTTTGATTTTTTAATCGTTCCAATTTATGGGGGTAGACTTTATCACTGTCCTCGATCAGTTACTGGGAGCTTAGGCGAGGGAAAATCGTCGTGGTTCTGGACAATCCCCAATATCTTATTTATCTTTCCTAACACTTCATGATATAATTAAAACTAGGTTATAACAGATATCCAACCTACCCTTATAATCTCTATGTAACAGGGAGTGTTCGACGAACTAGCTATTTATTTTTTCCGCAGACTTAATTAATTCCAATTTCGTGGCCATCGAGGCTAAATAGGAATCAATACAGAAGAAAATTTAATTGACTCGATATCGGCCCCAAAATGTGCGAGCTCACTGTTCCATCTGATTAGTTCAACCGAAGCATCGTAGAGACCTCCAATGAGTAGTAGTATATGGGGTAGTTTTCAAACTACAGTAATTCTATATCGTGATCTCGGCCATGGCTGTGCCCACCAATGACCTACTTGAACTTTTTAAATGTACAAATGTTACAGAAATCGGTTGGATCTCAAGTTACACATCCACAGAATTTTGCGAGGCGCTTCAATTGTATTTTTTAATTGATTAGGGCATTTTAAACGAATCCTTACAAGGTGTGTTTTGGCATTTGGGCGCTGCATACTTTTACGAGTTCTTTTAACGTCAATTCTTTTTTGAATTTTCAATAGTCCGAAACGTTGCAGCATTGTTTTCGATTTGTAAGCGTTATCAAAGCATTATAAAGTCCACGTGGGGTCTCACCGAGATGAACCCGAAGACAACGGTTTGAGTCTAACCTGCCCCAAGCGGTCCCATCCGAACCTTCGGTCGCGAAACCTGGACACAGCATGTCGAAGACACACACAGAGATTGAAAAGTATTCGATATATTTTGTCTGCGACGAAATTCGTCGGTGTTTAGACGACGAGAAGCGGCAAACGCCGCTGTGGTTTCGTCACTTTCTAGGCCAGCTAGAAACCGGCCGAAATTTTGTCCAAAATCTGGCATTCAACATTTTTACGTATCAAGAGAAACAGTTTCTCAACGTTTCGCGAAATTAATAACGTATCCAAGTTCTGACAATTCGCAATTTACTAATCAAACCATATTATTGTGATAAGCGCAATATTTGGGCCCAGTTATTCCTCCAACTTGGATAACGCGATAAGCTTGACAACAATGAAGGATGTCAATTATGACAACCGATAACCCTCTTGACCTTATTGTCCAGGTCAGGCCAACCTAATCCTGTAGGGGTTCAGGTCAATTAACTCGATTCCAAACAAATATCAATTTAATCGGAGTTAGGTTTTTGAACCGAAAATCTTCATATTTTTTTTAGCGAATACTTTTCGATGAAATGAATTTATAAAATAGTCAATGTTGAAAAAACCCAAAATAATTGTAACTTTTGACCAAGCTCAGATTCGATGAACACGACAGATACGTGCTGGCCACTAACTGACCGTAAACCGAGATGCTTGGCCGATAACAGGAGTGCGAGTCAACGCCGCCAGGCTCTAACTATCACATCCTGATGAGGTTAAATTGATTGCAAATCATCTCAGACATAACTACAACCCAGAGATTGAATTCTTCTCCTTCTGTCATTTCTCTTTGTCGCCTAAACGGTTTCAGCCACTGCACAGGTCCAAATAGGTTCGATAATGTTTCGTGGTTAATTACTTTCTGAAAAGTTGACCTTAAAGTGTTGCGGCGTAATTCAACACCCGTTTCTGATCCTGATTTCCCAACAAATCTGTAGTTACGTTTGTCTTAACTCGGCCGCGTGTTGCCGTGGCTCGGTCTACGGTGGGTGCTGTTGACCTCGCCGGGAAAGGAGGCAGGAGACAGACTTTCAAGGCAATCAGGGGGCTCATTAGCAGCTGTGGATGATGTCATTTAACCCGCGCTGTTAAAATGTTGTTCTTGGTGACGTTTTATGTTTACTTGTCAACACTAATTAGAGCTTTTCGGGCATGCCTTAAATCGATACGCAATCACGGGATATCACTGGAGGTGACGACAGTTAATACGAAAATTGTCAAGAAGGTCATTGGATAGAACAAATACATTTTTTTACGGAGGCATTGAATCTGTGATTAACATAGATTGACCATAAGGAATGAGTCCTTCATCGAACGTAATGCGAATAGCCATTTGGTTAAACAGCTTCTTCTTTGGAATTTAAATGGTCCATCGTAGTGTCAACGGTATTGTGTCGGTAGATAAAGAATTGAACCAACAGCTAAAATAGAAAACGTTGTATGTTTAACAACAATTTCAATACTGCGGTAGCTCAGACTCTGCCACTCGTTTGAAGGACGCATAAATCGGACTCACTGTAACATCGAACACTAGAATGCCCAGACTCCCAAGTATCCACGGAAGGGAGTTTACGACGAAGACGGCGTCAATTGACTTGACAAAGATCTGAAGACCGTAAAATATATTTCCAAGCACCGCCAATATGAACATGAAAACGCTCAAACCCTCCGTGGACTTTCGTTTGAACTAAAATGTAATAAAGAGAGCTTTCAGCTATAGATACTGAACGAAAATGACCTTCTAGTAGTTATTGGAATGGTGAGATACATGGACGTACGTTGGTAACAATTTGGGGAACACGGGAACAGAAATACATCACTGCTCCAATCCACCCAATCGCGTAACCGATCTTCTCACTATCCGTCTGAAGGAATAAGCATTTATAGAGAGGGTTTAAGAGAAAAAATGGACAATTTACCTCTAGGAATCCTTTAAATGGGTCTGCCGTGTTTCCATCGGCTTGAAGAAGTGTTCGACTCCCGAAAACGTTGTTCGTCGCATGCATTGTAGCCACGAAACTTGGACCTAATAGTGAAGTAATGCCAACGACACCGAGAATAGCAGTAGCCAGAGTTCTGCTATTTCTGCCAGTTGATATCTCCACCACGTCTTCCGATTCACAATCTGATTCTTCAGCGTATTCTTTATAAGAAAATTATTTACCACTAATGCGGAACTTACTCTTTATGTTCCTCTTTTGTTTGCATAAATAGAATAAATACTGTGCTATCATTATCACATCCATCAGAACGGTGAAACCAGCAAGCACTTTCTGATGAATTAAATATAAAATGAACATATTCATAGACGTACCTGGAGAAACAGTTGGTAGGTCATATATGCTCCAACCAAGTTGAGCGAGTCTCCGACGAGCCAGAATCCCAGTAGATAGGGTGAAAGCGCCACATGGGGCATTTTTTTTACACAATTTGTCACAACTTGAGGAGCGCCAAAACAAAACCATGCTGCGATACTGAGAACACCAAAAGCGATGGATATTTTGTCTCGTGTGGTGCAAATACACTCATCCAGTCCATACCAGGCCCAAGGTAAGCCACCCGGGCATTCAGCTTCTAGGGAACCTGGAGCAAACGTGGTCGTCATTCTTTAGATTGGGCCATACACGCCGGCAACGTCCTATTTATAGATGGACTTCTAGCCGAGCGGCCAATCGATAGAGGTCACCGAAATGCGCTTTGAGACCGATGCGATGATTGGCTAGCCTATTGTCTCGGACAGGCGTGACTCACATCGGCATGCCCGCCAATGTTGTGGCTCAAAAATATTTGGCACCCAAAATCACAGGGACAAGGCGGAAAAAGAAGATGGTTGGGAAAAAATATAAATCAATTGTGCAAATTATAATTTATCATACAAGGATGTTACTTCGCCCACAGGAGCTTTCGGAATTACTTCACTTTATTAATTTACAATTGGAGTCTATGGAGATGCGTAGATGACGAGCTGCGTAACCACCCTCTAGCTATCCGGAAGAGCACACGTATGGAACTCGTTTCATCTCAAACCTGTTCATTTACCGTTCGGCGACTATTTGTCAACTCGAAACGCAAAACTTGGTCCGTCGCAGACGATTCGTGATGCAAGACGATGTGTTTGTTTCAACTGTTTAGAAACAAACCCCTTCACACTTCTTTGTTCGTCTGAATGTATCACAGAGGGTACACAATCGGTAGCCGACGCACGCATTATTCATTCAATTGTCACATTCAAAGCAAACGGAAATAAGCTGATTCAATAGTTCTTAGCAGACCCACACAGACAGAGAATTTTTTAAGTTTAAAAAACAATTTTCAGGCCTCGTCGTAAAAACACCCAATAAAAACAATATATTTTGGACCCCATTTCAAGTGTGGCGCGTGGGTCAGATTTGATGAACTCATGTGTGTTGGGGGGTCGATGATACGAACGAGAATGCGCCTCTCAAATTTAGTTGGAATTTTTTCCAAGATAGTGAATTCAACCGAAAAGGTTGGGCTCCCCCATACGCGAAAGCCTACACCAAATTAGCTCGAGGGAAACGTGCTCATTGTTTTTTCCGGTTTTTCAATTTGGAATACTTTTACTTGTTAGGTGAACCGTTTCTCTACATTCTACGCATAAATTCAAAATTGTTCATCCGTTTGGGACTGAATGCGCTTATTCATGTAGAAAAACCAATAATCATTGTACCACCCCGTAAACGACTAGAGCTACATCCATACAATGTTACAGCAAACCATGTATGTTGCATTCCTCAGAAAGGCCACTATACTAATTACTAAAATCTATGGTCATGGGCTTCCTATTTTGGCTTAGAACGGATTATTGGTTACCCCAAATACGAAGTTCGGAAATGTACCATTCTTATATACGTCCTTATTGAAGTGGCAGCCGAGTTCCTTTCAGTTATTTACAAAATGCAACTAGTTGTTGCTGCGTTTTTTAACCCATGCAAATGCAATCGATGTTGATGTTCTTTGTTGGGTCTGTTATGGAAAAGGCCTTTCAATGGCCGCCATTACGCGTATGCCAAAATTTGTACACTTCAAGGGTTTAATTTGCATTTCTTGCAAATTTACCTCGTTTTTATTTCGTTCGATTTTTATTTGCTATGTACAATCGCAACTTCTTATATAATTTTTGTCTGTTGTAACATTTAATGCTGAAAGTTCTGGTCCTCGTGACCTTAATAAAGCGAATACCATTATTATTATTATCAAGATACCACAATTTAAATCGTAACCACCAAAGGAACATCGTGAATGACACGATTCGAATGAATGTTTTCGTCTGCTCGATTGTACGTATATTATTGACCAAATATTAAATTAAGAAACGATATCAATACCTTAGCCAGCATTTAATCATCCGAATAGCAAAAATATTTATTTGCTTAATGTAATGATGTAGTACATTGAAATTCTTGTCATTAAAACCGAAAAGGTCAGGATTTTTAAGATTCATAAACTTTTGGGGACAGTTTGTGCAATGAATAATTAAAACGTGGGAAAAAAAGAATAACTCCTATTAAGGAGTCCGAGGTTTTAAATTGTCATCCGATTTGTCTTCTTCTTCTTCTTCTTCTTCTTCGTTGTCGTCGTCGAAACCGCTTTTTTCAGCATCACCGACATTGTTTCGGTAGATAAAGAATTGGATAAGTAGCTAAAAATGTCAATCGGGAATAATGAGCAATTTAAATTTAATCTGACGCGTTTCAAATAACATGACTATGCGATGCATTAAAACTCTTGACTCAGCTCTGCCACAATGGGCTTATACCACGTTTTTTGGATTATTTTATCTACCTATTTTGGAGTAGACGGACTGGAAAATCAGACTTACAATGCCATCGAACACTAGAATGCCCAGACTCCCAAGTATCCATGGAAGGGAGTTTACGACGAAGACGGCGTCAATTGACTTGACAAAGATCTGAATACCGTAGAATGTGTTTCCAAACACAGCCAAAATGAACATAAACATGCTAAGGCCCTCTGTTGACTTTCGTCGGAACTAAAATAAGATGAATTTCAGTTATATCTATTGAGCCCAAATGACCTTCTAGTCGTCATGGAGATATGGAGAGATGTCGACTTACGTTGGTAATGATTTGAGAAATGCGGGAACCGAAATACATCGCGGCACCAATCCACCCAATTGCGTAACCAATCTTCTCGGTATCCGTCTGAAAGAATAAGCATCGATTCAGAGAGGTGTTTACTGACGAAGTGGCTAACCTACACTGAGAAAGTCTTTAAACGGGTCCTTTGGACTGTCAGTGGCTTGAAGGAGAGTTCGGCTAGCGAATCCATTGTTCGCGGTGTGTGTTGGACCCATAAAACTCGGACCGAAGAGAGTCGTTATGCCAACGACACCGAGAATAACAGTTGCGAGAGTTTTGCTTTTTACGCTAGCAGGCTCCTCATAAACGCTCCAAACATCTCCAGCTTCAAGATTGTAGCCTTCGCCGTATTCTTTATGTCAGAATATGTTAGCAGAAAAGCACAACTTACTCTTTATGTTCTTTTTATGCTTGATCAAATAGTATACATATTGAAAAATCAATATTAAGTCAATCACCACGGTATAACCGGCTAAGACTTTCTGATGAGGAGAAATATAAAATAGTAAAATAATAATATTCAGAAGTACCTGGAGAAACAGTTGGTTGGTCAAAAATGATCCAATAAAGTTGAGCGAGTCTCCGACGAACCAGAATCCCAGGAGACCGGGAGAGACAGCCACATCAGGAATCTTTTTCACGCAGTTTGTCACAATTTGGGGAAACCCAAACCCAAACCACGCCGCAATACTGAGAACACCAAATGCGATGGATATTTTGTCTCGAGTGGTGCGAATGCACTCACCGAGACCATACCAGGCCCAGTCCAATCCACCTGGGCACTCAGCTTCTAGGGAACCTGGAGCAAACGTGGTCGACATTCTTGAGAAATACTGATGCACACGCAGCAAAAATGCTATATATGGGGTGGCAAAAATATCCTTGCAATTAAAAATAGATTTTTATTATCACTTTTTATGCAGTTATTCACAGAAAAAAATAATGATTCTTAAATACATTTTCTCTTGTTTTAATGAGTGAAGGTCACGCGTGTCTCTTATAGGTGCTAGCATGAAGGTTAAGATCATGTGAGTGCTTGCAGTTCAATTACGGCGCTGTGGTGGAAATAGTCCGCCTAGGGCTCGCGTTTGATACAATTACAAATAGTTGCCGAAATGATTTCCGATTAAGACGGGGCTGCTTTTAATATTAACATACTCGAGCATAATTTGACCCCAGTGTAGAGGATAACTATCTTATTTAATTATAACGAACGCGTTTAGTAACCTTTTACATACTTTCACATAGCTTTGTTAATTCTCGTCTCCATTAAGAGTTTTGTTTAAATAAATCAATAGTGGGGTTTAGAAGGGGGGACTTTTCTGGAACGTGGAGCAACACGCGGTCTGTCTCGTTTATCGTATATTCCATTAAGGTGCTTACAAACCGGATGGATGTGAATATCTCGAGTCAACGAACCAGGAATGGATCCATTACGGAGACGTCGACGACGAGACGTCAATGCGTTATCTATCGGCGAGCAAGCGTGAATAAACTGAAGAAAATGCTGAGGCAGGCAAGACTAGATGATCTTGAGCAGCGGATCCAAACGCCGAATAAGACGCTATCGTCGCCTGTAATACTAAGGCAAATGTTGGAAAGGAGACGGGAGCTCGACCGACGGAACAGGATGCAGATGGACCAGACGTTGCCCGAGAAGCTTCTCGCATCGATGCTGAAGCAGGGTCAGAAGTCGTCCTTCGTAACCCCGGCTGAGGAACCAGAGCCGTTGCCCTCTACCCTGGAAGAAGAACAAGAGTCGTTGCCCAGTATCCCTGTCTTTTCCCAACGACCATATCGCCTTAGTCCCGTTACTCTCTGTCCTTCTAGAGTGAATGAAGACTTTTTTAAACCTGCAGTGTTCTCAAATTCCCACAAAAAAGTAAAAAAAGCTGAGCTAAAATACATTTTTGTGGATGTTTTATGACTCTCCGTGTCAAAGATTTGTCTAAGTTGGATACCAGGGAGAAGTATTGCCTCTCATTCATGAAAATCGGGGGGGGCGGCGGCAGTTTCCCGATTCTCAGTGTTTGCGTGTCACCTAACCCACCCCCGCTGGCATGGGTCTGAGACCACACCCTGAAGAGCCGCTTCACATGCGCGTATGCCAAGATGCGTGTAGCTGGGAGCGTCATTTATCAGCGAGTGCCACGTTCCTCCAAACATGTGCTGACATAGGAGATCTACACCTTGACATGGGGCTGTTCTGTAACCTTGATCTCTGATCCAAGTGCATTTATAATTAAAATTTAAAAGTAATTGGTCTATGTTACAGATGTGGCGGCCGCGTACTTTATGGTTAATGGGAGTTGTGAAACGTTGATTCGAAAAAATCGATTTACCGAGTTCCTACTCGTCTGCTCCCCTCTGGAGGGTAGGCAAATTACCATTGGGTAAATTAAAATCACTATCAAATGTTAATTTTTCGAGAGAAGGTTAAAAACGAACCCCCAGCTCACGTTAAGTCTGTAATACTATTGTATTTCACGTTGTCTTAGGCCTTAACCCTCAACAGTGTGGTCATAGTGACCAATTTATAAATTAACATAAACATGTTTTCAGCGAATGATTATTCATACTAAGATTTTTTATGGGAGGCGTCAATCTCCAAATTCTGTCCCGTACACTAGTTCTGGTCACTTGGGTCGAAAACACGGCGAAATTATGAAAAACTACGAACTAAAAATATGCTAATTTGTTATGCAAGTTGTAGATGCTAATCAGAGGTCTGACATCAGTACACGGAGGCTGTCCTCTCCGTCACAGCCTCTAACACCACAGCATCATTCATCACACGCATGATAAAACACAACCTGGAGCAAACGTCATTATACCGTTTCAATCCATTTGTTACTGATTCGTATCTATTGTAGTTGTGATTTAATACAATAAAGACGTGTCGTTTGCATGAATTGTCAATGCGTCAAATTTGAAGGAGGGATTAACAAGCCATGAATCGATTTATCTATTGGTGAGATGTATGTAAGGAGCGAAATCCTGTTTCCGACAACAAGACAGATGGTGTGGCCCCAGCATCCTCAATCCGTTCGCGAGAGACCGCACATTGGCTTCTACTTCCAGATCAGTGACCCAGCCACCTGGAGGCTGCCACATAATTCTGAAGTGAACCAATCCGAGTCCCACGTGTGACCCCAGGTTGTCGGTTAACCGTTCGATTATGAAGCGGCCACTCCCACCATCTTCTTTGTAAATGTATTCCCTTGAATATTCATGACAGCACCCATAAAGACAATTTATCCTCTAGCAGGAGATAACAGCGCGATAAAACCACGGGCCGCAGAGGGATAAGACACAGTTTATTTATCGCACCACGACAGCTAATTACTTTCAATTCTGAGATATAAATGTCATCCAACTATCCACTTTGATATCACGATGCTCTGCTAGGTTTAACACTTAATCACATGGATGGAATCAATGTTTCATTCGCTACAATGCTTACTCCGAACAGAATTCACCGAATGTTTAATCCCTTCGCTGTGGGATTCTGTATACTTACAAAAAATTTAGACGTAAAAGCGTGTCCCCGTGCTTGTTTATTCAACGTTTTCAAATGTTCATCAAAAATGTGCAAGTAAATAGAATGTCTACTAATACAATAGTAGTAGTGCAAACTAAAAGCGACAGTTGCAATATACAAATCCCGTCTGCCATGAAGACCAAACGTTTGTTAAAGATATTAAAATTCAATTTCTTGTATTTATTTTACACAAATTAAAGACAGGCCTCTGTGAACAATAAATTGCTTCATAGATTTTTTATTTATTTATTTCCGCTACAGTTATTATTATTATTATTATTATTATTATTATTATTATTATGATTATTATTATTATCTATCATACCTCCGAAATCTAAAAACAAATTTAAAATCAAATGAAAATTAAATGCCCAACAATGAAGTCCATGTCACCTTTTATTTGTATTTATTTATATTTTAAGGGATATACATTTTGTCCATCTATTGGGTCACGATACTCATTAATAACTGAACCTTGTTGGCTCTAGTCCAAACTCGCTTCGAACTACGCCATGTCCGCACTTTGTATTTCCCTCATTAATGCCATTGGTTGTATGTTTCACCAGAGAAGCCACAACAATAAATCATTGATTCGTTTTCGCGTGTTATACTGCAACACCCTTCGATTTTATTATGCAGCAATGTGCCCCTTGAATTTAGCAATGATTATTATTAAACGTGAGCAGTATGCTTTAAGGGAGACTGTTGGGTTGAATGGATGCCACACGATGGCCATTTATTTTCAACAAGTCGAAATTACCGATTTTCTTAATTATTCAGGAAACTATTAATCTCTTCCACGTCCTTTTCATACTCTTCTCGTGTTTAATTGGTCTTTTTTTTCCTGCGACATTCACCTGCCATTGGATATACGATGAAAATATTGTACCAACCAGGTTTATATCCTAAGGATTATTCCGCTGTCTATTCCAAATCAAGATTTTACTACATCATCCTAGGGCAGTGCTCTCGTTCAAGTTGTTATGATTGTGTTTTCGTTCCTGTGCTTCTAGCGGACCGAGACCTTTCTATTCAGCTAACCATTCGTTCAATTCGATTGAATTCAAGTGATTAAGCAGCTTAGTTAGTAAACAGTTCGATTATTTGCCAAAGGAATTGAACGCGTTCGGAATCCTATCGAATTTCGAAAACGATCAACTTTTGTACGAAGTGGTTTCTCAATTCGAACCGCATTTATCAGGATATCTTGAATATAACAAAAACGCTTGCATGCATTCTGAACGTCTCCCCAATAACTAAGGAGCCATGGCCTTGAAACAGTGTTTAAGATCCCGGATTTCGAAATTTTGGAATAAATACATTTAAAATACCAACCATCTTACAATAACCGATTCCTTTAAATGAAATCCATATAATATAATCTATATTGATTGTATACTGTACTGATTCGCCGATGTGTCTTTTGTACTTAGATATCCTAAAATGTTAAAGTCTCCGTGGACCATTTACTATCAATTCGTTTTATGGTGTATTATCCGTGCACTCCCTCCAAGACATCGTGAATCCGAGCTATTTCTGTAGTTTTCATTTCTCGCATCTCCCACATTGCGTGAGCACTCAATTCTTCCCTTTCTCAATGGAAAGGGTCTTTTGCCGATGCTTCGTCTATACCTTTTAATTCCCACAAAACGGTGGCTGCAATATCGCAACTCAATAATTCCTTATGAGCACCGATTTAAGCATCATCAGAAGAGTTTAAGCACGAAGTAAGAGACACGTTTCTTACTTTTCAGAGTTAATTCTTCTTTTAACGCTGAACGCTTTGGTCCTCGTGACAAGAATAAATAGGTTGCAATTATTATTACATGCGTAAATTATTTACTCTAATATTCCGACAGTCTACAATCACGAGTCTGTACCCAGAGCTTGGTCATGTGTAGGTGTAACCGGCGTTTCACGATTAAATCGTCGAGGAAGTGACAGTGTTTCGGTGAGATAACATTATTCTGGCAAATCCATAACCACACCCAGTATTCACATTAAGGGGGAATTGTTTAAAAAAATCAGTCAATGTTGTGATTAAACACTTGGGAGGATTTTAATGTTAGCCAATTGAATCTGTTGGACATTAAATCGATTTCGATATAAAGTGTAACACAGGTATCCTGATTAAGAATAATAATAATTGTAGGGGCTTTATATATTAAATAAATATTTAGAATCGCATAATTATACAATAATTACAAGGATAACCAAAATTCGATCGTACATGGGTGATTCTGGATACGATCAAGGCATTTTGTGTATTATTCGCCATTAAAAGTAAACATAAACCATGCCGGCGGGTTTTTTGTATAATTTATACCAGTCAGCGTTCCGTAACAACTTCATAACAGGTCCATCTGAAAAAAACGAGACGCAACAGGCTACTTAATGTTTGACCACCGGCACTAGTTGATGACGTTCGTAATACACTCTACTTAAAGGACGCCGTACGCAGTAGCGCAGATAATGTAAGCACAATGTGTGTAAGAACTACCACACACAACCAACGTTTCCGGTCATTTTACACATAAATCCTTCAGTGCTTGGCATCCTGTTCAACGAGTTCATTCACGTTATCAAGTTCTACCGAAATTGGTTACGCATTTTGGATGGATTCAGTAAAAGCAACTCGAAATATCATTGATCCAAGTGACCCCTTTGTATGGAGTTTTAGATAATAAAACCGGTATGTTTGACCAATGCAGCGCTGTCTGTACGTACCCCAATGATAAACAGGGCTGGGAACGCCCGCTGGATACTGGAAACGATCAATCGATGAGAAAAATTAACACGATTTAATGACTACAGCCGACTTGGAGAAGGCGTTTACTGTGTGAATTCAGCATTTCCAAATACGCGCGGTACATTTCAAGATTTCGAGATATAAATGAAACTTTTACCAATTCTTCCGGCGCTTATCATACATGCCAGTCAATTCTCACCAAAAATCAAAATTCACGATTGTCCCTTTACTGGGCCAAAATTATCTACAATGAATCACAAGTTTTTGAAATTATTACATTTATAAAAGTAGAATGAAGAAACAAACACGATCGTAAGACTTCAGACAAAATAATTTTTAAACGAAAAATTTGATCGATAATTTCGTTAAAAAAGTGATAATTTATTGCAATTAATGTTTGACAATATTTTGTACGCAAATTACAGTTTTCGATCGTTTCGAATTTTCCATATGGTTTGAGCGAACTTCCTATCTGTCAAGTATTATATAAACCTTATTAACACGTTTTTCTCCTTAAAAATGACACATCTCTTGCCTTATATGGATTGGTAGCTTATTTTGGCTGAAAACCTGCGCATGCGTCATGGGGACATCAACCAATTATTTTCAAGGGCAAATAAAACAGCGCCCACGCATCGCAATTCCCGGGACAATGCAAATAAAACCTCTCCCACTATTGCAAATATGAAGTAAGGAATTTAATGAATGCAGCAAAATAATCAATCGGGATTCAGGTTTTGCCTGGACAGTATTAAGACCGAAGTAACCTACTTTAGATTCGATTGAAAAATTTACAGTTTCGAAACAGTGCTGCATCTGTAAGTGGAGATGGTTTCTCCGATTGCTCTTACAGGTTTTTTAGACAAATTATCACGCTGCCAGGAAGCCGAAATGAATAAAAGCTACCCAATTGTAATGAAACAAGATATGATAGTCATTTAAGATAAAATACTCCGAGTCTTCTTTTGGAATCCCACTTTTATAATTTCCAACAATTATGGATAACATATTACGGATGGTATTTCGGCCCATTTGAAATTCGCATTCAAAGGTTGATAAAAGATCAGCACACATGTATTCGCCGTAAATGTAAATTGACATTTCGCCAGCATAACTTCTCGAACTGGTTATCCCCGAGATTTGTATCAATCCTGGAGACCAATGTAGAATCCAGACGGTTTAGACTCGCCCTCCCCACTCATTCACAAAGGTTTACCCGGCTCTTCATTCTCAGCCTTTCTTTCGAATATTTTCTTGTAACCCTTAGAAACGGGAATAAAAGTTACTTTAGGACGGCCATTCTTCGCATGACCTTGGGTATAGCGAACTTGTACGCCCTCAGCAGGAAACATCCGTTTTGATAACAGGGGGCAAGGTAGGAGCATTGCATCTGGCCGTTGGGTTATTCCCATTTGACACAGGACTCTCACCTGGAAGACAGCCCCCATGCAGGACGCAAGAGACTGTTCGAAAGCGAGCTACATTGTTACAGCGCCTTTTGACACTGGAGACTTCGATCATAACTTATTTCCAAGATTCTTCCTTGAATATTAGTAAACACGATGGACTTGAAGCAGGTGCATCACCTGGTGATTAAAAACTGTCCAAACGGAGATAATAATGTGTTTTGATAAGAATTTTAGTACCTTACCGTAATAAACAGGATTGCTTTTTGATTAAAGAGCTCGCCTCGTCGACATCTGTCCAGACGCAACCCTGAATACCCGAACCCGCTTCACGATGGCTCTCCTGGCCTAAGTCTTGTCAGAAACCAGTGGATCTAGATTCTAAAATTCCCTACAAACATGTCTTCTCAACTTTCACTCAAACCCAAGATGAATCGATCATAGACAAAGCTTCGATATGCAACCCACTACCTCGCCTTTTCTAATGCGACATCGATTAATTTTAACTAAGATTCTTGGCGTCAAGGTCATACACCATACAGATTATTGGAAGGACTCCATGGGATCAACTTGACCACAAAAAAAGGAACCTGTCCTCTACAAATTTAAACCTCCCTTTCACGGTCTCCAAACGTTTATATTACAGCATTTCTGCCAAACAATTAGGCATTTAATCCGAAATAAGACTGGCTAGGGGGAAGATGCGCGTTTATTTATTATTGTTGTAAAAAAGCAGAGACACAGGAAAACAAGGGGCTCTCAGTCTTCTGTGGATTTGTTCCTATTTCTCCTTGGCCTTCTTACTATTGGCCTCATTTTTATTCAGCTCCGTCATCAGCCAATCAGGAAGCCCCGAGCTGGAAGCCGCCAAGGATTCTCTGCTGCCCCTAGTGGGGTCTCTTTCATCTTCCGAAACGGCGGCTTCACCTTTCTGCAATTGGCTCTTTTCTGGGAGTCGATTTTGTGGTGATTTGTTGTGTGATTCTGCGAGTAGCCAATCATCGGACTTAGCATCCGAGTGTAATGTGGCTGGCGGAGTGTCCAAATTATTCGCTCCGGCCTGTAGGGGTTCAGCAGCTAGTGTGCTGACCGGGATATCTTTGCCAATCTGTATATTTTTGTGACTCCGTTTGTTGTTGTTGGCAGACGAGTTACGGGATCGTCGAGACGACGCCGCCATCATCGACATTCGTTTGGCTTCATTCGTTTTTTTTCGGCGCTGGAAGAAGCCACAGCAATACAGCGACGCCATCATACCGAATAGAAGCATACTGCCCAAAACGACTCCCACCAAAATGGGCCACAGTGGAACGTGATCCAGGAAACGACCCACGACCCCCCGCAAAACCACCGCTTGCGACATCCCATAGGTCGGTGGAACCTCGGGAAAATCGCGCACGGCTGCTGGATAGACGCTGAGAATTGGCGGAACCGGACCCCAGCTGGCCAGACTCAGCTGGTTGATGATCTTTACGTCTGGAAGGTGGTGTTTGAAGAAGGTGGGGGCCCAGAGCCAGGCTCGGAGGGTGACTCGGATGGCATCGGATTGCGCCAATTTCGGCAGTTGGCAGGTGACACGAGCACAGACAACTCGGAAGTCCAGGTCAGCGCGCAGTGGGTCGTTGAGTCTGGGCGGAGCGCAGTTGATGAGAGTTTGGCGTTGACTTGAGCGCTTGAAATAAACGGTGATGCGGTTTTCTCCGAAGGGGTTTGTAAGGGAGCTGCTTGTATCTTCAGTTGATCGACGTTTCCTCTTCAGAGATCGCTGCGCGCCTAAAGAATTAAACATATAAAAATCTATTCCTCTGTATATTCTAGAATTTCCATTTCTAAAAAGAGTCCGCTTTTACTGCGTATCTTCTTCCAGCTGTCCATTTTACCTCCCTTTAAGGAGATGATTGAATTATTAAATAGATATTCAGCGCCGATTGACTCATGAAGTCAAACCGAAGTTATAGTTTGATCATTATATACATGGCGGCGCCTATTATTTATGTAGCAACCTATCATTTTCAAACGGGCATAACAAAAACTGGAACACATACATTCGTTTTCCGAATTGAAAAAAAACGCGCCGTCCTTTCGCGTCAAACAAATTCTTATGGGGTGAGTCAACGAGCCAATCACGGCGTCCAAAATGTCGCCCCCATCTTTATCCCCATATTTGACATTTCACCCACTTTATTTTCCTCCGTGGTGACTCACGCCGCCACTTTTTTTCAAGTAGACGAACATATTCCCCCCCCACCCCCTATTTCACCATCTTCCTTTTCATCGTTGGCTGCGGTAGGGACGCCTCGGAACGGAGAGGCTGGACTGTTTACGGGCAGTCGGTTGAGCAGCGTGGTTGTTTTCATGAAGTTTCTTGGGAATATTTTTCTTGGTGGCTTCAACAGTGCCACCTCGAAGAGGAGGAGGAGGAGGAGGAGGAGGAGGAGGTGCAAGTGGTCGCCGCTGCATCATAATTCAACAGTTAACCAACAAAACAGGGGCCCCGCGTGAAAATCGGGCTGATTATAAAATTCTGGACGATGATGATGATGATGGTGCAGCAGCAGCAGACGGATTCCGTCACTCTCCAGCCTCCAAGTAACGGGATTCGGTCTGGTCGGGGAGTCGAAGCCACGAACAGAGTACATAGGAAACACACCAGAAAACGAAAAAATTAAACGGAGTATAAAACAGTCAAAACAAAGGCTCCCCACAAGTCGTCTTAAACGGCTAAATAAGAAACTTAGACGATTGTATCCTCAAGATCACACGAAGATAAATAAAAGTTGAACACAACACCCAGAATTTTGGATGCTGAAATGCTGGAGTCGAAATGATGGAATGAAGCACTCGATGTTGACTGTGCAACAGCACACTCACCTCCTCCTCACACCAGACAGACTAGCAGTGCATCTATGGACTCTGAAGAATCCCACGCCGATTAATCAATAATAATGCCTATCAAGGGGCGCAAATTAATGTTGAATTTGTAAATAGGCGATTATTTATGCAAAAACCACTAAAAAAAGTAACAGTTCCCTTCAAGTAAACCTGCGCTAAAGTAGACGGACAAACGTGTCGCAGAGAGACTCGTAAATATGGTCCTTTCCATTAAGGCCCTGGCGATTGCTGCATTGCAGTGCCACGAGAACAAGTTCTTTGTTCGGACATGGCGCAGAGTACAGTGGGCGTGGTTAGAGGTGGGATGGGGCACTTGTGGATGAGTCATGCGATTAGACAGCGTGCGTGTCCATTGTCATTGGTGTAAAACCTGTCTAACAGGACCGAGCTATGCTAATTGCAAGGACAAATGCCAGAAGATGGCGAATTCGAGTGGGGTTGCGTGAAGAAATTGTGATGCAGTGATAAAGCTTGGAGGAATAAAAATAGAGCAAACTTACACTGCTCTGCTATGGCTACGGGAACCAACATGTTTGGTTTGGTCACACATACCGCAACACCCTGTTCACGGTAGCTGTCATATCTCGGGGTAACCCACTATCCGTGGTCTCTACTTCACATTAAACTCGCCTTTTGCTCACGCCTGTATAATTCCCCTTATTGCGTGCTGTCTCCTGTCACCTCGACGATTTCCCTTGTGCTCAAACGTTCTGACTGTTGAATCATCTGTTGTTTTTTTAAATAATCTCGTTTCCAAGGGGCCTACCAATGCTTTTCATCCAAGAGTGCATTATTTAACGCCATTTCAACGTTTTGGTGTCTACAACTACTACACTCCACCCACCACCACTCATTTACACCAATTCCGAGCATCGAGCTGGTTGGCTCAATGCTGTTCTCAGTCGCTATCCTGCAAATACAGCACTTCCAGTGTCCTTTAATGTACGTTCGATTCTCAACCACTCTCTCACTCTGCTAACAAATGTTCTGTTTAAACCTGTCGGCGTGGTCTGTCTCCAAGAAACCTTTCTTCGGGACATCAATCTGGATCACATATTTATGCCAGAGAATTTTGTATGCTTCCGTGAGGACAGAGTGTGCGGCGTTAAATCCAAAGGGGGTGGTGTCGCGAGTTGCATTAATCTGAGCTAGTCAAAACCGAGCAAAAGGTTTTTGCAATGCCGCTAGTGCTATTGAAAGTGTTGGGGTTATGTGCCATCCAAGGCCTCTTCAAACCTGTAAGTGCGTAACAGCCTTTAACTTGCATATGCCCCCATCTTGTACCAAAGCAGATATAGCTAAGTTCTATGATTCCATGATATCTTTTATTTCTTCAATTATGGATCCTTCTTTTATTTTACTGAGTGGTGATTTTAATTCTGCGCCTATTAGCCCACCTGGTCTCAACATCATTGTCAATTTTCCTACACACGAAGGGAATCTTCTTGACCACATATTTGTGTCCGATTCTTCCCTATATGCGTGTCGTAAACGTGAACCATTAGTCAAGTCTGACCACTGCATTGCATCCGTTCGAACTGCCTCCAGAACAAGTGCAATTTAAGAGATGCCGCTGCCACAACCGACTTTAAAGTCTTTGCAGATTCCGAATTCGCTAAGGAAATAGACCATATAAATAGCTATCTCCGATTTCTGTACGATACGCACTGTCCACTTACGGAACTATCCCTCACCCCCGTGTCGTATCATCTCCATTTCTTATACAATTGAGGCAAAAGAAGGAACGGCTCAGCAGCCAGGGCAGGTATCGAGAAATTAAACCAATTTCGATCATGATCACAGCTGAGGTAAATCGTCTTAATCAGAGTTGTGTAGATGAGCTGTTCAGAAACTGGAAACCCGACGATCTCTGGAAAAATCTAAATAGATTGACGGGAACCCGTGGCTCATATTTACCAAGTGGTTCCCTAGACCTTGATGCTCTGAATGATGGCTTCATCTTCAAATCTTTCTTGTCTGGTTGAAAGTGATTGAGAAGCACCTCCTCTCTAAATTGGAGTACACGCTAAAAACTGCCAATGACCCGTTCCAGTTTGCTTATAAATCAAATAGAAGCACTCTGGACGCCAAGGCTACGTTTTCGCACACACTCCACTCTTTACTTGATGCCGGAGCGAAAGCCGTCAAGAGAGTTTTCTTGGACTTCTCCTCTGCTTTCCACGGTATCTCACGCTTCCGCGTTTTTTCTCTACTATTTTAAGATGGCGTTGAATGATGGTTGATTAATTGGCCTCAAAACTATTTCTCTAATCGACGTCAACACGTAAGAGTCGCAAATGAAGCCTCCTCTAACTTGCAAAATAGCAGCGGAGTGCTACAAGGCGCAGTGATATCTCCATTCCCGTTAAGCTATTACACGGCTAGCCTTCGGTCCCATAACGCCGTGACACTAATAAAACACGAATGACTTGACATTACGCTATGCCTGCAACAGGAATGGTGATTCTCGACAGCTCGGGCTGGCAGTCACTGAGGTACTAGAGTGGTCTTCTGTTGAATGCATCAAAATATATCTCCACTAATTTTCCCCCGAGAGCCGATGTTGACACTCCTGAAGTTTCTTCAATCCATAATTTCGCCTCGGGCTCAAAATCAAAATGTCTCGGCGTTATTTTTAACAGTCGGTCATGTGGATGCCGTCTTCGGTAAATGTCGTCACCTCTGTTTCTTAGTTCGACGGTTCAGGAGACTTGGTTTAAGCTCTAGCAACATAAAAACCTTTGTCCAAGCCTGTATAATTTCCCGTTATTGGGTATTTCCCCCCCGGCGTTAAATGTTCTGACTTTTTTAACGCTTCATAGACTTTTTAAAATAATTTCGTTTTCTAGTTGCCCGCCTATGCTCTCCATCCAAGAGATCATCGTTCAACGCCACTTCAATAGTTGTTCACTAATTGCTGCTCGTATTTTAAATGTCCCCTCCCATCCCCTCTTTTCAAGTTTATCCAAGTGTAAATCTCTTCGACCAATGCGTAGGTTACACCGTTCAATACCAACAAGAACGGCGGCACATCGCAATTCGGTCACTCCTTATCTGTCCCGATTTTTTGTTTCACCAGAGCAGGTGAAACAGGAACTAAAAGACAATTTTCATATCTTGTACTGTTTAAACAGTCTTGTTTTATGGTGAATGGTTTTGTCCTCGTAACCTCAATAAAGCCGCTACAATTATTATTTCACTAGTTTTAAAATCACTGCTGCTCGTATATTCAATGACCCCTCCCATCCCTTCTTTTCAAGTTTGCCTAGATTTAAACCTCAAATGCAAATCAAAGGAAAACCCTGGAAGACCTAGGATCGCCATGGAAATGTCACCAACGAAGCCGGTCCATTCGAGAAATAAGCCGGTTGCGGCGACTTGCAGGCTGCAATCGGGTGGCGGAAAGCGACTGTTGCATCAGTCGACATTTAGCCAGCCCGCGTTCACCTTGTGGCTGCCGCTGGGTTGGATGAGGCAGCACCCAATTTCACCTCTTCGGGTGGTACTGGGGATGCCGCCGCGTGTAACATATTTCCAAGAATCTCCGAGAAGTCGGTCTGTCCTTGAGCACACCAACAAATTCCCCCGATGCCCTAGACGTCGGGGGTGTGTGTGGGGCTTCGATTAACGCGGGCGGTTCAGCTCAAGGATGGCTCTATCCTACCTACCATAAGTTTTTTTCTCTCCTCCTCCTCCTCCTCCTCCTCCTCTCCTCCTCCTCCTCCTCCTCCTCCTCCTCCTCCTCCCTCCCTCCCTCCTCCTCCTCCCTCCTCCTCCTCCTCCTCCTCCTCCTCCTCCTCCTCCCCTCCTCCTCCTCCCCTCCTCCTCCCTCCTCCTCCTCCTCCTCCCTCCTCCTCCTCCTCCTCCTCCTCCTCCTCCTCCTCCTCCCTCCTCCTCCTCCTCCTCCTCCTCCTCCTCCTCCTCCTCCTCCTCCTCCTCCTCCTCCTCCCTCCTCCTCCTCCTCCTCCTCCTCCTCCTCCTCCTCCTCCTCCTCCTCCTCCTCCTCCTCCTCCTCCTCCTCCTCCTCCCTCCTCCTCCTCCTCCTCCTCCTCCTCCTCCCCTCCTCCTCCTCCTCCTCCTCCTCCTCCTCCTCCTCCTCCTCCTCCTCCTCCTCCTCCTCCTCCCTCCTCCTCCTCCTCCTCCTCCTCCTCCTCCTCCTCCTCCTCCTCCTTGGTTTAGAGTAGATCTCCGGGCCGGAAATCCCGCTCCAGCCAGTTTGCAGGTATCTGCGAAAACCTTCTGGTGGATACTGAGGACTACCCGAGTGTCTGGATGACTGCGGTTGCTATTCTATCGCAGAGGCCCTTGCTGCGACGCACCCGACGCGATGCTACCAGACTATGAGTCGCCCATCACCCACAACCAGGTTGCGCTGGGCACGCCACTTGCACCAAATTCTCAAGAAACCTCATGAACTCATCTTGAATCTCGACATTCGGGAAGCAGCCCTCTCATCCTGTCGCAGGAGTCGACAGCCTCGCCAAAGAAGAAGAATCGAGGAACACAACAGGGCAGAAATTCCAGTGAAAATTCATAAAAATGCTACTGACACGTGTTTTTTGAAACTGCGTAGGCTTTATATTAATCATTTTGGCTTCTGGTGGGTTATCGATGCCCGCAATCCAAGACACCACTCTTCAAATACATCTCAATTGTTCCTCCATCCTTATCTCTCGTTAATTGGGTGTCGCCTCACATCCCGATGTTAATCTCTTAGACAATACCGTTTAATGCCCACAAGACAGGCGACAAATCGCATCCGATTATGAGTTTCACCCAAAGAGGTGAAGCTGAAACAAGCGCGTGTTCTATTGTTACTTAGTTTTTCGGATGCTGAAAGTTTGGTCCTCTGTATATCTATTGAGATTCCGGCTTCACTTTTGTCGTGTGGGTTGAACCCCAAACTGGAGAATTGCGGAATTCAAGAACTTGCCTTTTGTAATCGCTTCGCGGATCGTGAGATTTAGAGGATTGATGAATGTGGGGTCGAGCTGGCACGAACCAACTTCTTTCCCCTTGACCGACATCATGCGAGGCAGAGACTCGGCGAAGTTAAGACCTAGACCAAAAAAAGGAGTGACCATCACATCGTACTACCAATTACGAACAACCTAGTGCGTCAGATGTTTGACATGGGCTTATGAAGAATACATTTCATTTTAATGGACAACACAATCTGGGAAAATGATCGTTAAGACAACGCGCCCCTGGGAATTAGGACTACGCACACATAAACAAATAAACGCGTTTTCCCCCAAAACAAGACTTTTGGCAATACTCCGAAATTGAAATAAAACACGGTAACTCTTAGTTGCTCGTTTCTTGGGTTTGGACAAGGAAAGTGGGGTCCATGATGGTCCACGAGGTGGGGGTATCAGCGGTGTCAATGCTGTTCACGAGAAAGAAGCCGTTTGAGGAAAAAAATTGAACCCCCGAGACCCAATCCTACGGCCAAACAACAGGTAGGTCTTACCGCCGATGCTCTTGTCAAATAGTCTGGCCCGATTGGTGAGGTAGAGAAGGATATCGCCAGAATCGGTGCGAACGGGTATGTCCAAGTGAAATATAAGGTCGTGAAGATCAGTGATGCCGAAGTTTTCGACCAGAAACTCGTGGTCTAGTTGCGGGCCGACATCGTGGCCGAAGACAATGTTTGCTAAAATGCAACACAACCATGGGGAATTCTACAGCCAATAAATGCGCGAATGTCCATATGGTACCGAAATACTTAGAAGTTTAAAAAAGAATTGGCGTAAAATATCATTTCACGATGTTTATACATGCCATTTATCCATAAAGCACCAGAGAGTTACATGGTTCGCGGATTGTGTGCGTGTGGAATAGCTTGGAATTTTAAGGTCTTAATGCGCGGATGTTTCGTGCCTTCTAATAAATATAAACAATAACAGTTGACCGGAAATAACTCCAAGGACCAATTTAGGCGTCCACACCTGATTGGGTCGATAACTAAGCGCTGAAAATAAATATTAGATTCCAGCCAATCGCGAAGAGGAATTGCTCCTAGTTGGCGTGTGTTGAATTGTCGGTAATCCAGATGGTCAACGTACCATCAGATTGGATGATTGTTTACCCGTTTGACGTGTTTGTAGTCAGAAACAGTACTTATTATTATTATTATTATTATTTTTAATTGCCGGCCTCTTGGGAATATTGACCTTGTGGCGTAAGTGGAGATCGAAGTGGCCGCCGTTGCATAATTAAACACTTAAACAACACAGGAAACACTTTTTGAACGCAGGCAGGTTGAATTACCGATGATGCGGGAGCCGCTTTCCACCACCCAACCACCAGGCATTTTTCTTTTTCATGAATATCTTATACGCCAGGATGAACCGACTTCATGAATATCGTCTTCAGGGCACCGAATTACAGGCTCACAACCTGGTAGTCGAACCAAGGGTCACTCACGAACAGAGTGATGATGCAAGCCGCTACAGCATGGTTGATAGAGCCACACGATTGGATAACGCGTTCATATTATGGGGTGCCAGTTGGGACTCCGAGCAGTTGTCTGCCCGCATGCAACAGCGGCCAAACCCAAGTGGGAAACCACTTGACAGGCGGGGTGAAACCAGGTGCGGGGAACGAAAATTATCGGCAAGTCACCCGTTCATCTGCCCCTCCCACTCCCGATCATATACGGACAGATCCCAGCAGATTGGACAGAGGAGGGGAGGAGATCCACTAGGAGATTCAACGACCCGAGAGACGGTTCTGTTCTACCACCACCCGTATCCCTACTGCTGCCTTGCGGGACCGACGTGGTGGCTTAATTGGTACAGGGCCTCTTTGGTGAAAAGTCAGATGGCTGCCCTGGAGATCTCATCTGCGCCTCTTCCCCAAGACTCTTCGAACCAATGGCACATCCACCACCCGGATCCCTGCTGCTGCCTTGCGGGACCGCCGTGGTGGCGTAATTGGTACAGGGCCTCTTTGGTGAAAAGTCAGATGGCTGGCCTGGCGATCTCATCTGCGCCTCTTCCCCAAGACTCTTCGAACCAATGGCACATCCACCACCCGGATCCCTGCTGCTGCCTTGCGGGACCGACGTGGTGGCTTAATTGGTACAGGGCCTCTTTGGTGAAAAGTCAGATGGCTGCCCTGGAGATATCATCTGCGCCTCTTCCCCAAGACTCTTCGAACCAATGGCACATCCACCACCCGGATCCCTGCTGCTGCCTTGCGGGACCGCCGTGGTGGCGTAATTGGTACAGGGCCTCTTTGGTGAAAAGTCAGATGGCTGGCCTGGCGATCTCATCTGCGCCTCTTCCCCAAGACTCTTCGAACCAATGGCACATCCACCACCCGGATCCCTGCTGCTGCCTTGCGGGACCGACGTGGTGGCTTAATTGGTACAGGGCCTCTTTGGTGAAAAGTCAGATGGCTGCCCTGGAGATATCATCTGCGCCTCTTCCCCAAGACTCTTCGAACCAATGCCACATCCACCACCCGGATCCCTGCTGCTGCCTTGCGGGACCGCCGTGGTGGCGTAATTGGTACAGGGCCTCTTTGGTGAAAAGTCAGATGGCTGGCCTGGCGATCTCATCTGCGCCTCTTCCCCAAGACTCTTCGAACCAATGGCACATCCACCACCCGGATCCCTGCTGCTGCCTTGCGGGACCGACGTGGTGGCTTAATTGGTACAGGGCCTCTTTGGTGAAAAGTCAGATGGCTGCCCTGGAGATATCATCTGCGCCTCTTCCCCAAGACTCTTCGAACCAATGGCACATCCACCACCCGGATCCCTACTGCTGCCTTGCGGGACCGACGTGGTGGCTTAATTGGTACAGGGCCTCTTTGGTGAAAAGTCAGATGGCTGGCCTGGCGATCTCATCTGCGCCTCTTTCTCAAGACTCTTCGAACCAATGCCACATCCATGAATCCGGTTCATCGGCTGGTAGGAGACAGGCCCAAAAAAGACGATGTTGAGTATACCCAAACTGATACAAATGAAATAAAATCTGTTCAGGAGGCAAATTTCTCGAAACAGAAATAATTAGCAATATTTCACACGTTCTATAATTATTATTAACCGGGTAAAAAAATGCAGTGTTTAACACACTTCATGACTGCAGGTCAGGCCCTTTAAAGGCCTCCCATAGGCTAGTAACACAATCACGCTAGGGTCTGAATAGCCGAAATGATAACTGGTCTTTGAACAATACAGTCGATAGAGCAAACAGCGCTAGCATAAACACATGTGATTGGGTGAACTAAAGTCCAATTTATAATAATAATAATGCTATTCGCTTTATTGAGGTCATCAATTGACCAACAAGTGAAACACTTAACGAATAACACGACAATCTTCCCCATAGACTAGAGATACCTAGCACATTCGGCCTTGTACTGCCCTCTCGTCTAGGTGGAGGATAGCCAGCCTCATAGATGTTTCCATGGAGATTCTAAGACGCCACGGCATCATTAAACACTTCAACAACACGACGAACACATGTAGAACTCGGGTTGGTTATTAAATTACAAGTGATATGCAGTTTGAATACAAATGAGTGCTCGGCCTTGGATCTAACGAATGACGGAATCAAGAACATTGTCCAATCAGCAAATACCTTTATTCGAGCGGTTTCAAATTCATATGCGGCTCAAAGAGCCAAAGGGGTTTTTGACAGGTCGGGCTGTCAAAAAAGAAAGAGATTGACGAAAAACCACACAAACAGATATTGACTCGTGTAATCTGATACGTGGTTTTTGTCTAACACCGAAAATTCATCAAATATATATGACCGTTCATTATTTAATTAGATTGTGGTAAAGTTGGCATAGCTAGTTAAGGAACGATACGTTGGATTTCAATGGAAAAATTAACCAGTACTCGTTCGGAAATTAAGAGACAAACTGTTTACCGATAAGATCATACGCATACGTAGCTGCCAATCCTTAGCGAGCTGGCGAGCATTTTAACTCTCAAACAACACTCCTACATTTCGATCGAGGAAGTTTGATAGCCAATACCTGACGGATACAATATACGAACATAATAATTTGATAGCAACCAAGAAAACTAGTTTATAACATCAAAAACGAACTCCTGCAAATCGTGAATTTCACTTTCGACAAGCAGGTAGCCCAATTAATGGATATACTACTTACAGCTCAAATCAGTAGGGGTCTTGCGTTCATCTATGAGGGCAGGGGGAGCTTCGGCGGCGTTAATTCTCAATTGGGGTTTATAAACGATCTTGAAGACGACCGTGGCATTGTTGTTCTCCGTGTTGGGATCCCTTATAGACGCCAAGACAGACGCCTGCAATCCCGGATTCACAAGTTCCTCGGGCAATTCCCCCTCTTCTCTGTCTGACCAGGTGCTCGCCAATCCTTCCAAGACAATATCCACCACCACCAGAATTTTCTCCTTGTCGTAGAGCGCCGTCCCCTGGTGAGGTGACACCAGGGCTGCTGCCTGGTTCGGCGCGATGTCGGCAGACCATCGCAGTCCATCGCCGGAGGTCTGATTACTGAGTGCCAGAATTCGGCCGTTTCGGGTGTCTTTGACTGTTATACTAGAGATACGCGTCCGAATACCTCGTTGTGTAACCGTTTTCGGCCAGCCTAGCGCCCGAAGTTCCAAGCGGACACCCTCAGATTTGGTTGGACCGTGGTTCTCGAGCAGAAAATTGAGGGTGAACTTTTTATCTCCGCGATGGCCCAGCACCGCTTCCAATTCACCCGAAACACCAGCCTCCGCGACGATTTGCAGATCCGCGGAGCAGTCTGGGTGGGGTGGACAGACGTAGGTGGGTGGGGGCATTCGCCAAACGCAGCCGGACCAATCGATAAGGGGCTGGTCGCTCTTGTGGCATTCTGGAGAGTATTCCGCACACTTGGGATTCTCCAAAACGGACCTAAATGCCACATGAAGAGGCAGAATGTTCAGCCCCATCAGTTTGCCGTCAATGGAAGCCTTGATGGTAACTTCAAATAGGATGCTTCCGATTGGTGTAACGGAGCCATCAGTCACAGAGTGAAGCGTAAACCGCGGAAGAGTGGAACTCAGCGAGTTTGAATGCGCCAAAAAGAAATATAAGTCCTCGGCTGAAGTTTCGTTGCGTTCTAGCAAGAGGACATCGGGATTGACCTGTTTTTGTCGTTTAAGAAAGCCACTGGGGGCTGGAAACATTTCTCCCGTAACTGTGTCGACGAGGTTCACTGTAAGAGATAGTTTTATTGTGCTACCAGTACGAATCTTTGTGGGATTGAGGTCGCCACGTGCCTTGAAGGTGCAAATTGGCCTCAATCTTCGCGGTAAGGAGTAGAGAAGAATAGGTTGCTTGGGGTCCAGTGTGGTCACGGATAATTCAGGTCCACCATCGCCATCGATGTCAACACTTCGGCTTATAGAGACACCGAATCCCTCCACACCAGCAGGACCTTCGATAATCTAAAGGTCAACGAGAAGACCATGGCTAACACATTTAAACAAGCATTCGAGTAGGAATCCAACAACAGCTGTCAAGTCGATCTGCAGAGCCAATCAAGGACAGTTTCTCAGGATAATCCCCTACAGCCACTGTAATATTCAACGATTCGAGTACAGTGCGGTTGGATTCACGGGTATGTCCAATTGAACGTGTTTTCAAGGCCGCTGGCACGTGCCCAGAATTGACCGAATGAATTCGCTTCAAAACCTCAAGGTCACTAGGCCATTCCAAGGACACAAACGATCACTTCATCCAACCATGGCAACCGCCAATGAGATTGCACATTCGTAGAGTAACCGAAGTCGAGAAAGCCATCGTCAGAGTTTCAACTAACAAGACGAGAAACGTCTGGGCAGTGAAGTGGGCTAGCCGAGGTGTGTAGGTTGGTTTACGTCGGCTTACAATAGTCGAAGCGTGGGAGCAGCTGCATTCGGAATGGAATTGCGTGGACACCAGGGAATCAGGCTATAATTTATGTTGGCCCGCTGAATGGACATTTTTGTACACGAAGTGACACAAACGCCCACACAGCAAAGGGAAGCAGCGTCATTTGGGTGTGCACTAGTGTCCCTCAAACAAAGCTTCCGCTTGATACCTCTTTAAGCACATAAACATCAATCAGGCCAGATGTCCTGAATTCGAGATAGGATAAAATAATACCACGGATGTGATTGCATTCATATCAGATATACGGCTCCTTAATTAAACACCATTGGCCGTAATACCGATCTTGGCAATCATGGCAAATTCCCGTGGTTATCTCCCTGCGCCCATAATAGGATACAACGCGATTCAAGCGTTAATAATCCTGCTAAATGCTCGATAAAACTGTTATAATTTTTATATTTTATAGAGTTAAAACTTTCTAATGAATCCACGCGAGCAACTGCGTTGGTTTTACGAAAACCCATAGAATTTCCGCCATTTTTACCACAAAGTTGAGTATGGGCAACAATCAGCTGAGACCAATAATGTTTCTAGGGCATCCGTGTCGTGAAGAGTCAAACCAGCCCGCGGCAATTGACCATTTTGTGGTCTCCATTTACTGTTTAATTTTCACCCGTGCACCCGAGTTGCAGCCCAATTGTGTAGTGGTTGAAATCCTCGCTCCGCTGCTTATACCTGGGTTCGACTCCCAGGTCTGGCAACCTCGGGTGGCACCGGGAACCCAGCCTGTTATCACATTCCCCAGAAACCTCATGGCGAATCCCCCATGTAGCCTGTTTCTCCTCAAGTAGAAGACATCCGCACAAACTTAAATGGTGAATGCGAGTAGCCGCTAAACACGGTAAAACAATTTGACAAATTGGGTGGGGGGGGAACTAAAAATCCCCGAGAGACTCTCAAACACCCAACTATGTTCTGGCAGAACCCGACAAACTGGGTGGAGGGTTAGATGTATTGCAAGGTCTATCCGCCAGAAATAGAGGCAGTTCTGTTCCCTATTAATAGAGCGCGGAAGCGTGAATGGAGACCGTGAAAAGAGGCCAAATTTTGCAAAATACGTTGCCCAATAATAATCATGTCCGAATTAAGACTGATCTAATTATCGAGCTGGGGACGTCAACCGATGAAGACACATCTCTCTTGAATGGAGAGAACTTGTAGGAAAGACAATGGCGCCATTTCGGGAATGCTTCACTTGTGGCGGCAAAGAATATCACACATTTCTTGATACAAAAAGGCTGAGTTGCGGTGCCCGCCTTCTATTGTTAATAAATTGCAGATTGCATCGCTATTTGCTGTTAAGGTTTATCCTATAAACATCAATACATATTCAATTACACCAATACTACTTTTGTCGAATATTTTACCCGGCTGATTATGTATCTCAAAAAAAGCGGTTTGGACTCTCAGTCAAGAGCCACTAATCCGGAGACTGTGCGCCGTTTTTCTTGCTTACCTGGAAGGGTTTCTCGTCCAATTGGCAGCTGGGCAATAGGCGATAGATGTAGACGCGTCCCGTGAGAAGGCCCTTTGATCCGATCGCTGGGGCCGAAATCGCGACGTCGGCAACCTTGTCGCCGTCCACGTCGCCGATGCGCGCGATCGCGTAACCAAACAACTCGCCCCGCCGGCTTCCCCCAACGCTCTGGTTATGCTTCACGCCTTCCTGCTGCCAGCACTGCACGTAGACTCTTCCGGTGTTCGCTCCGGTTGAGGCGCCGCGTTCGTGGGGGGCCCCCGAATACACAACCAGAGAGCCGGGGGCCAACGCGGTTTCGGTCGCGAAGCCGAAGCCCTCGAATGCCTCCGAGTGACTCTCCATTTTGAGCACAGCCTTCTCGATGTCTTCGACGTGGTTGCTTACGCGATATCCGTAGACTCCTTTCGAGAGAGAGGCGACGATAGCAAGAGCGTCGCTACGACTGGGTGAATGCCGACTCCAGGCAACGGCTGTGGCGAAGTTGTCCTCGGAAGACATGATATCGCGGACCTGTTTGGGGGACCGATTCAGGAGACCACTGATTATGCGGGCGCGACGGCTGGGGAGAGCTAATGGAAGACCCGCCAACAGCTGGGCATCATTTCCGTCGTCGGTGGGGCGAAGATCAACCGAAAATCCGCCCGCACACGGCTGAGTGTGTCCGGCGGAATGACAGAAATCAATTTGACTCGATGGACTCCAGGAATTGGCGAAACGGGAACGGATGTAACATCTACCCCCGGGCGACTGGGTCCCCTGAGATGTATGCCAGGCAGGATCGCAGTAGGCCAGCACACCGCTACCCGAGGCTAACGAGAGGCTTTGGAGACCTTTTCCAAGTAAACCTGCGTCAGAATGATTAAGTTCGCGGGAACCGATATCTAGTCCAAGAATTTCGCAGGGCAGGAGACGAAACCCACCCGGTTCTTTGGAGTCTGTCTGCAGTTTACAGCCAAAGACTGCTCCAAATTG
Source organism: Proteocephalus fallax (assembly GCA_028672205.1). NCBI lineage: Eukaryota > Metazoa > Platyhelminthes > Cestoda > Proteocephalidea > Proteocephalidae > Proteocephalus > Proteocephalus fallax. Next base: position 703,356 of record JAPUBX010001519.1, on the reverse strand, counting down.
GTTCGTAAAGGCATTCCCAGTCCGGTTGGTCTTAGGCGCTGCGCCTGCAGCTATAATCCACGCGCTGCCACCTTTCACGTCGGCTTCCAGCAGCATCGTCGTGGAGGTCCACGAAAACGCCGAGGTGTTAAAGTTGCCCACATTGGCCCTTAAATTGGCATGGAATTGAGCGAGAAACTCGCCCTGGAATCTGGTTGAATCGACAGATCTGAAGTGGGTATTCAACGCCAATCCGGGTGCCGATAGAGACGGAAACCACTGGACGGTAGCTCCGACGCAGCAAATAAGATGTGAAAATAGAGCTAATAATGACAAGAATTTAATCATTTTCTAGCGTCCATACGTCGGCTGCTCGGTAATTGCATTGTACCGAAACACGTCGCCTACAAGCGTGAGAAACACTATTGGACGCCTGACAGCCAATGGGCACTGACCAATGAGGGCTGAATGACTAAGTTTTTACGAGGCGTTTCAAGTTTACGAATAAACGGCGTATGGGGGGCGTATGTGGGAGGTTGTCGCCGAAGCACGCAGGCGGCCATGTGCACACGAAATCCACGCCTGGCCAAGCCAACCCTAAACTTATACAAAGGGGATGCACAGAAGGTGACGGTTTATCGTACTGCCGAAAGCGTTATGATAAGTGCAAATCATTTTTCGAGGTTTGGAGTTATTAACATGGAAAATTATCAATGAATTTTAAACTTATTTATCCATAACAATGGTAATCGCTTTATTCAGGATCAGTCAGCATCAAACAGTAGAAATACTATTTGTAATGAAAAGCCTCTACGCAATCCTGCTTCACCTCTTCTGGCGAAACAAAAAATCGGGACAAATTGAAGCGATATGCAGCCGTTCTCGTGAGAATCAAACGGTATAGCCATCGCACTGGTATACGAGACATACCAGAAGGGTGGATGAAAGGGTTTTCCTAAAATACGCGATGCGACGTGTAGACGATTGAGGGCATTCATAATCCGCAGGAGAAAGTGATAAATGACGAAAAAGGTACAAGGTGGGAGGCCAGAGAAAGCATCGGAGAATATTACAGGCATCAACGAAGGTATTTATACGGTTGGAGCTGACTTCAATTAGTTATGCTTCACGTGTTGGTCCTTGTGACCTAAATAAAGCGATATACTAAGAAACAGAGAAGGCGGCATACAGATGATCACTCCTGGATAACCGACTGTTGAACACAACGCCCAGGACTTATAAAAGCGAACACCGAAATCCATCTTGTTTTCAAACACCAATTTGCGATTGAGTTTTATCTTTCTATAAGGGTAATCTAATTTTATTCGGATTCGAAATTCATGTGTATTATGTCTTACGCACATAAAAATGATTATCCGCGTTGACAATGGAAACAAAACTAATTACGTGCTAGATTAATAATAATGGCTTTTTCGAGGCCACTAGGACCAACACGCTCACCATTAAAGGCAGAACAATGAAAATTGATAAATAGAAAATTCAGAATAATTTAACACGAATGAGCAAAATTAAAATGGTATAAATTATAAAGAAAGGTTAATCAAACACTAAAACTATATAAGTCTAGCAAACGCGTAATGGCGACCATTGAATGGACTTATCCGTAACGACTCCCAAAATAAAATGGGGATATCCTTTAGTTAATAATGTTATCTACTTTTAAATATTCCACTTCTTCTGAAAGAGAAAGTTACAAAATCATAATGCCCGTCCTAATCGTTAATTGCGTTCCATGATAATCAATGAAATTTCAATAAAATCGTTGTTACTTAAGCGTCGTCAGATGAAGGCTTATTCTTCCGGAGTGCGTACCGGCTTATTTAAGTAGTAGAGAATACACCATAGAAACAATTGTTGTACCTCGATCAAAATGTAATTCACTGTACTGATTTGTTTTTAGTAGTATATAACAACGAGAGTAAAAACGTGTATTCGAATAATGGTGGTTACATTGACGCACAAGGTGCATCGCCTCCTGATAATGGCTTTACTTTGGCAAGTTCTTTTCGTAATTCCTTCTCGAAGTTCAAGTACGCCGTTGGTTTCTTGTACTGTTGCAAATGTCTCAGCTACGAAATAAAACGTACCGAAATAATCAGCGTATTATGAGAATATTGTCGACTAAGTTCGGATTCTTGTAATTTCATATCAATGCGTTGCAGATCAGGGATATTGAATCGTTTAAAATATCTTAACAGATAAACCCCAGAAGTAAATATTGTTTACTTTTTGTTTGTTGTGCGAAGGACAATTGATTCGTCGCCATCTTCGACAGACAGTTTGTAAGTGTCAATGGGATATGGGAGATTTCGGATTCTCCATTGGAATAATTGCTTAGTGTCGCAACGACAAAAAATAGGCTAAATAAATATTCCGTTATTTCAGGTCATCGGATGTCTACATTTGCGCTAGATTCTTTGAGGTCGTCTAATAAGGTGGCCTGTTGTTGCGATGCCTGTCCAACCTCGTAGTTCCATGTACCTTCACCACCCAGGGTGGTTGGAGTTTTCAACTTTCGCTCTAAATTTGGCAATCGATGCAACCAAAATGAAATATGCACCAATCAGGGTCTCGGTACGGTTGTCGTACTGCTCCGTCATTTCTTTACCATCGGCGAACGTATAATGAATCTTCGTGCGGCCTATAAAAGTAGATAAAAGCTAAGCAATACCATAGAAAAAATATAATACGGAAATAACCATTATAAATCACCACAAATATCAAATAAAGCAAGGCATAAATGAGTAAGTGTGAATAATACTTCGAAGGAAGCAAAAACGTAATAGGTGCGGTGCCTTGTAGATAACATTGATTTCGAAGGACCTGATTTGACGCGACAGAAGCGCCATATTATGCCGTCTATTGACAATATTTCTCCATATTTACGACGTGCATTTGCTTGAAAGATATCGTAATCACTAAACGTCACCAACCGCGAATATAAAAGCACAAATAATTTTATTCTTGAGACATAAAATACCGACACTGATTTGTTAAACATCAGCACCATTCGCTTTAACGAACCGGTGTTTTTCCATGACATCGCGCGGGATTTGAAGGACAGACAATGTCCACTAAGCGCCAATAGGACGCAATCTAGTGTCAACTACCATTAGACCGGGTGACCGTCTTCTATGACGGCGAAGACTTTCATCTGGTTCATCGTAAGTGAAACCAAACGCTCTCCTTCAATACAGGATGCCTCACACTGGATCACACAAGGACACAGCTGCCTTCATCTACAGTCACCGAGACTCGAGAAACGTCCTCCCTTTCCAAATTCATGGAACAGTATCGCAGTTTTCCCGTCATAAAGTCCCATCCAATTCTTACCCAAAGTCTACATAACCTCGCCATCAATTTATATCTGTTTACCTTGTTATATCCATTCCTTTCATTTCAATGCATCTCATCATTATGGCTGCTTGGAACGTGTATACATTTTCTAAGATAACCATTACAAAATCCCCACCGAAGGTCTTATATTTCTTAGGCCAGAAGCCTACAACTAGAAGAGCGTCACATCGCTACCGCAATAAATTTGACTTTAAACAAAATTATACGATATATATGAGAATATAGAACACTTGCACGCGAGGAATAGAAATAACACGAAATACCCTAAATATAAATTACCATCTTGAACAATCGAAGTCTTTTTGGAATCTACCAAAGCGGAAAACCACGTTGCCATGAAGAAAATAACTCGCGCGAATGGCCTTGTGTTCAAATATACGACGGCGATTTATTTAGGTTTGTTTTAATAGCTTTTAGTTTAAATAAAAATGTTCTGAATACCAAAAAATCCTGCTTACATTCAAAACCTAATAAAAATTCTGCTTATTTAATTTATTGCGTCCTACTAATGATTGTAATATTACATTTGGCTGGGTGTCTTAAGGTTTAGTTTTAATGGACGCGTGAATCTTTGTAGGGCAACACTTTTATCACACGAAACGCAGTACAATATTTAATAATAATAATGGTATTCGCTTTATTAAGGTCACGAGGACCAGAACTTTCAGCATTAAATGTTACAACAGACAAAAATGATATAAGAAGGTGCGATTGTACATAGCAGGTGTAAAATAATTGAACAAGAATGAACGAAATAAAAACGAGGTAAATTTGCAAGAAAGGCAAATTAAACCCTTGAAGTGTACAAAGTTTGGCAAACGCGTAATGGCGGCCATTGAAAGGCCTTTTCCAATAGACTTATGAAATACGTGCCACAATTAGGCCAATCTATAAGTGCGTTTACCAAAAACTAATAATTTTAGCCAAAATCCATTTCGACGGTTCATTTCAGAGATAAGAATGTTAGAATCTCAGTAAATATTTAATACAAAATATAAACTTCCTATAATATTAATTTTGATGACGCATGGACGATAGCAAAGCTTACCGAAGATATCAATTCAGGACACACGATTTTTTCGTTCTTATCTGTTGTTGTTTTTTTGGTGAATTTAAAAAAAAACTGTTCTTTCAAAAATCCTTCATCAATCATTTTACTACATATAGCAAAAACAATTACCTCTGTTTTAACTCATCAATTTCATGGATTTACCTTTGATCATACGAAAATACTCGCGAAAACAGCTCACCCAATACCGCAAACACTTGATTGTTGACGCAAGTCTATCTGAGACCCTTCTTAAGTGCAAAGCGCGGTCTCACATGTTATTTTATTAAAAAAAGCATCGATTAATCACTATGTTCCTCGCATTGATAATGCGGCTTTAATTGACCGACCGCATGAGAACAGCGGTTTTGTGCCTACAACTACTGCACTCTCGCCACCACCACTCACTCACACCAAGCCGAAGCATCGAGCTGGTTGGCTCAGTGCTGTTCGCAGGCGCTATCCCGCAAATACATCTTTCCAGCTCTTGCGTCCTTTAATGCGCGTTCAATTCTCAACAAAGTTGACGATTTTCACTCTCTGCTAACGACTGCTCTGTTTAAACCTGTCGGCGTGGTCTGTATACAAGAAAACTTTCTTTGGGACATCAATCTTGATCACATATTTATGCCAGCGAATTTCATATGCTTTCGTCAAGACAGAGTGGTCGGCGTAAAATCCAAAGGTGGTGGCGTCGCGAGTTGCATCAATCTCAGCTGGTCAAAATCGAACAAAAAGGTTTTCTGCTATGCAGCCAGTGCTATTGAATGTGTTGGGGTTATGTTCCATCCAAGGTCTCTTCAAAACTGCAAGTCTGTGACAGTCTTTAACTTGTATATCCCCCCATCTTCTACCAGAACAGACATGTCTAAGTTTTACGATTCTATAACACCTTTTATTTCTTCAATTATGGATGATTCTTTTATTTTACTGTGTGGTGATTTTAATTCTGCTTCTATTAACCCTCTTCTTACACTTGGTCTAAACACCATAGTCAATTTTCCTACACGCGAAGGGAATCTTGACCACATATTTGTGTCCGATTCTTCTCTGTATGCATGTTGTAAGCTTGCACCTTTAGCCCACTCGGACCACTGCATCGTTTTTGGTCTACCGAAAATATATGGCAAGGATAAAAGAAAACCATCAACGTTGTCCCAAACCTAAAAACACTTCGTATCCGCTCTCACTGCCTCCAAAACCAGTGCAATTTAAGAGATGCCGTTGCCACAACCGACTTCAAACAGGAACTAAAAGACAATTTTCACATCTGATACTTGTTATACTGCCTATTTTTACTGCTGAAAGTTTTGGTCCTCGTGACCTCAATAAAGCCACTACAATTATTATTATTATTACTCGTTTCAAAAAAACGTTAATAAAATTGCTACACTACAGGGCACCCAACTTTGGAATTTAGTCGCGAAACGCTGGAATGGCTAAACAGGGAGGTGTCCGAGGTAGGTTGGCACGTTGGATGAGGAGTTGTGTTCGTCACCGGGCAAGGGGAAATTATCAAACTTCGCTCGTTTCCTTTACAAAAGCCGTTTTTAGGCGAAAGCCGCTGACGGTATCCTCTACGTTGTTCATTAGAAATGTAAAAACCATGGCCGTACGTTTCTTAACCCCAAAAGGGCCTTCGTAAGGGGTTGGAGCGGCTGTTGGACACTGTCCCAGCGGACAAAAACATGGGAGCACTTCCAAAGTACCGGATACAAACGCCAAGGTTGTTCAGGTGCTCTCAATTCAAAACATCTTGCAGAAGGAGACTGACTCGAATTGTTGGCCGCGGCCGGTTGTGATTTAACTTCGAGCTCCAAAAACGGAAACCCAATAGTTAGGAACGCGTTGATCACAGTCTCGGTAGTAGCGTCCGGTATTGGAACCGCTAAAGACAATATTGGGAAATGGTCGTGTAAGTCAGCAGGAAACGGCACTTCTTCGGGGCAAGCAACCTATAGATGGAATGAGGTGTCCTAGGAACTGAACAGTTGCAGAGCCGATACGAAATTTGCTTTCATTGATTACATGGCCGTTGTCCTGAAGAGGCCGAAAAACATCAGCTTAATAAATCAGGTGTTCCTTCTGGGTGGTGCTGGCTATCAAGATATCTTCGACACAAACGGAGTCGGGGAAACGTTGAAAAGACTGGGCGGCATTCCGCAAATCAAATGGCATTCGTAAGAATTAGAATGATCCAAACGGTGTCTTAATGGCGGTTTAGGGTTTGTCTTTGGGTGCAACGTGTATTTGGTGATAGGCGCGCGTCAGTCGAGGGTTTTGAAAATCGTCCTTCCGTAAAAGGAGGCAACGCAATCTTGGATATTGGGAATTGGATAAGTGTCGTGTTCAGTAACAGCGTTTAAGGCGCGGAAATCGCATCAAGACATTTACACTCGTTCGAGTCCCTTTCTCTTCCATGTCCAGAGGGGAGGACCAACTGCATGATGGCGGTCTCACAATGCCTAAAGAAAGCATCTTATCGAATTCAGTTCCAGATTAAATGCATGGAGAAAATCAGCGCGATAATTGCGACCCATGTCGCTGCAGATAGCTTGCGAGTGATGCAGTAAAGCAGACGGTTTACGATCGCCCATCTCGAGGGCGTTCAGAAGAAAATCAAACTTTTCCAAATCAGAATTCCGCATCCGACACAGCGTTGGTTCCTTGAGGGTGGACAATTCATGCGTCAGAGAACCAACTAACGTGGTTAGTTCCCTGATGATGCCAAGACAAGAGGATTTTGCCTCGATGACGATAAACCAAGCTTTTATATTAGCCGGCCAGACTGGGGGAATCTCGGAAGAACAATCGGCGAGTTGTTCGTTAGATTCCATTATTTTCGAAAATTAGGACGTCAGATGCTGCATAAAGAAAATGCTCGCCAAATTTTGGAATCTCAGTCAACATTTAATACGAAATATGCACGTCCTATAAGATTAATTTTGATGAAACGGGAACGATATGAAAGCCCGCCAAAGATATCAATTCAGGACACACGATTTTGTCGTTCTTGTAAGTTGTTGTTTTAACTAGTTTCAAACAAAATAAGTAAACTACAAGACAGTATATCTCGTTTCGGGGATACGAACAGACTATAGACTGGCAATTTAATGATATTTCCAATTCACTAACTTATGTCGAATTCGATAGCTGTTTCTTTAACCCGGAAGTCTTTAAAAGATTCGTTTTACGTTAATGCTTCTGACGAGGTATCGTAAGGTTCACGCTTTACTGTAAGTGAGATAAACAGTTCCCGAAGGCTTTGGCTTTCACGGTTTTTACGCCCTAGAAACCCCAAGTACCACAGCATTGCCGAAACCCACAGGAAACCCTGAACTCAGCGCACAATTTAAGAAAACGCCAATTTAGGATAACGTGCATGTTAGTTCAAAGCGGATCCGTCAGCTCCCGTACAATAGTGAACCTCCTAAAAAACACGAAGACGTGTTAGCAACCAATTTTTAATATCTACCTGATTCTTATTATTTATTCCTATTTGTATTGAACATAACATCCCGTTGCCCTAAAAAAATTTCAGTTTCGTTCCTGCTACGACCCGTGGGGCAATAAATGCCTTAATTGTCGTAACCTTGACAGGGAACGGGCCTCAAAGAGCTATATTCCGGCAACTTAATTTCATCATTGAGAAAATCAGAGTAAATACAATTGAATTCAATGGAATCTTTGAGAATGGACCACCAGTTACTTCCGGTTGGACGATCAAATGAGACAAAAGCCAACTGGGGTGGGAGTGTGTGGCAGTTTTATGCTGCTTTTGGATAGTTAGCCTATTCTGATTGCTGAAGTGAACTTCTGTACCTGAATCCGCATGATATATCTTCTTACACACCCCACTACCGCCAGTTAACGGATTCCATTCCTGTTTTACCGTCTCTCTATAACAATCTATTCAATATTTTCAAACAAATAATAGGGGATTGTTATTAGAGCAATCAAGCGGTTTTGTCAAAACAACAATTAGGCGATATAGCACACAAGTAATAGTTGGAGAAACCTATCGTAACCGCGTTGGGAAATGCGAAAAAAACTATTGTCAATGCGAGGAAAATCCGTTTAGTGGCGAAGAAGAATGGCGATGAAATCGTAATTTTTGTCATTTTTCTGCCTCGTCAATATAAAATGACTGACTGCGCCGGATTATTAGATGTTACACTGGGACTTGAAGTGAAATGAGACGGCTCATTATGTGTACTCAGAACGAAATTACAGTCTACTGGAGCGTGGATAATTGTTCTATAGAATAGACTAGTAACGGGTACCTGCAGCCTTAGTGCGGTCAATCACGGAATGTTGGTTGATGCAAATCCATGGTATTCCGCAGTCAGATGCGAAGATAGGGTTTAGGAGTTAGCATTCCCACTTTGTCCGTGTTCGCCGTTCAAACCTTTCTAAATTTAGTCAAAATATGTGTGTGCAAATCAAGTTCATCAGGTAGTTTCACCAAAACGGTGAATGCCTGAGAACAAAACCGCAGAGGTTTGTATAGCTCATTTTGTTTTAAACTTGGTTGCACGAAAAAACAGTTTCGTTTCAGCCAATAGATGACGATTTTAGGGTACAGCCTATGTAGGTATCACTTTTTTTTAAATTTTATCCCAAAGCGAAGGAGAAGCGAGTCGAAAGAACATTTAGGTTAGTTGAAACCGATACCATTCGGGCATAGATAGAAGAGAAAGGCTTCAGAACGTACACATGTATTTGGAGTACAAGAATACACCACAACCTAGCTTGGCATGGCAACCGAATGGGCACTGACGACTTTACATCTTTTATCGACGTGGCCTAAAGTACTCCGTCAAACGATTATTCTGCCTGGATATATCACTCGGAGTAGTAGTAGTAGTAGTAGTAGTAGTAGTAATTGTGCCTCTTGCGGATGTGTCTGAATATGCGCAAAATTTCGAAATCTACCTGGCTATTTCATCGGGAAGCGATTACTTTCCGGTTACTACTACTCTCAATTTTTATAGTAGTATATACATTTTTGGCACACGCCCGACCTAGATCATGGCGAGAGCCTCCAGGAACTGTAAGGGTAAAAATACGAGTAAGAAAAATGTTTCGAAGTGGTACATAAAATGAAACGCCGTGAATGCCTTGCCTCCTCAATGCTGAGTGTCACCGTTGTGCCGTCACTTGACGAGTTGAAGAACGCTAAAAGATACACCAAATTGATTACTTGTTGTGACCTTGATATCTGTTGTTTAAACGTTCATACATTAATCGCCTTCGCTTGCTCCCAGAACGACCACAAATTGCCTATTTCAAGAGAAAGACAATACCACCTTATACATTTTGTTTTGCTTTCATATATAACACTTTTAAACGGATTGAGCTGTCGGATCTAACCACGGGTTTGAGGTATCCATAAAAGGTGAGTAGGAAGATCTCTGGAATTTTTTAAATTGTGACCAAACGAAATGGATGCATGCTCAAAGTTTAAGTTGCCTCTATGAAATGTCCACCGCCGTAGAAAATCGATGGAGTGAAGTCTTATTTGCAGACATATGATCGTGGCTGACCTTTCTAGAAAACTGGTAGTTCGTTTACGTCTTACAATCGTCAACCACCAACCGAGAACCCCGAAACTATGCTCAGAGCAGCTGAAATTCGACAGACCAACATCATGGTGAGACAGTGTAGCCTCGGTTTCTTCACTGAGAAGGAGGAGCTAGACGACAAACTGCGAGCATAAAATGACCTCCGATATCTCCTCTTGAACATTTGTGAAACTCAATCCATCTCGTTTCGTAAAAATATGGCCAGCTCGTCGGAAGATATTCAATCAAGTCGATTCACCGCTTAAAATAATAAGTTAATTCCATAACTAGTTTTGTTTTAGTAACTGGAAAATGGTTTTAGTGTGCTTCTTGGGAATATTGTAAAGAAGCCACCGAAGAGGTGGAAGAGGCGTCATCAACATCATCATTCAACACAGCAGGATCCAAGCGAGGAACTGGGGCTGGTTAAGCTCCACACGACGCAGTGAGTTTCGAACACCCGACGCCACCATGTCGCTGGGTTACAGACGCACGCCGCAACACCCGGCCTGAAGTCAGCTTCATGGCCAGAAGTCGGGAATCCCAACCACAATGAGTAAATACGAGTCTCTAAACGGAGCTAAATGTTGGAAGAACCGGCAGGAGTGGCTTAGGTGCCCGTAAAGATTTCTCCACCGGGCGACAATGCTGTGGGAGATGTTGGCACCGCGGAATCGCTGTCAGACGACCAACCTCCTGTAGAAACACAGCATCCATGCAAGCCTAGTCTTCCCACTTTTACAGCTTATAAAAGCACTTTAATTTTATAGTGGACTGCCTTAGCAATTAGGCGGTAACAATAGTAAACCGCGTCGCTTTACCGCCCGCTTCACACCACGCATCTAGCCCAACCACTGTTGGCTTCAATAAGGTTCAAAGTACATCACTGCCACTTATATGACTACATTATCGTCTAATGCAAACATGAGTGGCGGCATAACGCTGTGCGGCCAATTCTCCCACTTCTAATTTTTGAGTTGCCCCAAAACAGGAACTAAAAGCAAGATTTGGCAATTTTCGGACAGCTATCTTCTCCTATAGGGTACGACAGTTGTACGAACGCTTCCAAGAAGATAATTGGGAATGCTGTCTACCGAACCAACGAATATTAAAGCGGTCAGGTAGGATGCTACAGCACCCGGTTGCAACCATCCGCAGCTTCCAAGTCGCTGGATTTACGGTGAAGGGCGCTACGCCGGGATAAATCTCGGTTGTGTGACCTGGGAGTCCAACTCAGCGACACTCCTGTACAGCGTGAGGAGGCTGACCAAACACACCACACAAGGATATTAACCCAGCAGTTTGTTCAGACATCCCGATCCTGTAATCTTCCCACAACCCGCAACAGGATGGTGTTTTTTTTCCACCTGTGAACGATCTCCTACCCCGACGTCCACACACCATCCTCTGTTCCTCCGTCGACCAGTGATCTGCGCGATCGTCATCTCCCTGAGATGACAAAAGAGCTCCCCTGAACCCCTCCGACCTGAATGCCACTGTCCACACCGGGTGTGTTACCTTCAAGGGCCACATGCGGGCTAAATGCCGGATAATGCAGGAGTCAGTTTCCGCACACCCTGGGAATCCAACTCAGTGGCAATCACGAACAGAGTTGGGATGCTAATCGTAATAGAACCTTTTAATGCTCAAATCTTTGGTCCTAGCACGAGAATTGTCTAATTATCGAGACGCCACTTGTGTTGGGGGAAAGTGCCTTACCTATGGCCTTGGTAAGTAGTGCCATGATCTGGATGAAGGTGCCACAGCCTATCCGCCATTCCGCGTCCACGAAACGGTGCACAACGCGCGCCAAGATACCGTAGGGAAGATAGAAGCCTAGAAAAAACATGGTTAATTGCTGTTCCACGTAGCCTCGATGGGGCGTTAAAACTAGAAAGCAGGGAGTCAAGGACACCGCGATTGGCAAAACCCGTTGTCAATAAGAATTAAAGTGAAAACGAATTTGGCAATACGAATTGGCCACGACTCAAGGACGACAAGACGAGAGACCCACCCGCCTGTTCCATGAGAATTCGGAAGTCTAGACAGGTGACGAAACCCGTCCGCTGGGGGTCGAAGCAGGCGAACATGCGGGACCAGCATCGCAACTGACTCCAGGCCTGCTCAAAATCACACTCCATCAGCTTGCCCGAGTAGCAGTCGTTGTGGAGGGCGATGAGAGCACGACATGCATCAGTCGATACCTAAAACAATTGAAGTCTAATTCAACCTCTTAATAGCCGGACATTTATGAAAGAATGGCATGTTCCCCACTACCTCTTCTCAAAAAAGGGAAACGTAATGGAAGCGTCTGTGCTGGAAATTGACGGCGGCGCCTATCGATTCAGCGTTTCCTCTGTTCGGTTACATTCAATTCTCTGATTGGACAGTCGTTTTTTACTTGGAAATCAACCGCTGCAGCGGCTGTGGCCGGACATGGACGAATGGTATCGGATCCTTGCACGTACTTGCCAGGCTGGATTGAGTCACAACGCTTGGCGAATGTTGGTTTGCCCTAGTCAGGACAGCCGGGGGCTATAGGAGTCGTAGTCAGGACCGCTAAAGGACGCTGGATACCGCCCTTGCCTAACGAGGCTACCTACTATTGGAGGTGAACCCGCTTCATAGAAGAAAGTTTCATGAAGAATCATGGGTAATTTCTCAAGCCAAACCCCAAAAGCTCAACAATGTAGGCCTGACCAGCGATCCCGCGAAAAAAACGCTGATAGGATATATTTCGTATCCGGAGCTGAGCTTTCCAGGTAGCAACAAATTAAACGGATTGCAATACCATTGACGTGGTAGTCCTTATTATTATTGCGATGATAAAGACGGCTGTGTATTGTCTATGTAACCCAGGCAAACCCATGTCTTCAATATCCTGTACCGTTCCAAGCAGCCCCAAAATAATCAGTACAAAATAAAGTCGTACACTGACGGCGATTACACTGTTGACGACTTCTGTTTGTTTCATCTAGGTTGAAAAGGGAGGGGATCAATTTGGGTGACTTCGATAAATATCGAACATGTTGTTGCAGGGTTTAAATACGACTGGTCGCTGTAATCATCTGCTGGGGAACATGGCGCATTCAGTAAGAATACGTGTACCCTATTAATAAGACGGGGATTGTCTTTTGCTATTTTTAGCGTAAATCTATTTTCTGTGATAGGTTCCCGTTATGTCCTCTAAAGCTTCTGTGATTGGCCCATTCTTCATTCTCATTTTTAATTGTCTAATGGACCGTCAATAGCGTGAAAATATCCCATTTATTGTCGGTTGTGCGAAATCGGCATTAATGAGTCTATAAACATACTCTTGAGGTCATATAATTAGATTTTGATTAGTGTCACGTACTTGCTATCGGATTAAAATCACAATTACGTAATTTATTGTTCTATTAAGCGCAGCGCTCGGAATTTTAATAAAATACTCCCTCTTCGGACAGGTATGATGAACTTTTGAGTTTCTGGCGTGGTGAAGCGGTTATTGAAAATTGTTCGGAAAATAATTAATAAGCCATTACTTATCCCCCAGAATACGGACACTTTTACTTAGCGTTGCGAAATCGGAAAGCCGTTCTAACATGAATGATTTGACATATTTTCGAGCATTGATACCCGTCCCACGAACAGCTTTTCAACGGAGCCATTAACAGAAGACTGTTCTCGAATGCACGCTATTGAAAAGGCCATATTTGTTAGAAAAAAAACGTTTTATTGACAGCGATTCGTTTTAAAAGGCGATTTGAAAAATAGCCTGAAATTAGCTAGCACCCAAGGGAAGAAATAGTTGTTCACAATTCACGAACCTGCCCTTCTCGCAAAATTATGTTATCAAGATAGTAAATGTGAAGGAGAAGAATGGCAACAAACTAGGTTTAAATGCCAAGTCAATCTGAATTGAGTTGGCTCCTCGTGTGCTGGCTGTTCTGGCACAAAAACAAGCCGCCCCTCACCCGAATAAAGAAAGGTCTGTTCTATTTGATTACGCTTGAACGTAGCAGATTTGGCGTCGGTTTCTTTTCTCATTGGCTGGCTGGTAGCAAGAGTCCCTTTTAGTGGGCGTCTCCGGCGAGGCTTGACCCCTGGATACCCCTGAAGGTTGCCGCTGTTACTCTTTTTGTGTGACGTCGACGTTATGCAGCCTCGTAAACTTTGCAACTTATCTTATGTAAAAACCGTAATTTAGATTTAAACCACACGATGGACAAAATTCCACCAATCCGACAATTTTCATTTTTTCCAATTAATTAAGCGAGATAACCCTTCAAGGTTAAGATACTAAATTCGATTAGGTCAACCAAATCAAGCCATCGTGGGAATATGCTACTGTTTTATGGACTCCTTGTTAATCTGATCGGCCGAAGATCATCTTCATAATTATTCGGAATCTCATATGGCCCATAAGCATATAAAGGTTAAATTGAACGACATGTATGCATTCATAAACTGTGAAGCTGCCTTTAGGTTCGAGAATTTTGCACACATCAGGCTCATCGCCTTCAAGATGTGCCCAGGTGAATCAATGAACGCTCGAATAACAATCACCGACAGATCCCTTAACTTAACGATGCATACAACTCCAGCTTGACACCAATGGCCTCGAAAAAGCGCAGTGAAAGGACGTCTACAAGGAGGAGCGCTGTGACTTTATTACGCTCCTAATCTTGCTTATCCGCTTCAGGAGAGCTTATCTCCTCTCTGTGGCGGTTATAAACCTCATTATGTTCCTGAGAGACCCTGGGTTCGACTCCCAGGTCAGGCAACAAAGAAAGCCAGTCTGAGTTACACGTTTGGCCCCAATCATGGAAACACTCAATGGATCTGGGTTACCCTATAGGAGGAGATGATCGCCGTGACAACCAAGCAGCATATCAACGTGTCATCTGTCAGTTCGCATATCGACAAGTTTTAAAGACTGTCAATTATGGACTTCAACCACACTATTAACAATCATGATGGATTGTGATTCGGATCAATGAACTTCCACGAAACCCTAGCTCGATTAGTTGCAGGAAAAACGACGAAAGTTTCTTGGTTTGAGGGTGCATCAAACTGGATATTTAGTGCCGATAAATTCAACAACTGCCGTACAGTATTTGAGTAATATTCGCAGTTGGACTGCCTGTATCTAAGCTCGATGAAGTCCTCGATTTTAAACTGCAGTGACGCCGTGCACAATATAATATTTTTAATAAATCCAACAAGAAAGAAACATCCTTTACGTTGCAACTTTGATAGGCTAGATCTCTGACGTTGGGTTCATTAGAAACTGTAAAGGCTTGGACAGTTGATTCCAGTTAAAAATAAGAAGCGGTTATAGTCGTAAGCCAATGTCTACTTACTAAAACTAACAGCGACCATCCTACCGTTCCTTGGTTACATTCTTTGACGCCGAACTTAATATACTTCAGGTATTTAGTTTACCTCGTTGTTATTTCGTGCATTCATTTGGTGTTAAATCAGCCTGAATATTTGTCATCGTCGTGAGTAAATTTCACGACAAAAACATTTTACAAATTTGAAAGCGAAAAATAATTCGGCGGCAGCAATCAAGAGATGAATTGTTTATAAATTCGAGTCTCAATTTGTAAGTTTAATCGCAACTTCCTACATCAATTCTGCTTTTGGCCTCATGACCTTAATGAAGCGAATACCATTATTCCTGTTAATTAAGTCTGCTGTAATCGTTTTGACCAAAAGTTGGTTCTACATGAGCTTAGCCAATTCTTCTTCTAACGTTCAACCAGCAATGTAAATGATTTTGACCTTGGCTATGTCTGGCAAGACTTGCGAGAATTAGAAACGGTAAAACTCGGCTACCAGAAAGGCTGTGGTTAGTTTTGTAACCGCTGCAAATTCAAATGCTGAATGGGTTGGCATCGTGGCGAGGAAAGTGCAATGTCCTGCTGTTAAATTAAAGCAACGCAACCACGATTTCGCCGAACGAATGCAACTCACCATGGTGTATGGAAGTCGAGTGTCTTCTTTGAGAAGGGAATTCAAAATGGGATCCAACTGGAAGGCGTCGACGGCCATGGACTCCCCGGCTGCCTCGAAGAGAAGTCGCCGGACTCGTGGGCGAAACGATTCAAACTGCGGGTCAATTTCAACCACAGTTTGAGTTGACAAAGTGCCAAGGTCAATGTGTCCCAGAGCACACCTATCAATTCACAATAAATATTACGTAGATATTTACTTAAATATGTTACGAATATTTTTATTATAATCAACAGCTTACTCATAAAGTCGTGACAACAGCACCCAATTACCGTCAAATGTAGACGCGGCATAAAACTCAATGTATAACCCTACGCTCCATGTGTTGGTTTTATAATCAGTCCATTTAACTTTACTGGTTTTTTTCGCAGCGGAATCGGCAATTCGGACAACCGGGAACCCAAACTCCCGCTGCGTCTTCATTTGCGGATCCCGACTGACTGACTGGGTGGAGGAGGTGGAGGAGCGATGAGATCCAACCCAAGACGAAGCACACGAGAGGACGTCATCGGTGCTCCTAATTCCCGGACTCGCGGAGAAACTGGCATTAAACGCGCCCCCAGGGGATCTCCACGACTCAATAAGAGAAGAGTTAAACCTTCATTGGGTGGGCATTTTTCAACGCAAGGGCGTTACCAAACCTCTTGTGAGCCACAAGAAAGTAATTAATATTCTCGGCGTTGGAGATAAGTCAGCCCACTTGCCAGGAACATTGACCAATAAAAACGGACACCGTAAGAGCTGAATTGGAATCTCGCAATGAAAATTCAGGAGAAAGAAATAATCGTCATTTTGACACGGGTGAGGCTTTGCGTGGCCAAACAGATGATTCAACATTATGGACCAATAAGAACCTACCGGTGACTAATGAAATATTTTACAAATATTTGATCTCAAAAACACGCGTGACGCTGCCAGTAATGAATCAAACGGTGTGCTAAATATGTTCAAATAATATCCATACATATATTTAGCACCAGAAAGGTATCAGGGGAAAATTAACACGTTCTCCATAACCCATCAAGATTAGTAGTACCGGAAGCGTTTGTGGGCCACTTTCAACCGGTGGGACGGGCAACGATGTCTGGTACTTCCACGTGTTCGAAGCTGGAGCTTGAGATGGCGGTAGCTTTGACACGTATCGAATTGGACGTTCAACAGAAGCCACGCATCTGAAGCGGCATTCTTCTGACTTTACGCCGCTTGAAATTTATTTCTGCGGCGTCCAGATTTTTCTAGCGACAGAAACGCAATAGCGCACCATACCATGACGGGGCCAATCCGATGACGGATATCATAGGGTCGGCAATCACGAGAGT
Source organism: Proteocephalus fallax (assembly GCA_028672205.1). NCBI lineage: Eukaryota > Metazoa > Platyhelminthes > Cestoda > Proteocephalidea > Proteocephalidae > Proteocephalus > Proteocephalus fallax. Next base: position 686,068 of record JAPUBX010001519.1, on the reverse strand, counting down.
ATACGGTTGTGGCGGTGGTCAGAATGACGGGATCGCGAAGAGAATATTCGTATGGCTCCATGTTAATTCGGCTTATTTATTATTGGTTGTCGGGATCAGCATGTTGTGGTGTTTTCTCACTCTCAAATAAACCAGCGTTTTGGCTAGTATACGGCATTTTGTAACCTTTTTGTTCGGAGTCGGTCGATAGACAAAGTGGAAATTCTGTGGCATATTTTCGGGTGTCTCCTCGCCAGGAGGCTTGCTAAATTACGTTTGAAGGTGTCCACAAAGTATTCTGACCGATTGCTCGTTTGTCATTGCTACCGAAGCGAAAAATATGGCGTATTGAGTTCAAATTGACCAGAGGTGAACAGTGATCTGTTATCTGCTAACATAATCTCCGGAAGCTCATTCGTCGAACGACTCCAAGGCAAATGGACACTGTGAGAGATGGAAACGACACCCTGTGGGTTACATCGTGCAGGTGTGTTGCGTCTGTGGCAAACGTATCGACGCCAAGCGTGTTTGATTACTAGCAGCCAACTGGTAGCATGAGTGACAGCGTACCAGTTTTTCCAAACTCGCGATCAGTGCTGGATCACTAGACGCAACTGCGAGCAATCCCCTCCACTCTGACAGCGCAGAGATGTCTTGCATCGAACTGCTGGAAGATCGCGAGCGTTGTGGAACCAGGACCCGACCTGCACCATAAAGATGGGATCGACAACAGACTAGAAGTGTCGACGAACTGAGACTCGTGGCAGCTCAAGAGGGACAATTTCGGAACGGCGTTTTTGCCGGAAGCGATGGCCATCAGTTGCCACAATTTTCGGCTGTTGTGACCTCTCGGGTATATCTGTGGCTGGAACCGCAATGCCTCCGATTGTGTGACTGCTGTTTGCGATAGTCCTTCCCGACGAAGATTGCGCCTTGAGGCGAGACAGAGCACCGGGCAGACCCATATTCGCAGTGTATTTTATTTATATTTCGAAATCATAGCAGAGTAGGATAGTCGACCACTCACCGGGGCTATTAGCCGTGTGGACAGGTATGATCATAGACAACGCCGTGGAATTTCGTTAAGACGAAAAACCAAAAGTAGAGTCTTTTTCTGGATGTGCCAGCTGCTATTGTCGGCGGCATTAAGCGTGAACCGTCTGTGAATTACCAAGTGAGGTCGTTGGGGATTATGGTGTGTCGGAGAAGGTGCAAGCAGCAAAAAAGCACACTTGCATTTAGATGACCAAACTAAATGGGCACATTCGCCAGGAAACGGTTGATTGGTCCTTGTAATCAAGACCGACTGATGCGATCAGGGAAGAATCGGGTTATGTGGACGTATTTGGGTTAAGTCATTAGCTGTATGGTGTGAAGGTTGCCAGAATCAACGAGAAAAAACCCAAGGAATTCGATGGATGAATACAAAATGGCAAATCTCGGGTCGCAGTGCTTTCTAATGCGGCCTGTTGACCGTCCGTCGATTATCGGGTCGTTCAGGTATGCAACCGCACCTGTCACGCCAGCAGAAGTCCATTGACGATCGAGCGGTTTTGAGACCAAATGTCAACCTGATGAATTGGAAGAGACAGCGATGAGTATGGATGGTAACCCGTTCATGGGATTCAGTAGAAACCACGGGTCGACCGCGATTAACAGAAACGGCCTTTGTGCCCACACTTGGAGTAGTAGTGATTACTGTTTCGATTCTCCAATCGTGGGTCAGGCACCACAGTGCCCGCATGGCGGCGAGGGTTTTTTCGGATGAAACCAAAACACAGTGCGGCATGCTGAATCGCACTTCAATGTGATCAATGATTAACACACCTCAGACCGATGTAAAGCCAAGGTCGTAACAACCTGCGAACCGACAACGGCAACTGTTGCCATTAGTCCTAACGATTGATAACAGTTGCAAACAGATGGCGACAGAAGATACCTTTTAAGCCCTGCAGTGGCCAATCAAAATCGACCACATGGAGGGTGTGTCCAATAAGGTGCCGTTCACTTATGTATTGGACGTAAGGGTCTGGTGTTTAGTTTTAAAAGGTGGAATTCCACGCCTTGTCCGTCTTCAGCAAGACATCTGAACGAATTACATCCGAGTGGGTAGGTTTGGACGGCTTTTTGAAGATGATTAAAAAACGTTAAAATGAATGATACAGAGGTCAAATTAAGAGCGTGAGGTGTATGCCCAAGGCAGCATTTATTTGTGGGGGGATTTCGTTTGAAAAATTAACTCAGATACGGAAGACCATCAGATATCAATGACGTAGTGCTTCACGCGACCATCAAGATAATGTCCAAATGCGACAAGGAAAACCACACTTTAAATTGTTCAAAGTTTGGTTTGGAAATGGTACCCCCTAATGCACTTATTCAGATAGCTATAAACCTCCATGATGAAAAATATTTCTCAATGTTTATGTGAGCAGTGGAAGAATATCGCGCCGTGTTTTATAAGCTTCCAAAAAGTAAAATAACGAATGAGGAAATATTTTGTTGATATTTAAGTGATACAATTTTTTTTCGAAAAAAAGACCTTATTCCTACAAAAACAGGGATGCTTTACAACTCAAAACATGCTTATATTGCTGTTGGTCTAACAGAGCCATTACCCGGGGAACCGAAGTATGCAAGATGGAAACACTTGCCCAAATTCACCAACAACCCCCAGCTAGATACCCGTTGCCTGACGTAAGGCGAAATTCGAAACAAATGACAAATAAACCGAATCCAAAAACAGGAGTAGGAGGAGGAAAGTGCATATCGGGACTAGGCTATGACGTTTGAAAATTAAATTAGATGCACAAAACAAACCAGTCCCTTCGCTACTAAAAAATAGTGGGTGATGAATCACGGTTCTTCTATACAGTTGGCGTCTTTTTTAAATGGTTGCATGCAAGTAGGGTCGAGTATTGTTTCGAATAAACCGCCTAGCTGCTATGATTCATTTCATTGGCTTGAAGAGGAAGAGGAGGAGGAGGAGGAGGAGGAGGAGGAGGAGGAGGAAGCATCTACGTGAAGCGCACATGGGTTTCCCAAATCTTGAATTACGTTGTAAATGTTGCCTTATGGAAGTGATTTATGTTTTCGTGCGGTTAGACGATAAGGCGGTTTCATGGATGATTCATGGGGTGTTGAAAATGTTGTGGCGGAAGTCGCATCATCCACCACTTACCCAACGACACATTGGTCACACGTGGAAGTCGGGTTGGTAAAATTACGCAAGAACCCGGTGGCTGGAATACAGGCGCACTCTCGCAAGTAGAGAGTGGGGATGCTAATCACGACATAATGGGGCCACTAAAGGTGTACGACTAAAGAGGGCGAAATACGTTCGAACAGACCCACAGCCGGTAGTTCCCGCAGTAATGTGAACATTTGTGCTGTCGATAAAACGAACTGATTGTAGGTGGGTCTGGTGAGGAGATTCCTTATGGTTACTGTTTCACTTATATTTCAAGCAAAATTCTTACAGTAATTCGTTGATTAAATGGACAATTTCCAGCACTTATACTGACATATCAATTTGCACTGCGCTTTAATCATGATAAATTGTACTGAATTAAACTGGGTTTGTCATATCATGATTATGATCGATAATAATAGACTTCTTCGTTAACCACGATTCGGTTATTTATTAATTTTTATTATATATTTGTTTAATGTTTCAGATTGATGATTCGATGATAATCTTAAGAGCTTAATCCGGTTGATATCACCCCATAGTGACCAATGAAATTTTGGTAAGTAAATGTTCACTGCAATTTTTTATTCTTTTTATAAGGCGCATTTAATTAAATTCAATGTAAAGTTCGTTTGTTTGAATGAACCTGTTGCCTATTTATGTTCAAAACAGTAATAAATTCGAAAACTTGAAGTACCCAGAACGAGATCCCCTAAATAAGAACATCCAACGGAGCTTAGCAAACAAAGCGGAATCCAAAATCCCTCGAAATTTGACCCTAAATCGTCAAACAGAAAATCTGCGCAATTGCAGACAGTATCCCACGCGGGACGGGGGTTTGAGTGGCCAATAAGGGGCTTGAAGGATGAATCGGAACTGCGCTCCCAAAGAACTTAAATCTCCCACTCGAGGATAAACCTGCTTTATGGGGGTTGTCGTAACGGTTTTCTGTAGTTTATTTACAGATGGTGTTCCCGGTGCCCCCCAGGGCGGTCCAACTGGGAGTCGAACCCAGGTCTCTCACCAACAGAGTACGGAGGCCAACCGCAAAACCACCTGGCACCTACTCGGAGACGGCGTCGGGATTTTCGAAGAGAATTCGAATCAGAAATTCTCCTGGCTGGTCGGCCGAATAGGTGCAGGGCACGAGAAGGTAGACGCCGGGCGGCAGGCGGAAACGCTTCACAACCTCGCGGGAGTCGTAGAAGAAGTCGACACCGGCGACGTGGCTGTTGGTCTCGAAGTAGCGACGACTCATAGGAGGAAGGGCACCTGGAGGTAGCTGGTTGAATGAAAATCGGTTTTTATTAAAATCACGAGGTGCAAAGCTATGTAAAACGAGAGGTATGTGGCGGCCGAGGATGTCCTGGCGTTTAAAGAAGGTTCAAATACGCTTCGTCAGCGACAGGAATGCGTTCCAGCACCAGCGTACTGTGGGGCAGAACAGAGAAAAGCATACGGCTCACGTTTTGCGTTTATCGTGCCTCTATCCGCCACAACTACACCTACGGCGGTGAAACCTGATCACAGCGCGTCGAAGGCACAGGGAGATTGAATCACGGAACTGGACTGGCGAGACTTGCTCTCACAACAAGGCGTCGCTTTGCAGACACTAGGTCGCTGGCAACACCTACCACAACACCATTGGCTGCAGTGGTTAGAAAGAGAGCTTATAAACCTTTGTCTTTCGCTGCCACGAGGCGCGTCGCTGGAAACAGAACTGGATCGCGATCTGTTCTGACCTGGAGTCCGATCGCGGCGCGTGGGCGGCTACGGTTCCCGACACCCAAGACGCCGGTTCATTCTCTGACTGGAGTGACTCGCGCCAAATAAAAGGAAATTCAAGTCTCTACGATAACCTGCCCTACCCCTACCGAAAGAACTAAACATCGGTACAAAAAAGGAATTACCGAATTGATATATGCCGCCGTACTTGTGGGAAGTAAACGGCGAAGTCTTCGCATTGGTGGAAGAGATTTTTACTGGGACAGCCTATAATTAATTGCGGGGATGGGCGGTGGAGGCTACTGGCGAAATGTGTGATGAATAATTGTGCCTTGGATTGAGTCAATACATAATAATCTATGCGAGGATATTCTTTTAACAGCCAGAATATCGGTAGCATCTGCGAAGGCTTTTACACCATCTGAGCTCCCAGATGCTAGATGGCAATGTATAGGTGGTGCTTTAGTGAATTTTATTTGCATGAACTAGCTTACCTCGGAAACGCGCTGCTGTCATACAGTCTGTAAGATGGATTGCCGTTTTCTAAGGCCAAAATCCAGAAATAGGTAATCCAAACAATAATGTTAAGTGCGCCCCGGGCCATAATGGGTGTTAACTTTGGCCAATGGGACGATTAGCCAGAATGGCATTGCATAAATATGGCTTTGAGCATTTATCCCGGCGCCAGTGGGAACCCCGACGGTATATAAAAACAGGTTCCCAGTCGAATGGACGTGTAAATGTCAAGGCAATTTCAGAGATTTGCCATGAGGACACTTTGGGGGATTTACGTTTTTCATTTATATAGAAAGATAATGTAACCCTCTCTAGTGCGATTCAGTGCCATCTTATCATAAATCAGTTTAGCAGAACTTCACAAATGGAAAAGATGTGTCCGAAGAAATTCGACAAGAACACGAATTCTGGAGTCTCAGTGCAGGCGAATGTGAATTTAGGTGCGATTTAAAAAGATGGAGGTTGGGAATCCATAATAAACCTCAAGAATAAACTTCCAACAAAGCGTAGGCGCCGTTGCGACTCTGTCGCCGAGCTCGAAGTTATGCTCGGTAGGGAGGAGCACCAGTGTAAATGCTTCACATTTGTCCGCAAAAATATATCCGTTGTCCAAAAATCTCTTTAAGAAACACAGGTAGGTGACACTGGTCTTGGGATCTGTCAGGCCAATCTTCTGGTTATTTCCAGGTCTTTGGTCTCCGCCTGACATTCAACTGCGACCAGTGGCTCCGAGCGAAAGGCGGATTCAACAAAGTCGGGAAATTTATATCTCAGTGACTATCAGGCTTCTCCCCCATCATGCGTAGACCGATGCCGACAGACATGGAGGAAGAGGTGAAAATCACCTCAAGGATTAAACGGCCGCGGAGGAGATTGTTTTACCACCACCTGGACACATTTTACCGCCTTGCAGGACGCATTTTCTTGTGAAAAGGCCAGAGATGCCGTCCACCCCTCCGCCCCTCTAACAATTTCGTCGCCAGTACTTCATTACCAACTGTCACTAACCGCGACATCCAAGAAGCTGCCTAATCCTCTTATAAAGGGAGATGGCCAGAGATAAATGGGGGAACACTGGGTGTCTGCCGTCCGAGTTAGTCATGTTTTTCGTAGAGACAGTTCGATCGCCGCTGACGCTGAACCCTGCCTCTCAGAGCTATCTTTCCTACCTCTATGGATCATGGACTCAAGATTTGCGGCACTGGACTTATTCGTCGTCAGAAAACGATATGCCTACAAACGTTACGACGTCAAATTAGACAGCAGAACCAAGCAAGAGACAACTAGTTTGTAACATTATTTATCTGATTTCCAGCATCAATTTTGTTCGTTATAAATTTTAACGCTCATCGATTATATCAACTCACAAACCCTGACGGGTTGAGACTGACTGGCAAGCAGATTGCCATCCAAAAACGGACAATAATTCGGTTTTCCACCGTTCGACCAGACAATGCACCAAGGCGAATGATTTCCCTTCTTATTATTAGTCATGATCATGATAAACAATAGTGGTGAAGGCGTGTATTTACTGAATCTCGCTCGGAAAAGGCTACAAAGGCCAAACCCACAAAGGATTCAACACAGGGGTCACGTGCCGTCGGCAGAAGCATTAAAACTCTCCAGAGAAGAAAGAACGATGCGAAAACGAGAGACGCGCGTAAGAGCCGAAAAGAGGATACGCCATCTCCTCCATTTCAGACTCCGTATGCTCTTAAGCCGTTGATAAGGGAATCGGGGCTAATAGCCGGTTGTGTGCGCTGAGGTGGGTGTGACAAAGGAGGCCAATGCGCGCCAGTAGAATACGACTAGTTATAATGATGATGATATTCGCATTATTAAGGTCACGAGGATCAGGAATTAAATGCACAACAAGAATAAGTTAACACTAACAAGGAGGTAAATTTGTAAGAATGGCAAATTAAAACGTTAAAGTATACAAGGTTTGGCGAAATTGTGGCCATTGGAGGGCCCTATCCATAACGCGCGTCAAAAGATGGCCGAAGTACAATTTTCGAGGTAATTAAACTCTTCAAAAGTCATCTGGCTTCCATTTGCTATGGTGTAATCGATAAAAGTGTATATAAAGTACAAATGTCGATAAATTTAAAAAACTCCCAACCGCCTGTCCTGATGGTTGCCTAAAAACATGCGTTTTTATTTAAAATGCTGAATCAATAAATGTTTAAAAAAAACTATCCTACAACATGATAGACCGGTTTCACGGGTGTCCCAATGAAAATTCTGTGTGGAATCAGGTGGCGTCCTCGTGGTTACCTGCGACGGGAGTCGAACCCGGGTCTCTCGTCAACAGACCGAGGACGCTGACCGCTGCGCCATGGGGCAGAAAATCGATGAAAAGGTTGCTTACTCTGTACAAAACGAAGCCGATGGAGAGAAGTCGTGGTGCCCGATGCTTGAGAGGACGATTGTCTGATTGCAGAATCGCGACAACAATAGACGCCAAACCCTCAGAATCCCCAGCGTCGGGCGTCGGCAAACGGATGACGTATTGGGGGTTTGCCCAGTGACTTGCTCGAACAAACGGTCTGCCGCCCGCCGTAACGCCGCGTATCCAGAGACCCGAATAGCGAACGATGTTGAACAGCACCAGAGACGTTTGTTGCATCGTCGCAACAGCCAGCTGGCCCGGGTCTCCGTGGACGTGGTGGTTGTGGTTCTGGCTGATGGAGGAGGAGGAGGAAGGCGCCACGATACGGCTTCCGGATGGCACCTCGAGGACATGGCAAATGTCTAGGTAGTCGAAGTTGGCGAGGAAATCCTCCATGGACATCCTGAAAGATCAAATCTTCAATCAAATCTACAAACCCTGCGATATTAACACGGTTAATGCGTCGGAAGGAACGCCTATATCGCCAGAGTAGGAAATCCGATACGAAAAAGGTTCTCTCGCCTTAATCCGTTTTAAGGCGAATGCGCAATTTCGATCTTCGAAACCTTCCTCTCCCTACCTGAATTATTAAGACGCGGCTTTTCATGTCGACTAATTCATTTCGCTCGAATATCTTTTCAATGTCCTGCCAAGATTCACACGCTCCTAGAGCGTCTAAAACGATCCGTGTAGCCTGAACCGGACAAGATCCTGTAACAAGGGATCCTGTGGCACCCAATTCGCGAATTATCCGACTTTTCAAAAGTCGCAATTACGCCTGTTTCACATCTCTGTCATTTTAATCTATCGGGAAAAGCATTTCGTCGCGATTTGTGTCCACATTAAAAACTCATTATGACCAACCAACCCCGAAGTTTGCTTATAAGCCCTCTGAGAAACTGCAGCCACATTCGCCAACACCGTTTAACATAGATAAACACAGCCAGTTCTTCCGTTGATGTTGGAAAATAAACCGCCAGTGCCTGTTCTTGGTCTTTTGTTGGTCGTTCAACAACATCTGACGCCCATGAATCCTACCCAAACAGTGTGAAGATTGGCTTGGAGGTGGAGGTAGGGTTATCATCTTGCTACGACGTTCAAGAGGAGTTCCACCATGACCGCAGTGAAAGACCAAATCTACCCTGTGCATGCCATTTGATAGCTGAAATATCTTTAAAAAACGCATCATTAAAGATTGTACCAATTAGAAATTTCCGCTGTTTTCAAGATGAGCAAACAATACTGGATAAATCAATAAACTTGAGTACAATTTCAACGATCAAGTGAATGTTTCATGATACTGAAAGCTGATTGAAAAAAATGAATCGAAACGCTGATTGGACGAGCAGTGGACTAAGGCGACAATGTGTTGAAGTAAATATCCTAGGGAAATTCAGAGAAAATAATTAATCGGCTGGAAGATTCAAGTTTTGATTGCGAGACTGAGTAAACATTTGGGTGGTAGAACATTCCGTAATTAGTGAACTGGTCGCCAAATGGGATAAAAACAACGCAAATGACGCAGTGTACATACAAAATCCGCTGGAATAGCACGCACAGCAAAACCGTTTCTTCAAACATTAGAAGCAACACACAGATTTGGCGCCATTTGGTTTTTGCCTCAAATCAATTGGGAAAATAATTCCGTTACTGATGCGAAATACAACTTCGGGTCGCTTGCATTCAACCAACGGACGAGTCTAAACGCATAAACCAAAATAATCGAGATGATTCTCTTTTTGACAGCAGGCTAATGACGCCAGCAAAGATTACAATGTCAACAACTCCCAGCATTAAAATGGGTAATGCGAGCTCTACACGACAGCTATTTTTAGGTCATTTATTCCCCCACCTTATGTAAAAAGTTAAGGGAATGGGAAAAGAACATCCAGTGAAATGTTTATCCGATAATACCCTTGGCTGAAGAGCGCAAGTTAAACTTGGAAGAATTGAAATTAAGATCACAAAATAAAGTAGTTTTCCATCAAAAGGCCGGGTCACTGGTAAGCATTTGTTCGGTTTCCTGAGTTCAGTAGATCTCCAGCTTCATACACCCTCCACTCTCCACCGCAATGCACGCCTCACACACTGCCGGCGTATCATTTCTGAACATATACCAGGTGACCGTGGACATCCCAGTCATCGCACGTTAAGGGGCTGGGATTGGAAGCCATATACGCCCCTTATTTTATGTGCCGTTTGTAATCGTTAATGGGGGCTTGTGCATGGGTAGTCGTTTCCTCTGTTTGGGTAAGGAATTTCGGCGTAAGACCACCGACCTACTCCATGCAGCCAGTCTAGCTGCCTTTATGCGCGAATTCGCCAGACGATGTGATACACTCTGTCCGTGAGTATCCCTGGGTTCGACTCCCGGGTCTGGCGACCAAAAAATAAGCCGGGTGTAGCGGCGTCCGTCTGTTTGCATCCAGCGGGGTGACGGCAGAAACCGGCTGCTGCATCTTCTGGAATTTAAAAACTCGCCTACCACTGGCCACGCCATCGTGTTTGTCGTCGTAGGTTTTGGGGTGTATCTTCCGTGGAGTACAGAATCCCCAGCGCATCCAATAATTGGCAGCAAAACCGCGTTGAGGGAGTTCATTTCTAGGTCACTCGTTACATGGACACAGAGTTTGGGATAGCACCAACCCAAAGTAAAATAGCTGGCGCGTATTTATGTGACAGCTGCATTTATTTTTAATTTACGACAAGGCCTATTTTTTCGTTGTGGTCACGTAGAAATTATCGCAGTGGTCATCTATGTGACCTCGTCAGCGCTCTGGAGAATCGTCCAAATAGGTAGTCGCTACCACGAATGCTTTTAGGCGTTTGATGTACAAGAACAGTCCCGGGTATGACAATGCAGCTGGACTTGGACCACTCGTGTATGTGTGTGGTTGCGAATCAGACCATTGTGTCACAGGTGAACGTCGCTACCCCCGGCATTTGAAGAGGCAACGAAAATCCTCTAGTTTTCAGACCCCAAATATTTGTAAGAACGACTTCTCACCAAAATTCACCGTCTCCTTTGACCAGACCGACTTTAATTCGATCCTCCGAGGGCAACGACAGCCATTCCGAGGATCCCTCCGACCAGGCTCCAACCCAGCCGACACGCGCAGACGGCCACAGGTTTCGCAGACGCACCAGACGCACCAAACGACTTCCCGCGACGTCTGTCAGACGGAGTTTGCGGCAGTCTGTCAGACCAAACGCCTGGCCGGGCACAAATCCCTGTGGCAACACGAAGCCGTTGCTGGGGGTGCTTTTGGTCTGTGAGAATTAGAAAAAAAACGCAGCAAATTGGGTGAAATTGTTCCAAAACAAAGGAATGGGATTGGTGTATTCAAGTTGGCGAGTCAAAAAATCGGTCGGTGAAATCACCCAAGTCGGTCTAAAGAGAAAACGTAATGGTTCATAAGGATTCTTGGGTGTTTGGTACAGGTGGCGTCTTCAGTGAAACCCGGCTTTTTTCTAGGGGCGACTCTTGCCTGTACACAGTCAAGCGAATCCCCCAGTGATCTGTGCAATAGAAAGCCAACCGCCTTCCAGAACGTTGGATCCTTGTATTGATATCCTCCGTCGCCCAGTCCACCGGACTTTTTTACGGGCGTTCACAGGAAGATTTACTTCCCAGCTTCCCGCTACATTTTGGTTTGTCTGTCAAACGGTAAACGAAAGCCGTGGGTGGGTACGGTGAAACAGCGCATGGAACACCAGGACTTGCTGTTCATCTACGGAGTGCGCAGCTGAAACCAAAACCGAAACCTCTGATTGTTCGCAGCCGGTTACTCCTCTCAGGAGAGGATTGGCCACGCCAAAGACGAAGAAGTAGAGGATGAAGAGGAGAAATACACAACAACACGAAAGTAGCAAATGTGCGACAAAGTTAACTGACGTCGAGTCTTCCAGCGTCTGGGATTTTGTCCAATGTTGCCCCTGGGAAATCGTTTCTGGGCGATCTATTTTATGGGTTTAGATTTAGATTTGTCTAGAAATTCGTACTGAAATTTTGAAAAAAAACCTTTCACTCCAATGTGTGCACATTTAGAAGAGTTACTTGTGAGCATCTTTATTTGGTAGTTTAATCCCCACAAGATAATGTCTAGAAATAGCAGATTATGCACCGGTCTTCGTAATCCCGATAATCTATGCAGAGTGCAAGCGATCAACCCACTGGGGCCTTCTGTTTGAGGTGAATAGCATCAATAGGAACGACAGGGAGCGTAGCTGTCTTTCATCACTTGTGACTCACGCCCTGTGGGAAAGTGAGATGAACCACCAGACAACCTTACTTGGTTTCTTTTGTGTCGCCATCCGACCTGAAAGGTGAAAGAATTCGACCGCTGGCGTCTGCGACGAATCTACAAAGCTTGCTGGCGTGACCAACTCACCAATAAGAAAATAAGACGACGTCGTCTAGACACTGAGAAGATGTAAACATTCGGCTATAGTGGTTCGGCCACATGCGATGCCGGCCAAATGCAGAGCCGTCAAACGTTGCTTTTCACGTTATCACGTGCAGGGCGCCGCTATCGATGCGGTGAGCAACTGAAAACGCGGACTGAAAAGCGCAGGCAGTCTGTCTACAATTTGCGCCGCTGAAAGAAGAAATGTGCCTCCATCTGCTCTGATCTGGCCTCTGGTTGCTGCCAATCCGAGGTATACACGAAGCCGGTTCAAGGCGCGCAATGGCCCCGTAGAGCAGAGAATGGCCTGTCTGGAACATGGTAAACCATTTTACTGCATTTCTTTATCAAAACCGCACGGAACGGTAATGCGCTTGTCATTGAAACGAGATGCAATTACTTGAATGCATCCTGAAGTTCGGCTTTGTCGACTTAGTCATCTGTGGTGGGCAAATTTATTGCGAAATCATTTCCCTTTTCGCGTGTACGAAATATTTCCTCGGCTATTTTTCCTCCCATCTCAAATACCCCCAGACGCATTAAACAGGACATTTTTCTATCAAAGCGCATTAGATGCCGGCATCTCTGGGTTTCATTTCAATTTACGTCGTCACCATTAATTACCCAGCCGTTCAAGAGACCTTTTATCATACTCTTACATCCATTTAACCACCATACCCACAACACACTGACCACTGCATTTGAGTTTCGTGATGAAAATCTATTTATTTCAAAATAAATCGATATAAACTATCAAAATGGCATATTCCAAACGCAACCAAGGTAAAGACGAAATAGCTTTAGAACGGATTTGTGTTGTTAACCAAATACAAGACAAGGTTTACTTTCTCACGGCTAAAAATCACGTTTAATTTATTTAAATGCAGTATGGGTCTACATTGAATCAACAGTTTGCAAGGATCTCAGAGCTGGATGAAGATTGTTACATTTATTAGTTGTTCCCACATCGAATCAAACTCTTTTATAACTAAGATAACAATCGGAAGGAAGAAACAATTGACAATTTTCGAGACGTTGCCGTTCTAGAGGAAATTATACGTCAAATTTCACCCGAATGATTTCCTCGCCGCCAACAACCCCTTTGGTGTCACCCAATGCGATTTGCACGTACTATGTTGCTGCTGTATTATCTGTTAGCTGGTGATGACCAATCAGATCGAGGTAATTTTTGGCCTGAGGAGACAGCTCGTGCAGAGCGTAAAGTACCTCTGCCCGCGTGGCCGACAAAATTCAAAACAAGAGCCACCAATCAACACTTTCCGCTTCCCCTATTGGGGTACTGGTTAATTAACCAAGAAAACTATTTCTTTATTTGCATATCTATAACCATTCTCCAATTGGTTCATCATTGTCCTATCATGTTAGGCTTTTACGGCCTTCTATTTTCATTGGTTCATTACACAATAACGTACGTATAAAAGAACTTAACATAATCCATTAAAACCGGCTTTGTATATTTTCATACCTCGCGTATCTTCAATGGGTTTTGGTTGGTGTTATTGTTACAGCTGGCTATACTTTTCCCCGGTTTGTTAATTCGCCAGAGCTTTCTTATATTTCTGCTCTCCGCAAAATGACTGAGCGTCAAGTCAAATTCAACTATGAAAATTCACTGTCCCAACAAGTAACATCTTCTGAGAGAGTCGAATAGCGCATCCACTTTCAGAACAAAAATAATTGTGCGCATTTAGACCCACACATTCCCATATTTGAAGAGGAATATTCCCATCTAAAAATGGACCCGAAATGATATTCGCCGAGTTCACGTGAGCCTCGTTCAATCCGACTGTCCAGATTGTCTATGCCGGGAGTCGAACCCGGGTCCCTCAACAACAGAGCAAGGATGCCTGCCACTATATAATCGAGCAACCAACACGTGATTTATGGTAAATTTTCACACCCAAATTCTCCACTGCACTTCCTACTGACTATTTCCTGCACTTAAAACAACATTTTCTCATAAATTAAGCCAGCAGTCTTCTCCGTCAAGTAAATTTCACATTTTCTTAATTCAAAAATAAAAATAAGCCACCGTTATACTCCAGATAATTATGCTGCCATTTTTTGCTGTTGATGTAGCTGAATCGGTGTTTTGTTGTCTCGTTAGAGGATGAATCCGCTTCACGAAAGTTTGAATGGAGATTCTGGGAAATATTTGGCTGGCGGCATCCTTAGCTCTGCCATTGAGCTCCTCACTGGCTCAAATCGTGAACTCAGCATCACAGTACTTTGAAGACAAAGCAACCCTTGCGTGGTTATGTTGTTGTGAAGTAAACCCTTGGAAACCCGGTTATTCTCTGATTGTTCGCAATCGTTTTCTTTTCATGAAGATAAATGTCCTAATTGCGTTTCTCACACATCATTTTTACCAAATAAGACATCAAAAAGTTAAACTGGGATTCACCTTAATTCTGGCGGTGATTAGACTGCGATGATCGAAGGCCTTGATCAGGATATCATCGATGTCGGGAGGTGGTTTCATGCCCTGATCCTCGCCAGGCGCAAGGCAGTAGGATTCCGTGAGACCACCGATTAAATCATCCATCGCATCACCGATGAGTCCGACGTTAAGGGCTTCATAAGAGCCGTTCAGCCTGAAACAACACAGGTCGCGTTACTGTAGACGATTTCGTGGCGGGGAGATGGGTGAGTCAAGTGGGGTGGCTAATCTGTGGCTAGCAAACATTCTAGTGGTGCTCCACCGAAATAAACGATTTCTTTTCACTCAACAGACAACCAGCAGGCCCCATCCCATTTGAACGAACAGCCATGTTGACTACGTGACAACTGTTTATATATGATTTGTGACAAATGTAACGGCGCGTTTTCGCACGATGCTTAAAATCAAGTCGAAACCATATGTCCTTCGATAGTTAAAACTGTCTGCCCGTGTCCTAGGAGAAAATCGAATTGCTTGGAGGATAATCCCGCGTTTTAAAGACTTTGCATTACACACAATAAGTATCTTGCCCATCGTTATAAAAGTTATCCATTCAGACAAAACACATCTGACAGCACTTCTATGAAGATGCTTTGCGAGGATTTTCCGAGAATGCTGATTGAATGATGAAAGAATAATAGCCGATTTCTATGGTTTAATGGGTTCGAAAATTGGTTTTTTATTATAAAATATTTGATAGTGTCTGGAAAATGTGAATTGTAGAACAGGCTGCGCTCTATGTCTAAGACTATAAACCTTTGAGCTTTGATTTCAGATTCATGTAGACAGATGTTTTAGAAGAGAAATAAATTAGCCCATATTCATTCGTAGACACTAATTGGTACCAACTGCTCTTGCAGTCTAAGCTGGCCGAGCGTGTGGCTTGGTGCCTAAGGTGTTGGAAGTTGGGAAAGGATTGAAGGCGGGTATCTCTGGCTTTTGCAGATTGCTGAAGAGTGTTCTCAAGGATCCAGTACTTCCTGACAGGGGTGCGCAAGTACACGTGACCCAATGGCATCAACTTGGTGTTTTGGTGTGCTGGTAAATTGCAGCGACGTTGGCAAGTTTGGAGACGCAAGTTCTTCGAAGGGCTACTAGGTGACTCTTGAAGCGCACGCGCACAAAGGTATATTTTAAGATCCGTTCTTCTTGCCGGTCTCCGGGCCCCGGTAGGCTCTGATGTTACGAAGTCGTCGATTTTGTGGTCTGAGCGCTCGTCGTTCGAGTACCATGTTAGCAGATGTTTTCTGGATGCTGGAAGCACGTGCTGGCAACGACGAGCCAGTTGTAGTCTGCGAAGCCTTTGAGCCGTTCGGCATCGTTTCGAATAATTGTTTCATTCCGAATTTTCCAAGACTGTGCCGTGGTGGCTGGTCTGAAGGGCCGTCGGATTATGGATGCAACATCCTAAGGGGATTTTGCGTAAATTCATATTTGTTTCCATCTGCAAGCACTCATTAAATATTAATACCGTATCGCAACGTTGGGGGTCATGTAGGCAGAGGAAAATTGAATCATCAGTTATGAATTTCATAAAATAAAGACTGGCAAATAAACCATTTACACTTTCTCAGGTGGTTCCTATCGACAAACGGTCCTCCGGATTCATACGATTTCGGAACAGAAACACGAGGATTGTCGCCTTCCTGGACACACCTAGATTACAATTCTATATTTATTGGACGGTAAACTGGGGGTGTCAATCAGTCATAAGGGAATTTTTGCAAAAAACCCTGTTTTGATAGCACGCAAGTGTAGAAGGAAAACTTTGAAAGCGGAAACTTTGAAAGAGGAAACTCCAACAGTTGTTTTTTTATGGTATTATTAATAAGAAGAGCTTTTATGCAGCTGTTCCGTCACGCAATAATAGCATTCCAAATTGATATATAACGGGCGTTACCACTTCCTCCATCTCCCTGTCCCAAGAAACAGGTTTGGATAGCACCAAATAATTAGGGTAAGGTACGATTTGCTTTTTAAAATTCGAATCAAGCATCAATTTTCGATGCACGATCATCACCTGTTGTTTTATTAATATATATAGAGTATAGGGTGCACATTTGATGAATCAAACTTGACATAAATTATCCTCGGGTGCTCATTTAAAGTTTATCAAAGTGTAAATCTCTTCGACCAATACGTAGGCTATACCCTTCAATACCCACAAGAACGGTGGCAAATCGCAATTCGGTCATTCTTAATTTGTTGCGACTTTTAGTTTCACCAGAGCAGGTAAAGCAGGAACTAAAAGACCATTTTCATATCTAGTACTTCTTATACTGTCTTGTTTTATGCTTCACGTTTTGGTCCTCGTGACCTCAATAAAACCACTGCAATTATTATTATTATCGGAGCTGGTTCTCGGCAATTTCGCGCCAAGTGCTGTCTTTCAATGCTTTAACTGCTACTTGTTTAGTTGGATAAATTCTATCCCACGAAAAATAGTCCAAAACTGTTAAATCCGCGATCTTGGCAGCCATCGTGTTTCTGAATTTCGTGAGATTATTGATCTGTGGAATTTCGGTCGCAATAAATAAATTATTTCCTTTGCTGTGTGACACGTCGCACCGTTTTTGGTGACCAAACTGTGAAACCTCTAGCATGTTAATCAATAAATTGATGATCATTTTCAATTCAAAATTGGTGTAGCATTTGAAGTTGAAAAGGACACTCTTACATGAAAGACCTTGTAAACGTTCGCCTCTGCATAGGGATGTTCTATTTATTCGTCATATTCCAAAGTACACACACATGTGAGATTCTAGTAAATTTATCTCATCCTCTAAATAGTCTATAAGTAGCACAACGGCAATACGGTTTCTACCTAGGAAATTGATTGCGTTGAAAAACGAACTATTAAAATGGCGATATCTTGAATTTAAAGTCGCCGTTTGAGGAGTACAACCAATAAAAGCCTATCTGATGATCCCAGTACACCCACACGAGAACCGTTTTAAGAAATAAAAGGCAGCTTTTTCCACTAACTTTGCATAAGCTTTTTCCAGAAGCGCCGGCCAGAATTCGGTGTACCTCGAGGAATGCACGAAAAGCGGACGTCCGCCAGGCCTAACGGGTAGCCGGTCGTCGATGATGACCTCCTCCCAGCGTCCGAATTGCCAGAATCGGAAGCAGAAACATCCCGAGTACCACTCGACCCGGAAGGACTGTCCATGGGGAATGCTCCGTAACGTGAGGCGTGGCTGAGTAACCATCGAAGCAAGCGCGGCCACGACCCAGCAGTCGCCTAGAAAAACGGAAGGAGGGGAATCGCAGATAAACGTGTGTGTGTGTGTACGCTTCTGCGAATTGGCCAGACTTCTAGACACCGCCAAGTGGCATCAACCCGAGAAGGCCATTTAACAAAATTGTCGATTGGGTAATCCACTTGGCACTGGACGTCTGCGAAAGACCATCTCGCTAAGGATAAGGCCTTTTTCGTTCGCCCAAGAGGATTGGTGGCCACATGTGGACCTCGCGTTGATTAAATTCCGTATGGTGCAGGCGATTTCTGACATACAAACTCCGATTCGCTGGATTATAAGCGCACGCCGGCCTTTTCCGAGTCTTTCACGAACCGAGAGAGAAGGATAAAGAACGCTACAGCATAATGTTTTTTGATAGTCGACATTATGCGCTTAACAAACTAGATTTACCATTTACCTTGATATCGCTTATTCCTGGAACTTTATCCTGCAGTTTAGAGACAGTCCGAGAATGCCGTACACTAACAATTCGATTAGTTAATCCCCAGATCGTAATTAAAGGTTGATAAAGGAAAAGGTGAGAACAGAAGCAGTAGAAGGACCAGGGAGTGTTCGCGGAACATTAACCTTCTTTCCGCTTATCCGTCAGTTTAGGGACAGTCCGAGAATTTCGTGCACAAAAAATTGTGGATCGTTTTGTTAATCTGCAGAACGTAATGAAAAGTTGGTAAACTGTAACAACAGAAGGAATAGAGGGTAAACGCCCAGAATCCGTGGCAGGTAAAAAAACACCGGAAGCGGTAAGAGAAGGATTTCACATTGTCGGGCGCTGGTACGACATGAATCACGCAAGCAACACCCATATTTTGAACAACCAATGGAGTAACTCGACCAGACAATATGCAAATCGAATTGGTTTGATAGATAATGAAGTTGGGGTAACGTTTACGGCATTGGAAAGAGGGGGGCTTTGGTCAATGATTAAGTTGGAACGCATGCAATTTCTGATAATCAAAATAATAACGGCTTTATTTAGTGAATTACAACAAAAACTGGCGGTATTAATCACTTCACCTCTTCCAGTGAAATTGGAAATCGGGAAAAATAGGAATTTTTAATAATAATGGCATTCGCTTTATAAAGGTCACCAAGACCGCAACTTTTATCATTAAATTTACAGCAAACAAAATTGATCCAGAAAATGGAGATTGAAGTGAACACGAAAATAGATAATCCCCTAGAACATTAAATTATTTTATAAAGGCAATGGAGGGACAACAATTCAGAACATCGGATTTCAGGGAAAACAATGTTTCAGATCTCGATTTCTTCATTGAAAGAATTATGTTTTTATTCTTTTTTTTGCAAAAAAATAAACGACTGCATAAAAATGATCACGTACTGGTGGAGACAGCACAATAAGTATCGGAATTATATTTTAATGGTTCTAGTAAGATTGATCGACACAATAGGGAAACCTCGAGAGTGGTCCAACAGAGTGCATCAACGATACGTAACGCTCCTTAAATATTTCCAAAACATCTTGAAGATGGGCATCCTTACAGAGAAGAGAAATCTGGTGAAACTTTTAAAACGAGATACTATAGGTGGATTCATTTCCAGGTGAAAAAAAATTGTTCGTTATCCCACTAGCGCGATTAAACCTAAGGGAATTCTCATTCCTTCGTTAATTTGTCGAGATTTATTACGACCCTTATCTGCCAAATCGGTGATTATGACCCAGAAAACGGGCAACGTTGGCATTTAGCAAAAGGATAAAATATTTATTGACAATGTATCTACTGTCTATTGTTGTGAGTAATTGAGTAAAATTTAGGCGCGTGTACGCCCACAACCAAGGGATAGGCTGGGCAGGAACTTCCGGAGTTGCATTCCGTGAAACGCCTACTTTTCGGCAAACAAAGTTCCTCATATTCTCCCAATTAAACTTTGCTGTACCTGATTTTCTGTTAATTTCCACAATAAAAGCGTCCAGACAACATGAAAGCCAAACTAGACCGTACATTTCGTAAAAGATAAGGAACATCACCAATAGCAATTGCGTCAAGCTGATAATTGCATCGGATACTAACTTAATTCAAACATAGCATTTATTGTAAGCAGTTTTAACCAGAACGAGATTTCTTCGAAGCAAATATTTCTGAACGTTTCCCATGATGTTTAGGACCATAATTGGGATTTCCTAATAGCAATTGATGAATAATACTGTTCTTATTTTATGACGAGAAATAGATAATAAAATCTAATACAAATGTACAAACGATTAAATTAATAAACGTGATTTCAATGCAATAAATGCATCGAGGAAAAAACAAGAGACCAGTGCATACCAAGTTCTCCTTGACGCAAGTCCCCGAGGCGAATATTTCCATCCGCAATAAACTCTGGAAAGTGAATTTTTCGCGGTGCGATTCCAAGAACATCGGTTCTACAAACCGATGACACGATTTCCGGTGGACGCATCCATACAATACTGCAAGGTGGACGGCGACTATAATACAGACTGCTTTCATCGGCGGGGAACGATGGGTCACAAAATAGACGGCCAAGGGTTTTGTGCTCTGACCGAATTTGTTCGAATCTCTCGGAAGGAGATGAAAAGGATTCGACAGAAGCATTATTAGTTGGTCTAGAGTCAAAATGAGTCGAGGTGCGACCTTAAAAAAAACAAAATCAAGATCAAATAAATAATGTCAAGACCTAAAAATCAGTTCAGATTAAGCGCATACCTATTTCGCTTTGAACGCGTGAATGACTATCGGTGGAACTGCGACATCCATCGTCGTTTTCAGATAAACGTCCGAACTGAGAAAACCTTCCAAAATTGGCGTCATTTATCCGAAGAAGGGGTGTATCGTTAGTGTGATTATTGTTTAAATGTTGGAAAGATCGATTGAAGCTCATTTTCAAGTGGATTCATCAGAAAAAGTGAAAGTCACAAATGTATTAATTTTTCTTCAAAGGCGCGATTTCTTTGACCTTGACGTTTTACACCGAAACATCAAAGCTATATTAAATGTTCCAATCCCGTGCACAAATAAAACAAACATTTTGGTAGACTATGAAAATTATTTATTCATCAGTTAATGAAACATTTGTCATTATTTAAGCATTTATCATCTATGAAATCGCATAAAATTTGTTCGCATCTACTTGCTCATATTATAGTTCATAAAGACGACCAACGAAATTCTTGATAAAAATGGGCGCCCAACGATTGAAATGATTTTAATTAATATGATGCAGCGCAAGAATCCTTGAAACGATGTATGGTGGTCGATATTCTCTAGGCGCGTTCGAATCCGAATAGGTCGTCAGTTTCGCGTTTGTATAGTCTCCGGTACTCCAGGAGTATCCAGGAATATTTATCGCCCCGGAAAATAGACCGACAATAATCGGGTATATCACATTATTTCATAGGTTGTTTCACGGGAAAAGACGGGTCATTTGGTCGGTACAGATCTGTATGTGATATTTTCAGCAAAGAAGATGTTTGGGAAAAAGCTAACATAAGCATATGCACGGAATCTATCTCAAAGTGAATATTCGGAGATACCATGAAAGTCGGTGTATGTCGCTAAACAGGGAAGGAAAAATGAATAGGAGTTCAATCGGTCGACGGATGCTACCGAATCGGAGGAACACATTGGGGAAAGATTGTCTTGTTTTTTTTCGGGAACTTTGTGGGAAGGGTACTTTGGTAATTAATTGAAAACGACATCTTGTCATTTGGTGGGTTCAGATCTGTATGCGATGTTTTCCACCAAAAGGAGGTTTGAGAAATAGCAAATATTAGTATATTAATGGAGGCCATCTCAAATTGAATATTCGGAGATACCATGAAAGTCTGTGGGTGTAGCAAAACAGAGAAAGAACAAATTAATAGGTCGACGAATGCTACCAAATTGGAGATACACATTGGAGAAAGATGGTCCTGTTTTCTTTCAGGAACTTTGGATAAACGTGAATTTTAACTTTGATTTTGCCCGTCAAATCTTTCATTAGTATCCGCAAAATAATTTATGCATGAAAATGTATAAAATTTATAAAGGAGCAACAGTGAATAAAATGAGTGATGTTTTCGGGGTACACGGATAAAGATACTTAACGCAAATATGTGAAACGTCTCATTAGAGGGTTACGAATAATAACCTAAAGAGATTTTGTTTGTGTTCTCAAACTTTCCATTATGCGTTGTGGCGGTAGCGAATCGTTACGTGTTTCAAGGTCAACACAATGTTATAAATGTTTAATATGTTACCGTACTTTTACATGAATAAACAACACCCCTTGTTTTATCGTGATATTTTGATCTTTTATGGTTGTAAAGATGAGGAGACCCATTAGGAGACAAAGCGACTTCATTCACGTTAACAAGACTGGGAGTAACGGGGTTTAAACAATATGGTCGTTGGTTTGGGGCAGGGATACTGGGGAACAACTCTGGCTCTTTCGCCGGGTCTACGAAAGACGACTCCACCCCCAGCTTCTGCTTCGATGCGAGAAGCGCCTCGGGTAACGTCCTGTCCGTCTTCGTCTCGTTCCGACCGTCGAGTTCACGTCTTCGTGCCAACATCCTCGTGCGAAGCTGCGTCATCGCTTCGGTCTTCTGCCTTCGTGCCAACCTCTCGATGCCAAGCTGCTTCACGTCCCTCTGCAGCTGCTCCAACTCGGCTTCTATCCCGGGCGTCCACTTCTCTATTGGCGTTGTACCGGCTTGCTTCACGAGCGTCTGCATCTTCCTCAGCCGCGCCCCCATCTCGCGGAGTTGCAATGCTTCTAACGTCGATTGTTCCGCTGCTCCTATGCCCTCACGCGAAGATTCCGGTCGACGGTTCGTCGTCGACGTCTTCCTAGTGGATCCGGCGATTACGGCCATTTCTGGCAGGATATTTTCGGTCATCTGCTTGATTAACTTCACCGTTTTCCTAACTATAAAGGAGAATTCCAACGGAGTAGCAAAGCTCACGATAGCGTGAACGACGATCCAAAAAGTCCGCGCTTCAGTCCGGTGATATTAAAACAAAACTCTTAATCGAGATGAGAACTAACAAAGGTATGTTAAAGTATTTAAAATGTTACTAAAACCCTTATTTGGAATTAATTAAGATAGCTATACTCTACAATGGTATGCGCAGTTTTTCATTAACTACAGTAGCATACGCAAGCCAGGTACCCACGCATAGTGTCCGAGTTACCGACCTTAGTCTAGAAGCCGGCCCTGTAAACCCCTCGACTATCTCCGCGCCAGGCGAACCTTGCGTCGCTACGAATTCAATTTCTGACAATGAACGGCCTCCCTTTAATTCAATATCCTCTTAAAACGTTCGTTTGTCTGACGCATGCCAATAAAGAGATGTTTTTTTTTATAAAACGCTTCAAAGCACTCTCTTTCGTCTAGCTCAAGGTCGATAGATCAGAAGACTGCGACAATATGTGTAATATGTGACCACAATATTATATGAATTGGTCACACATATTCTTAAACGGAAATCTTTGTGTGAAATTTAAAAGATTAATTGGGAAAGAAGTTAAATGCAATTGATTGGGGGCTAGAAGCAGCTCGATGAATACAACTCGTAAATCGTTCGTTAGTAGAATGTTCTTTTTCTTCATTTTCTTGCCTATGATCTCAAACTAAGACATGATCTTCTAACGACACTTACTAGTTGTGGTTTTATCGCTGCTCGCATATTAACTGGCCGGTCTGTAAAGATCTTAAAGAATGCGAACATACGTTAAAAGATGTTTTATCTAACTATTTTTAAACACGGGAGGCGGTGGGAATATAGACAACAAATATGGTGGGGTAAGGGAAACAGATTTCAGTGGATCTTCAAATCTCCGTCGTCGTCTTCCTCGAAAAATCGATCGTGCTGTGTGTACGGGCGAGTCTTCCCTGCACTTCAATTGGCCGCATCTAGAAGTGTCGCGTTTTAATGAGACCTCCCTAAAACCACGTTCCAATCATCCCACAGCAGTCGACTTAGTTATTTCTGTACCATTTACGCGCAGATATCGGGAAACTCATTTCGACGCAGTACTTTACGTACACAAGATGGCAAATTGAAAGTATTCATCATTTCATAATGCGCTCCTTGTCTAACTTTGGCAACATTTTCGAAGGAACTTTGCAATCAGGCGATGCCATATCGTACGAATTTGATCATTTACATAGGCCTACTAGCCATACAAGTACCCCATTTGGTGATCTAGTAACTGGATCAACAACTTTAAGCATAGCATATACGGTATTGCAGCGACGGTATATTTCCTCTTGCAATTAAAAGCAGATTTCCTGACCGTCGGCATCATATGGCCAGAATTTCTTCAGTTGCAGATATTCCTGTCCGTCACCTGGAGAAATCCCGAGTAGCCGATGCCGGGGGGAGAGAACCTGTTCCAATTCAAGTCTGCGTATAAGTGCGACAAATGTGCTGGCAGTCGTTGAAATTATCGATCTGCTTTCAAACTGCACATGTCAACAACGTGCATCACGTCACCGATCGATGGCTGGTATAGATTTGCTGCAATTATGAACATTTAAAGTTTACAACGGCATCAAATCTAATGGCGCACGAAGTCGATTTTTCGCTTGATTGGATGGATGTCGTGGTAGTCTTTTTTGGGATTGTGATACGAACGGGATATTGGTGGTCTACGCGTGTACACGACGAGAAAAAGCAGACTCATTTTGCCAACTGTTCTTCGGCAATGCCATGTGAGGGTAAGCGCAATTCACAATCGATGGACCTGCTATTCGTCGAACAAATTGACGGCGTCGTTGATCCGCTCTTTTTGGATATTCGTGTCACCACGAAGACGACCATACAGAAACCGTGCACTCGATGGCACCATAGATCCTTAAGTGGCGTCGAAGTAAAGCAACCCGTTTCTACAAGACCTCTCCCAAAACTACGCACTATTCATCCCACAGACCTTAAACAAGTATCGACGGTACCATTTACGCGAAGATATCGGGAAACCAATATCGACGAAGCATTTAACGCATACAAGATTGCAAATGGTAAGTATTTATCATTCCATAAATCGCTGCGCCTTCCAATATGAAGTTGTAACTCATCGTGTTTTGGCGATTTTTAGACAAACATTCTCGGAGTACCTACGATAATGGATGCTGTTTGCAATCAGGGGATGCTATATCGCACGAATTTGATCATTTACGTAAACCTACTAGCCATACAAGTACCCCCTTTGATGATCTAGTAACTGGATCAACAAATTTAAGCATAGCATATACGGTAAGTGTTAAGTCACTAAATTTAACCGTTTTCCACACCGATTGCATAACCTAATTATATTTCCCTTTATAGGTATTAACTCCCAAGTCTCTGGAAGAGGATTACGGACAAGAAAACTTGTTTTACAAGGATTGGAGTACAATCGATTTTTTGGGGCCCGGATTCGTCCATATTGGCGATTTTTAGGCGATTGTATATAGATTGCATTATAGAAATAAATGTATCATTTAGACAAATGTTGTCTCTTTCGGGGAAAAGAACTTGGAAAGCTGGTCTGGAAAAACTTGCGACGAATAGCACTCCCCAGAATAACTGGTTAAGCGAAAGTATTAAACTGAACACTACTCAGGTTTTTTAACTTGGATTGCGACCGTGAACCTTGTCATTCATATCAGCTATATCGGTTGCGCCTCAAACGTACAAAGTATAAAATATGTAAGGCAATAATAACATTTAATATAATGAGCGATGCAATATTTCTGATTTGTTAAATCATATATTATATTATAGTTTGTTAATATTTTATGGGTTGACTTTGAAAGAGGTCAAATGCAATAAATTGTTGCAGCTCATCGAATTTTGGCAACTTGCAGAACCTCTCGTCAATCATCGCGTTTGCCAAACTTTGTACACTTCAAGGGTTTAATTTGCCTCGTTTTTATTTCGTTCATTCTTGTTCAATTATTTTACACCTGCTATGTACAATCGTAACTTCTTATATCATTTTTGTCTGTTGTAACATTTAATGCTGAAAGTTCTGGTCCTCGTGACCTTAATAAAGCGAATACCATTATATTATATTCTTAGTCACGACCTCGGACTGGGGCGCATCTTGCCTTTCACATTCATCGTGGCTGATGTCCCTCATTCGATCTTAGGTGCGAACTTCCTTTTCACGTTTGACATATCTGTCAGCGTCCGACGAAAGAAACATGTTGACGAATCAACGGCAGCGGTAGTCTCTGGATACACGGCAACGACCTCGATCCGCCACCTCACCCACATTCCTGTCCCTTCTCCCTACAAGGCCCTTCTCGATCAATTTCCCGATCTCCAAAACTTGAACCGAACACGACAGAAGCCACCACACGACATAGTCCATCATATAAAGACCACCGGACCCGCCACATTTCAGCGTTATCGCCGTCTCGACCCAGTAAAGAGACACATAGCACGAAAGAAATTCGAACGAATGATAGAGCTTGGAATCGCACGCCCGTCCGACAGTAAGTGGTCATCCCCGCTCCACATGGTTTAGAAGACCACACCCGGGGATTGGCGTCCTTGTGGCGACTATCGAGCCCTGAACGCAGTCACAATTCCTGACCGCTATCCTCTGCCGCACATTCACGACTGTGTCTCGTTCCTACATGGGAAAAAGATATTCTCCACAATAGATCTGGCCAGGGCGTATCACCATATACCGATCGCGCCAAAGACATCCCGAAAACAGCAATTACAACTCCTTTTGGATCATTCGAATGTTTACGGATGCCTTTTGGGCTCAGAAACGCTTCCCAAACCTTTCAACGCTTCATCGACTCAATTCTTCGCGGTTTCGACTTCTGTTTTGCTTATATCGGTGAAATTTTAATAGCCAGTAAAGACGAAGAAGAGCACCTGCGACATTTGGAAGTGGTCCTTCGGCGCCTGGATGAACACGGGCTTGTTCAGAGAAATGCCATTTTGGCCTCACCGAAGTATGTTTTCTGGGTCACTTGGTAAATGATCTGGGGGTTCGACCACGGGACTCGAAGGTTACAGCGGTTGCTGACTACCCGGAGCCCAGCACAAAGCGTCAGCTTCGACAATTCCCCGGGATGCTTAATTTTTACCGACGTTTCATTGCCGTTTCATTGTCCGAAATGGCCTCGCCGTTAACCTGTCTGACCTCCAGCGAGAAAAATCAGGTTAAACTGTCACCAGAACAGAGTGCAGCCTTCCAGAAGTTGAAGGCCGGTCTCGCTGCCGCGAACTTATTGGTTCATCCGCGCCCTGATGCCCAACTATCTTTGATGGCAGATGCTTCGAACACTGCAGTCGGCGCTGTGCTAAACCAAGAGGACGAGCATCGGCGACAACCACTAGCGTTTTTTTCGAAGTCTCTATCACCAACGGAACGCCGATACAGCACCTTCGGTCGTGAATTATTGGCGGCTTACCTAAGCGTAAAGCATTTTCGTCATTTTGCGGAAGGTGGCCGCATTCGAATTTTCACAGACCACAAGCCGTTGATTCATGCCATGGCCTCTTACTCGTCTCGCTACAACGAACGCGAGATCCGATAACTCGATTTCCTCTCCCAGTTCGACCTGGAATTCCGTCATATCCGCGGCGCAGATAATGAGGTTGCCGACGCCATTTCGCGCATCGAGTTGAACAATCGGCGCCCTGCTAATGGTATCGACTACGAGGAGATGTCTGACGCCCAGCAACACGAGGGTATTCGAATTAGGCCCGACGACACAGCCCTTAAAAACCGAACTCTCCCGAGGTCTCAGCGTTCTCTGCTCTGCGACAACACCAAAGCGTCCCCTTGCCCGCTAGTTCCGTAATGCATGCGGCGCCAAGTTTTCGAAAGATTTCATGGTCTCTCACACCCTTGTATTCGCGCAACCACCCGACTTGTGGCTGAAAGATTTTCGTGGAAGGGATTGCAAATGGACGTCCGCCTGTGGACACGGGCATGCCTTGGGTGTCAGCAAGTAAAAGTCAATCGTCACACCAAGGCACCGATCGGCACTTTCGACGCACCCGACGCACGGTTTTTGCCACGTTCGTGTTGATGTAGTCAGCCCGTAGCCCTCGTCCAGGGATTTCCGCTACTTGCAAACTTGTGTAGATCGCTTTACCCGTTGGGGCGAAGTTATAACGATAGCGGACATCGGCGCAGAAACAGTCGTTCTCGCCTTCCTGCATAACTGGGTGGCGCGCTTCGGATCTCCGCGTCGTTTGACAACCGACCGAGGGGCACAATTCGAATCAAAGCTTTTCCAAAAGATGTGCCAATTTCTTGTATGCGATTGAATCCGCACAACGTCTTACCATCCTACGGCCAATAGGATGGTTGAGCGCCTCCATCGAACACTAGTGTCCTCCCTCATGGCTCAGGATGACCAAGAACATTGGGCAGACAATTTGCCTCTTCCTGCTTGGCATTCGTGCGACTTTTAAACCCGACGTCGACTCCTGCCGGCGGAATTGGTCTACGGTACAACTCTCCGCTTACTGGGTGAGTTTGTTAATCCAAGAGCAGCTGAGCCGTCCCTGTTTGTCTCCGATGTTCTTCAGAGGCTACGTAGTTTTGCTTGGAGCGTTCGGCCTAAAGAAACCAGACCCCAGATGTCTGGCTCCCAGGTCGACTCACAACTGCACAAGAGCACCCACGTTTTTCTCCGATGTGATCGAGTTCGTCGTCCTCTTGAACCACCATATGATGGTCTTTTTCCTGTACTTTCTCGTTCGGATAAAACGTTTAAAATATCCATGAATGGAGGCCATGTAACGGTGTCAATTGATCGACTCAAGAATGCTTTCGTCGAGGAATCCTTCTTCAATACTGTTCCAATTCGCAATCTGCCCGAACTGATTGGCCAACCGAACGACGCGATTTCCCCAGGAAAATCTATTGTGTCATCTTCACATGCCCCTGTCCGAATCAGTCCGGAGCCGCTTGACGCATTGACAACCACCCATACACGAAGCGGTCGCGTCAGCCGCACACCCCCCGCATCGAACAAACTTTGGCCGTTTATTTACCGTCGGTTAACCTGCGTCCCCACCAGCCATCCTTATTGTATCTCTTCCCCTGTCGTCGAAGAGTCTACGGGGGGAGCCATGTAGTGACTTTAAATGCCCTTTTTTGTTTTAACACACACGAATCGATTTCCGCCTACGAAACCACGATCGCCGACTACACTTTGTGCCTTTGTATTATTAAATCGTAACTTATCCGAACAAGGGGGGTATAGTTAGTTTCATTATTGTTTAAATGTTGGAAAGATCGATTTAAGCTCAATTTCCGGTGGACTCATCAGAAAAAGCGAAAGTCCCAAATGTAATAATTTTTCTTCTAAGGCGCGATTTCTTTGACCTTAAAGTTTTACACCGAAACATCAAAACTATATTAAATGTTCCAATCCCATGCACAAATAAAAAAACATTTTGGTAGACTGTGAAATTTATTTATTCATCATTTTATGAAGAATTCGTCAGTTTCGCGTGTGTGTAGTCTCCGGTACTCCAGGAGTTTCCAGGAATATTTATCGCCCCGGAAAATAGACCGACAATAAGCGCGTCGGACAAGACGGGTCATTTGGTGGGTTCAGATCTGTATGCATTGTTTTCAACCAAAAGGAGGTTTGAGAAAACGCTAATATTAGTATATTAATGGAAGCCATCTCAAATTGAATATTCCGAGATACCATGAAAGTCTGTGGGTGTAGCAAAACAGGGAAAGAAAAAATTAATAGGAGTTCAATAGGTCGACGGATGCTACCGAATCGGAGAAACACGTTGGAGAAAGATGGTCCTGTTTTCTTTCAGGAACTTCGGGGAAAAAGTACTTTGGTAATTCATGGAAAAAAACACCTCAAAGAATAAGAATTAGAGTTAATGCATTAAATTGAACATTAATCCCGTGCATTGCAACTTTGATTGTGCCCGTCACATCTTTCATCAGTATCCGCAAAATTATTGATTCATACAAATGTAGAAAATTTATAAAGGAGCATCAGTGAATAAAATAAGTGATGTTTTCGGGGTACCTCGTTAAGATAATATACATAACTATGAGAAACGCTTCATTAGAGGGTCACTAATAATAACCTTTATCGATTTTGTTTTGTTCTCAAACTTTCCATTTTGCGTTGTGCGGTAGCGCATGGTAGAGCCATTTCGCTTCGTGTTTCAAGGTCAACACAATGTTATAAATGTCTAATATGTAACCTTCTTTTTCTATGAATGAACAACACCCCTTGTTTTACCGTGATATATCAATCTTTTAGGGTATGCGCAGTTTTTCATTAACTACAGTAGCATACGCAAGCCAGGTACCCACGCATAGTGTCCGAGTTACCGACCTTAGTCTAG
The DNA here is from genome assembly GCA_028672205.1 of Proteocephalus fallax. NCBI lineage: Eukaryota > Metazoa > Platyhelminthes > Cestoda > Proteocephalidea > Proteocephalidae > Proteocephalus > Proteocephalus fallax. The sequence continues at coordinate 655,822 of JAPUBX010001519.1, read as the reverse complement.
AAGCCGGTCCTGTAAACCCCTCGACTATCCCCGCGTCAGGCGAACCTTGCGTCGCTACGAATTCTATTTCTGACAATCAACCGCCTCCCTTTAATCCAATATCCTCTTCGATCGTTCGTTTGCCTGACGCATGCCAATAAAGAGATGCTTTTCCTATAAAATGCGTTCAAAGGACTCTCTTTCGTCTAGCTCAAGGTCGACAGATCAGAAGACTGCGACAATATGTGTAATATGTAACCACAATATTATATGAATTGGTCACACATATTCACAAACGGAAATGTGTGTGTGAAATTTAAAAGATTAATTTGGAAAGAAGTTAAATGCAATTGATTGGGGGCAAGAAGCATCTCGGTGAATAGAACTCGTAAATCATTCGTTAGTAGAATGTTCTTTTCCTTCGTTTTCTTGTGACCTGTCTATGCTCTCAAACAAAGAGATGATCGTTCAACGACACTTAACAAGTTGTGCTTGTATCGCTGCTCGTATATTAACTGGCCGCTCTGTAAAGATACGGAGACCTTCCCGGTGAAATAGGGTGAACAGACAGAGAGGATTGGTTACTTGAGCTGCGACAGCCTTGATCAATTCGCGAATTTGCGACGCAATTTATCTATCTTCGGGCTCTCTCGCATCGATACACGGAGAAGAAATTGGCTGCGGTTCGGTATTCGACGTCCTTATAAAAGCAGCCCTTCTAGGCATTGGCGTTTTGGTCTTATGTGTTCTCAGTTTTGCAAACTCGAAGATCCCAACAGCTTCGGTCCCAAACCGACCTTATCCATTCTTTTTGCGCATTATCACTCAAAAGTTGAATGAGCCCTGCAGATAAGATCTTATCTGTAATAAAAAGCCGTATGGGTACCCAGATAAATTGAGTGACGGTTTTCTCCAAAAAATCGGTCAACCAACGTCATTACCAGCGTGCCCCATAGGACCGGAGTAACCGAAAACCACCCACTTCAACCGTGCGGCCAATTTGAGTCCCCACTGTCGATACCAAAATGGGCAAAGCACTCTGGCACTCTCTGATTTATGTGCCTTACTGCCCCGACCACATCTTAAAGAATGCGAAAGTACGTCAAAAGATGTTTTATCGAACTATTTTTAAACACGGGAGGCGGTGGGAATTTGGACAACAAATATGGTGGGGTAAGGGAAACAGAATTCCGTGGATCCTCAAATCTCTGTCGTCGTCTTCCTCGACCAATCGATCGTGATGTGTGTACGTGCGAGTCTTCCCTACACTTCAATTGGCCGCATCTAGACGTGTCCAGTGTCCGAGAGAGATATGACTTTCCCGCTTCACAGAGGAATAAAGGGAATCCCGTTCTTATAAGACCCCCCTAAAACCACGTTCCAATCATCCCACGGCAGTCGACAGAGTTATTTCGGTACCATTTACGCGCAGATATCGGGAAACCCATTTTGACGCAGTACTTTACGTACACAAGATGGCAAATTGAAAGTATTCATCATTTCATAATGCGCTCCTTGTCTAACTTTGGCAACATTTTCGAAGGAACTTTGCAATCAGGCGATGCCATATCGTACGAATTTGATCATTTACATAGGCCTACTAGCCATACAAGTACCCCATTTTATGATCTAGTAACTGGATCAACAACTTTAAGCATAGCATATACGGTATTGCAGCGACGGTACATTTCCTCTTGCAATTAAAAGCAGATTTCCTGACCAACGGCATCATATGGCCAGAATTTCTTCAGTTGCAGATATTCCTGTCCGTCACCTGAAGAAATCCCGAGTAGCCGATGCCGGGGGCAGAGAACCTGTTCCAATTCAAGTCTGCGTATAAGTGCGACAAATGTGCTGGCAGTCGTTGAAATTATCGATCTGCTTTCAAACTGCACATGTCAACAACGTGCATCACGTCACCGATCGATGGCTGGTATAGATTTGTTGCAATTCTGAACATTTAAAGTTTACAACGGCATCGAATCTAATGGCGCACGAGGTCGACTTTTCGCTTGATTGGATGGATGTCGTGGTAGTCTTCTTTGGGATTGTGATACGACTGGGATATTGGTGGTCTACGCGTGTACACCACGAGAAAAAGCAGATTCATTTTGCCAACTGTTCTTCGGCAATGCCATGTGAGGGTAAGCGCAATTCACAATCGATGGACCTGCTATTTCTAGAACAGATTGACGGCGTCGTTGATCCGCTCTTTTTGGATATTCGTGTCACCACGAAGACGACCATACAGAAACCGTGCTACTCGATGGCACCATAGATCCTTAAGTGGCGTCGAAGTAAAGCAACCCGTTTCTACAAGACCTCTCCCAAAACTACGCACTATTCATCCCACAGACCTTAAACAAGTATCTACGGTACCATTTACGCGAAGATATCGGGAAACCAATATCGACGAAGCATTTAACGCATACAAGATTGCAAATGGTAAGTATTTATCATTCCATAAATCGCTGCGCCTTCCAATATGAAGTTGTAACTCATCGTGTTTTGGCGATTTTTAGACAAACATTCTCGGAGTACCTACGATAATGGATGCTGTTTGCAATCAGGGGATGTTATATCGTACGAATTTGATCATTTACATAGGCCTACTAGCCATACAAGTACCCCCTTTGATGATCTAGTAACTGGATCAACAAATTTAAGCATAGCATATACGGTAAGTGTTAAGTCACCAAAATACACCGTTTTCCACACCGATTGCATAACCTAATTATATTTCCCTTTATAGGTATTAACTCCCAAGTCTCTGGAAGAGGATTACGGACAAGAAAACTTGTTTTACAAGGATTGGAGTACAATTGATTTTTTGGGGCCCGGATTCGTCCATATTGGCGATTTTTAGGCGATTGTATATAGATTGCATTATAGAAATAAATGTATCATTTAGACAAATGTTGTCTCTTTCGGGGAAAAGAACTTGGAAAGCTGGTCTGGAAAAACTTGCGACGAATAGCACTCCCCAGAATAACTGGTTAAGCGAAAGTATTAAACTGAACACTACTCAGGTTTTTTAACTTGGATTGCGACCGTGAACCTTGTCATTCATATCAGCTATATCTGTTGCCCCTCAAACGTACAAAGTATACAATATGTCAGGCAATAATAACATTTACTATAATGAGCGATGCAATATTTCTGATTTGTTAAATCATATATTATATTATAGTTATTTAATATTTTATGGGTTGACTTTGAAAGAGGTCAAATGCAATAATTTGTTGCAGCTCATCGAATTTTGGCGACTTTACAGAACCTCTCGTCAAGCATCTGCGCTTAACCTGACACATCTCAATTATGTAAGTAAGGATTTTGGCCGTTTTTTGTACCTTTAACCAATCTTCCTTCATACGTAAAGGTCACTCGCATAGTTAAGTCGTCTTATTCGTCTGATGTGGATTGATATTTGGGGACAGTCTGACTCACAAAACCGCTTTCCCTCACGGAACAACAACAACAACACCATGCACATTTTATAATTTTATTTTAATTCAAAAATAATAAAAATTACAACATTCGAATAACATTATATGAATTCTACGGACTTCATTGTCACCAAAAATCTTCAGAGTTGTCCGGTTCCTCACTAAACAAATAACAGAAAAGAGTTGTGGCCGTGATGAGTATTCGATGAAACCGCGGAAATTCTTCAGCTTATTTGTCACCGTTTCATGACACATTCATTGTTCGGGTTAACAGAGGTCAATTTAAAATTCCTTTTTTATTTGGCTATCCTCTGCTGATGGAACAGCCGGCTTCATGGATGATTCCAGGACGACACCTGGAAATACCTAACAGTGCCACAGTAGAAGGTGGAGGAGGAGGAGGAGGAGGAGGAGGAGGAGGAGGAGGAGGAGGAGGAGGAGGAGGAGGGAGGAGGAGGAGGAGGAGGAGGAGGAGGAGGAGGAGGAGGAGGAGGAGGAGGAGGAGGAGGAGGAGGAGGAGGAGGAGGAGGAGGAGGAGGAGGAGGAGGAGGAGGAGGAGGAGGAGGAGGAGGAGGAGGAGGAGGTGGTGGAGGAGGAGGGTGAATTGGCCGCCGCTGCATCATCAAATACTTGACCAACAACAACGGCGTCACAAGTGGAACTCGGACCGGTTTAATTCCGATGTCTCACACTATGAACAACGGTTACCTCTTGCCGTCGCCAAATTGTTCAACACCCAGCCTCTTCTGACTACCCTCGCTGTTGCCGCCATCCGACTCAAACTAAAAATCGAAAAACATAAAAACGATTCAACAAAAACGCATATATCTACTGTATGGGCACCAGAAGGCTTGTCTTGCATAGGCACAAGAAAGCCAGTTTTTGGTAAATTATGTGATATTTACACATTTTCAGATATTGCCGTATTTGTAATATTTTTTACACGGTTTTTCATAATTCCTACAAGTGGCTACATTCTCGTATTGACCATTTGACCAACGCTCTTAATGGCCTACTGTTTTTTTGGCTCTGCCTTGACGAAAAAACGCATAAAACGAAAAAGATTTCGTTTCACTCTCTGACAGCCGGATTTTCTGAATTTCTTACAAAGACGATTACCTGATCTGCCAGGAGAAAGTTTCCAAACATTGATCCGCCTTTTGTCGCTTCTGCGTCATCTTTGGACTCCTGCGATTTGCTGTGTTTTATGGTTTTCATGTATTTGACAATCATGGGGTCAATACCCCCATCCGAAGTCGCCAATGATTGTGAATCGTGATTTTCCTCCGCATTCGTCGGGTTTCCATCATTGGCTCTGCCAGTAAGAGTGGTATTGCTTTCCGTTTCGGAATTGACTTCTGCTTCCGCTGCCAAAGCCTCGTCAACCTTTTCACCACCACCGACAATCGCATCGGTCACCTTTTCGTCAGATCCTTCAACCAGGGTCTCCTCCTCCTCTTCCTGCTCCTCCTCCTCTGCTCCTGCTACCTGCTCTTCCTCCTGCGTAACCTCCTCCCGACTGCCCGTCTGTCGGCCAATTTCAAAAGACCTCGCCAATCCACGAATCACGGTCTCGCCAGTGTCCGTGCAGCTGGTGCTTTGAGGAGTATCTTTGGACTGCTGCGAGGGTGCAGATGACGCCACGAGGGGAGTCTGTAGATCGGGTCCCAGAGCCAGGCTGGGCGGCGTCACCTGGGAAGTCCCCGAATTCGAGCCCGTTTTCATTGAACTGCTCAGTGTTAATGATTGTTGTTGAGTCAGATTTGATATGTCGGTGGATTTTGTATTGACCACCGGAGTCGAGTGTTGTTGACCTAGGTGGGATAAGTTGATTCATCATCATCATCATCATCAATTTTTTTATTTCAAAATAATTATCAATATCACCTCCAGATGATGACTCGTTGGTAAGCGGAGTCCGGCCTTCTTGGGATGCCGTATTTGTTATGTTGTTGTTGACACTCGCAGTTGTTGTCCCTTGTGCATAGAAGGTCTCTCTAAAGTCAAGACATGTTGGTTCTCCCGTTGCGTATATAAAAACTTACGACCCAGAGGTGCGTTGATCGTTTGTAAGGGACTGGTACATTGTTCCGAATGCGGACACTCCCGCGTTTGTCGCATGAGAAGAAGAATTGGTCGGCACAGCCTCCCTCGCAGCCTCGATGACACTGTTCATAGAGCGCTGTTGATCAAAAACAGCACATTGATACTTCCATGGAACTTGGAACGCCGCGGCGTTTGAAATTCCGGATGATGCAGACGTTTCTCGCTACCAGGCAGCCTCCAAGTCACTCCGTTGCGCTCGGCCTATTTTTGCTACCTGGCCTGGAACTCGAACCCAGAACCTCTCGCGACAACAGTGAGGACACTGTTTAGCGTTAAATGGGCTCATCATATTCAAATACAAGAGGATACATGTAGACACTATCGTAATATGCCTTGACAGGTGGCACACTTGGAAGCGTTCACTTACTATGAATGGTAGCGGCCAACTCGGTGTCAACTGCCTCAGCGTCGGAATATTGCCAGTGGATTTAAAATTGGTCAAATAGGACGCCGAAATGAGGTTTCGTGTAGCCACTGGGGCGACGAACACCGATCGCTTATCCTCCTTGGGTTTCTTTTGTTTGGGCGCGCTGTCTAAAGCGAAACCCTCCACCCGCCACTTGTTGAGTGTCTCGTCGAGCTTAGACGACTCCTGTTCGAGTTGCCTGAGACGATTTCGCGCCGTCTCAACGGCAGCCGAGGACATTTCTGACGCCAATTCGGTGGTCGCTTTGAATGCTACCGTGGGCGTCTGGGTGTCAACGCGTGGCTGCTGTTCGCCTGGATGACCTAAAAGACGGATAACCTCGTGTCTATGCGAATATGTCTAGGGTTGCGCTCACATAAAATAGTCCTTTTTTGCAAAATCACGAATTCTCTGTTCCAAGTTCAGGAAACCACGTAGCCAACTTATATCCGAAGTAATACTTCAATCGCAGCCGTGAAATCTAATCGACTTATATTTTATCCACATAAGAAGATTCTGTGTACCCGTGGCGTTGTTGGACTCCAAGACGTGACGAACAGGCTCGTTCAAGCTGGTCGAAACGACGGCGGGTGTTCGGGGGATGGATCGGGCATCCACCAGTCTGCTACGCAGTCTGCCCAATTCATTGTCACGACGGTGGAGGCCCTCGTTTAGGCGGTCGTTTTCAGATGTCTGAAAGGATGGCACATGAAATAGCCAAGGTAGCGTCAGGCAATGAGAATAACGCACAAATCCGTTTTAATATTGACGGACACCTACAAGATCGTTGATCTCAAGCCGAAGTTTCGCTCGCTCCTGATTGAAGTTTACTCGTTCTTTATCCAGACTTGTTCTCAGACGGTCATTCTCCTGCTTCGTCGAGGCGATGAGCTTCCTATCTGCCAACGCGTCCACTGAGCCTAGTGGGCAAATATACGATTAATAGACCTTCTGAGAAACTGGCATACTTTGTCGAAATTTGTCCAGCTCCTCAAACGTCTGCGTCAGTCGTCTAAAAGGTAAAAACGGAATGACTCGCACGAAATATGGGTGCATTGAACCAAGTGTTTGTTTAAAATAAAAAAAACTACTCTTTAAGCAAGCTATTCTCTTTTGATGAAGCGTTGAGCTTCATTTTTAACGTCTGGTAGTCCGAAACCTAGAAAATAAAAGAACATTTAATTGCAACTACTTTTAGGGGCGTTGCGGGAGCGCTGGTGAGACGATAAACTGACCTCCATTTCGGAAAACAATGACGCCTTTTTTGTGACCTCAGCTTGAAGTTCCGTGATGTGCTTTTTCATTGATTCAAGCGCGTTTCTTTCAACTGAAAGTAGGGAGAATGAACATCAAGTCATGGAGTGTGCATCGCACAAGGAAGCAAATGAAGAAGATTCCTACCATTATTGCGGGTTTCGGCTATCTCGAGATCTTTGGTCCGGCGAATCCATTCAATGTCATCATTACGCCGAAGCCTAGAAAGAAGTCTTATTTACCTAAAACCGCAAATCAGCGCTGAATCTAGGAAAATGGTTCTCACCGTTCTACGTCGCCTTGGACGATGGTGTCGAATTCGTGTTTCCGTTGCACCAATTTCTGTTCTTCCATTTCTAATTCCACCTTTTTTCGCTGAAAGTCCTCATTGAGTACTCTTCTTGTCCTTAGAATATCGAAGAGAGATCCTTATCGAACGCTACATGCACTCCCAACGCACTGATTAAGTCAATGCTTGTTAATTGAACCTAACTAAAACCCGATGTCTAGTGACGAGTGGATTCGAAAACATTCGGCCTTGAAGAGAATCAGCCCTTTCGCGCTCGGGTTTCCAAATCCAAATCTGTTTTCTTATTGTTTTAGATGTTTTTATGATTTTCGATAGCGTTTTCGTCTTTCGTCGGTGTGTATCGCCTACCTCTCGTTTTCCAATTCGGATTGTCGAGCCTTTTCCGTCTGCAGACGGGCTGCCTCAATTTCAGCTCCAAGGGTTTGTCTCAACAAAAAGGCCGTTTTGCCATTGTTCTCGCGAGCATTGGTCATCATTTCATTGTAATGTTTTTCGCGCTCGTCTATTGCAGTCTTCTGAGCCTCTATGTCCCGTTCTTGCTAGAATGGAGACAAAATCTTAGAAGTCGGGGATTTTCTTGAATGGACAAATGGGGTTTAACAACTCAGGGGTACCTGAAGTTGCTTCTCTGAAAATTTCAGCATCGCTGCCTCTTCTGCCTCCTTTTTAAGGCGTTGGATCGTGTTGGTCTTGAACTGTTCAAACTTTAAAAAAATATTAAATTTCCATTTCGCAAAAGAAACACGGATAAATGTAGATAAAACAATTTCGAAGAAATTTGTTAATAACTGAAGCAAGTTGACGTTTTTATTTGGAGCTTCGTTTTTTGTTTTCAAACTTGAATTTCCGCCATTATAAATCAAAACATGCCTTTTCGAGGTACGTGTTTTGCAGTTCATTCTCGACTTCGACGCGGCACTGTCTCAGCTTCCATTCAAATTGATTTCTCACAGCCTCCGCGTTAAGATGTTGTTGTGAATTAAATTTTGAATCAATTTGTCGCAGGTGAATCTCTGTGATGTATAAAAACGTAAGTGAGCGTATTATTATTACCCGAAGAACTGGAATGCAATAACTGCGTTATTAAAGCAGTGAACAATAACAGTATATATGGTTTATTTGATGTGTTTTGATTACGAATGGCTGGCATTCGTTAACCAGACTGTGCTTTTTTTGGTTTAAATTAAACCACCAGACAAATTCGGGGGCGAATCAGGCAAAGAAAACACCATGAATTGGAACAACGACAAAACTGCATATCGAAACAGAAGGGAGAATAGATAAGTCGTTCTATCCACGGATGAGAAAAGTCCGTCTCATTTATCCCCATCCCATCGCCACGTGCAAAGGACATTCCTATCTTACCACTCAATGGGAAACACTACAGTCTACATGCATGTCACCTAACCCAATAATTATTTAACTTATTGTATAAAAAAGCACACTTACCATACGCTGATACATCACTATATGATGTTTGCGTCCCCGAGTCTATTACTTTCAATTTTCCAGCATTACCTAATTGCGTGACAATATTTTCAAGAAGACTTCTTTCTGTGTTAAATATAACGCGTTCCTAAATATTTATTATTACGTTTGTCCCTTACTTTATTTTCGTCATGTTTGTATATATCCGGCAACCGTAGGAGATTCAAAATATCAGACCTCAAATAAGCCTAAAACTTTAAACATAAAAGAGGACCCTACTGGATTGTTTTGCATTCCGGCTTCAGGTATAAGCACGCTCAGTGTGTATGAATAGTCATGTTTGCTAAGGTATTCGGCGCACAGGCTGAACGCAACTTTTTCATATACACAATCATTCGTAATTTCATCGGCATGTGTATCGTCTTTCTTTACAAAACGTAGTTCAGCTATCAATCTGTGCCGTAAATTGCTCTGATCGACAGAATACTCAGCATAAATAAACTAATCGTACTTTTAGTTCTTGAAATACTCCTTTTTCTTTAAGGCAGTTAATGAGGCGATGCCGAAGCTGTTTAGTTGGAAGAGTTTGTATGTTGATATCGCTCATATTTTCGACTAATTTCAAAGACGCGCAAAATATTGCGTCATTTGATTGGCTAACTTTGTTTACATCCAGATACATTATACTTTACGCATATAGTTGGTGTTTAAAGGTCGAACTGTTATTTGTTAGTTTTCTTTTATTTTGATTTTAAATCGTGTCCATTTTCATAAAGAATTTCGGAATGTATATGTAGAAGCGAACAATGTGTGGTAAAACGCATCACTCTGAGAAACTTTTATATAAAGACAACCGCTTACCATTTTATTTAGTTCGCTTTGTTCAATCAGTTGCGGATTCTAAATGCTTAACGAATTGGAAAATGGAAATGAGTACATTACTTCAAAGTTTAGTCCTGTTACTGCGTTGCTATTAGTGCAACTAGGAGGTACTCTTAGTAAAGTACACAGATTCATTACTGCAACCACATTTTCCACCACATATACTAGCTATGATATATAATTGATAAAACAATACATATCAATGTTTAAAATTCGTATTCATAATCCCTTGTTTAAATTCAACCTCTGAAATTATGTTAACTTTCTGTAGAACCTGCCGAAGTCACACGCGGTCCACGCGATTTAAATTTAACGACTATAACTCGGCGGGTAAAGTTAAACCATTTTCGATAAGAACTCGGTAACAATTTCTTTGGTTCTCATTTAATCACCTTCGTCAGGTTCTACAGATAATTAACATAATATTTCGCCCGAGTTTGGTCAATACGAACGTCAACCCTGCTACGATTTAATGAACTCGCATCGAACGACACGAACGTTTCCTGAACGTGTCCCATGTACCTTGGCACTATTTTCCTTCGTCAATTTCGCTATATAATATCCAATCGATTTACCGAATTCCGCGAGGCCTGACAGCAGTCTCCCCTCCTGAACCTCGCTGAATTCGCAACCAAGTACTCTTTATTGTATCTCTTCCACTATCATCGAAGAGTTTAAAGAGGGAGCCATGTAGTGACTTTAAATGATGGGTTGATTCATGTTCCACGCATGACATCCATTATACTGGCACCCCAATTGGCTAACGCACACCACACCGCATGTTGTGACCTTAACGTGGATAAATTAAGACAACATCGACGACCCTTGGCCGGCCCCCCACTTCTTACCACGACAAGCCCCAAGTGTGTCCAGACAGGACTCGCCTGCAGCGGGCGCTAAACATCGCGCCTTGTCGGTGTTTTCGGCCCAGGTCGGGCCCTAACTATTATTAGAATAATAAACAATATTATTCATTCCCGAGCTTCGTCTTTGGCCATCGTGCCATTCTGATTTTTGGGCCACGAAGTCTTCAAATTGCCATAACAACACCATAGATGTTGCTCTCGCATTCTAGAAGTCAAGTCATGTAGACGAATCAAACAACACTGTGCCAGCTCGCGAGAAACCCGCAAACCTATACATTTGCAACCTTACCAGCGAAAAATATTCGGGCCTCTTCCGCAAACACTTAATGACAACTATTTTCTCCTGGTGGTTGTTTAACGATCTCAAGTTGTAGGCCCACTTTGGAAATCGCAAAGGATATTAATCGCCGTTCCATCCAGACGATGCTTGTCGCTAAATATTTATAATTTCCCCTGTTGATATCAAAGTGAATTCCAGTGGTCTGGCCCAAACTCCGACATTCAGTCTACAACTTACGAACCTCCAAGAACCCACACAATTTCATATTGTATGTTAACATTTTGAAGGCTGGCAAATCACAATGATTATATAGAAATTAACAGCTCCATTCATGATTAAATATCCCTTTTTGACGCTTTCATATTATTTTTTATCAAGAAGACCCGTTCTTCAAGTTTCAACTCAATTTAAAGCTCTCAATCTGATAAACTCTAACCTGTCTCGGTTGTCGCGTTACAAATAAATTTCCATAAATGTACAATACAGTCGCGATTATTTTATGTTTGTAATCGGTAATAGTACGATAGCGAGATTTTATATAATACTTATAATAGATAAATCAATTTATGTTATTCTTTGGTGATTTTGGATGACTTTTGTCGCGTCCTTTCATCTGCTGCTTATTCAATATTGTGGGTAATATTTTGTTATTAATAATAATAATAATAATTGTAAGCGTTTTATTGAAGTTACGAGATCGACTAGATTTACGCTTGGATAATCTGGAAAAGAGGGGACGGGTTCAATTGCTAGATATTAGCACTTTTATTTTTTTAATTACCCCGAGATATACCTGCGGTATCTTCTCTTTTTATGTTTCCTTATTCCTTACAACGAGAACCATCCACCAAAACCGAAATCCAATTTCGCTTTCGTATATTCTATAATTTCACACATCATAAATCCTTTGCATCACAGAAATGTGAATTATCATTTGTGCCTCCTACGCTCATTATACTCTAGTGATTCGTTGTAATACCCTGACGAGCGTTTCCGTGCACATCCCATGTGTGTGCATCGTGTTCCCTCCATGTGTTTCCCTTTATTCTTTCGAGGAGTTTTTTAGCATAGCTGGTATTTTTCTAATTTCTAATGCTTATCGTGCTTCCAGTAAATTGATATTCCTCACAGTGTTAAATTGAGATTAATTCGTGAATAATTGAACGTTTTTCATCACAGTCACCGGCGTGCTCGATGGATCGCCCTCCTACCTGTCGGTTCTACCAGACAGGCGAGTGCATCAATGGCGAGTTTTGTAACTTCTCGCATCCTACGCAGCGCTGTCGCAACTTCACTACAGACGGATTTTGTCCATATGGGTTGCACTGCTACTACTGGCACGATAATTCCACGGCATCGACGCCAAGCAGGCGGCCCATCCATCAGGTGTGTCGATTCTTTCTCAATGGCCAGTGCACCTACGGTGATGCCTGTGCCTATTCCCACCAAATCGGCGATGATGATCCTGATGGCGCCTCTACTCTCACATTGGCTGAGTACAAGATGTTTCGGGCACGCGAGAGGCGCATTAGTGGTTCCAACTCGCGGGGTTTGAATCCTTCGTGGAGTAACCCAACTTCTTCCCCTCCTGCTGCGAGACCTCCGGTAGCTAAACCAACTGCTCGCCTTGAGCAGGCCTACTTAAATGCCCTACAACCAGGAGATCTCGAAAAAATGAAAGAACTGGAGGTAGATAGGCTGCGGAAGCGGTTTTCGTCAAGGCAGCTCCAGACGGTGTCGACAAACGGCGATGGCCCTAAAGTGTTTTCGCTCATCTTCTCGTCGTCTGATCCTGATTGGGTACGTGAACGCATGCAGTATCCCGTGTCGATGCCATGGCGTCTTAACCCACGAGACTTCGTTTCCTGATACAAACAAACGGTCTTTTGCAATATTTAACCGCCTTTTCTTATTTTTGTGTAGTCTCACGAAGTAAAGAATGTCCACATAATAATTTCGCTGCCCGGGGATTATCCAGCTTCACCGCCATCGTTGAACGTTTCACAAACTCCCAATCTTCCCGCAACGTTAATAAAGTGAGTTTGGTTTTTCATACCTCGTGAAAGTTGAGTAAAAAATAGTGAGAACGTTGAAATGGTAGGCACAATGCCTGAATGCTGTTATTGTCGGTCTGGACTACTTTTTTCGTGGGCCATACCCAGGAAGTTTTACTTCGGGATCCCAGTACCTTTTTTTGTGTGTTTCAAGTCATATTCATTGTGTTTTGTTGTTTTCATCCAGTCATCTGAACACGTCAATAACAGAATGGCTTGCAGACCGTCAACAGTCCTATGCATCCACGAACAAGGTGGCCCTGTACCTCCGACCCTTCATATTCTGGTTCGACAAGAAACTCAATCAACTATTCATTGATGGTTATCGTTTGGTAAGTCAAACTGCGACGAAACGCAGTTTGAAATTAGCAGTTGATCATAGAGTTCTATGACAAACCATATTACCATCCATCTTCCTTAATCACAGTAGTATATTTAGATCAATATTTTTACGTTATTCGGTTCCAATAATGGTCCCTCTTATGCGGCTACCATTTTCCATATCAAATGGACCATCTCATCTTCGAGGCTGTTATTCCCGCTATAATCGTTTATTGGTATTGTCGTATGTTTTCTTATTCGTCTTTGCGGCATCTATCTGCTCCTACGAGAGGATGAACCGGGTTCATTAATGTCGCGAAACATGGCCGCCCATACGCGGCCATCAGGGGCTAGATCGACGCAGTTGGTTGTCCCGTTCTGACTCCAACTTCGAACTCCGTGTATGGGCTTTAAGGTGTTCCGTGTCTGCTTTGATCGTACCGACCCAGGGTTGGCTCCGGAAACTTAATAACACCCCCTCCTCATTCGCTTGACCGTTCGACAGGACCCATATATTGGAAGGCGCGTCGTTGAGGTAGATAGGCCGGGAGTAGTGTTCTGAGCACGCCGAGAAGACTTTTTCTCCAGCGTTTAGGGGAAATTTGTCCGATTCTTCGCCATAGACACAAACTCTCGCTCGAGTGCATGTAAAGTACGACTTTAGAAGATTCACCAGTTTGCCGGGCTTACCGCCCACTTCCATTGTTGCCCTGAGCGACTCCCCGTAGTTTATTTTTATTATTACACGTTTTCTCTTGGAGTCAAAGGTAACTGTGTGTGCCTATGTCCTTCTAAAGAATTAGTCGGCTTCTATTGGGATACTGGGTCCACCGCACCACCCGAAATGCCAGCATCACCGCCTTAGACCTACGGTGCATCGCATGCACATTTGTGCGGCTCTCTCCTGGTAGAGGATAAACAACCGGCAGCTTCATGGCGTTTGTCATGAAGATTCTCGGGACTCATTTTACATATGGTGTCCCCAGTGCCGCCTGACCATGTGTTCTGACCCGGAAGTGGAATCCAGGTTACTCACCAAGAGAGCGAGCATGCTGACCGCTGCACCATCGGGCCCGTCGAATGGAGTAGGAGATATCATCCTTGTCATTTGGGATCCCGTAATCGCGTTAATTTCTCCGTTTGACCCAACTCTCCACTTCACAGATGCATCCGTTTTTTCCGTTTAATCTAGACTGAAGAAAGTGGCGATGTGTCCCAGTTTTCCGCCACTGATTACCTATCACCGACGCACCACTATTTTGACACACACGAGGCATCCTCTCCCGAGTCATCGTCATCTGAGGAAGAATCAGACGGCGAGACGACCGATAACTGTCGGGCTGGCGCCTCCGGCATATCCAACACTGCCTCGCTCCAGGTTGCCACCAGCCTCCCCAACAAAGCAGATGGCAGTTTTGAACTCGCATCTTCTAGCGCTGCTGCTGCCGTTCAACAAACCCTGACGCTGGAGTCCCTTGAACTACGTGGACACGCTGGCACCTGTCTGTTCAACCGCCTCCCCGTGTTTTGCTCCTGTGGCCGCTGCCGCTACGTCTTCAATTGGGTCTTCACTTTGCCGTGCCTCACCGGAGCGCAAATTCACAAGCACCCCTTCGAATCCATCCCCCCGCAGTCCACCAGCTGCCCACGCTGTCGCCAATCCATGGGCCTGACCTTCGCGGCCGCTCTGCTGCCAAACCTCACGGGGCTTATTGGCACCTTCGGGGTGGCCAATTGTTGCATCTCTGATCTGGAGATCAAGTCCGCCGGTGCCATTATACACTGCATCAACTGCACCTCGGATTTTGAGTCCAGCGTGAGTGATCCAGTGTCCGCTGAGTTTTTGTGACCTTTTTTCGAAGCAAATCGACATTTTCAGTTCGATTTTATTTTCGCAAACAGTTTGCCAGTGGAGGGGGCATCCGCCTTGCTCCTTTGTGGCGATTGTGACCGCTGTTGCAGTCTCCGTGAGACTCTGGATCACTGCTTTCGGCTCCATTAAGCCCAGTATCCTCAGCACCGCTGTTTTTCGCACCCATAGTTGGTAACAGAATGATACCGATGTGGATTGAAGCGGCCATTGCGGTGTACGAGGGGTGTTGGGGTTGTTGTTTTAAGCGGTGCGTCACTATCTTCTCCGCTTCGGCGTGAGAAATGGCGCATTAGGATTGGTTTACTTATTCTTATCTGCCCACAACATGAACCTTCAATCGCCTCTCGGAGGCTGTCTGCTTGTCGATGTTTTTTTCGGCTAGAGTTCTGTCGAATTGCAATTGATTGAATGAGGGGGAGGGGTGACCCGTCTCCCCAATGCCCTAGAGATAGCCTCGAAAAAATGACAGCTCGAATCAAAACTGCCACGACGCCAACGATAACAAAGACCGAGTGGACACTGCTTCCGATAGGGCGTAACGATTTTCCCGTCACGTTCGTGGAATTTCGTCTGTGCGCGCGCCCACATGCGACCGTCGATTGTGCAAATTCGTTTGATGGCCAAATGGGGGGAATTAAATTGACTAAACTTGGTTGAAACTTTCAAGGAAGCGTTCAGCGAGTCTGCGTTATTGGATTGAATTTGTTAACTGTGTGAAATACGGGTCATTTTTGTGCGGCTCTCCTTCTAGAGCCGGCGGTCAGCATCCGCGCTTTGTTGGTGAGGGACACAGGCTCGATTCCCGGGTAAGGCCACCTCGATGGCACTGGGAACACACAGGCACCTGTAAACACAATCCCCTAGAAACTTCATGGCCGACCCCTCCCCTCCAAAAACCGGTTAATTCTCCAGTAGGAGGTAGCCGCGTAAATTAATTTATTTTAATGTATCGGTCAGCATTCTCGTGTTGTTTGCGAGAGACCTGTGTTCTGAATCCCAGGCCAGGATACCATCGTTAAAAAATTGACAAGTAAAGCCCTTAATCTGCTCTTATTGGCGGGCAGTTTGATAGTGTGCTGTTTACTTTCCAGTCACGTGTTGGATGGACCCCCAGACCATGTGGTGTATGCCACGGCCAATGAGGCTGTCGCATGATGTAGAGGCGAGGCTTCGATCCTAATTCGTTCCTTTCTTGTCCAGGGTCTTGTCGCGGGCGGCACAAATACGAAAAGGTGCTCGAATTGTCATTCGCTCTGTGGAGTACAATTTTCCGATGTCAACCTTTCGGCCCAGCAGAAAGCTACAGAACGCATTAGTGAGTTGCTGTTGTTGTGGTGGTGGTGGTGGTGGTGTCTATGGGGCATTAAACCACCAATTCTGCGAGCTTGTTTGGGAGGTTTGGATGTATGCGGTTCCTGCAGATGCTTCAGCCTGATCGATATGCCCATAAAGACTTCTCAGCCCTCCTCCTTAACCTCTTCACCTCGACTTGGGACGCACCTGCCCAATTCCAGGAGGGTTTTGACGTGGCCGATGATGCGTGTACCCTATCTTTAAACCCCGTGGAATATGGGAATATCGTTACAACTCAAAACAGCCAACGATTGCATATTTTATCATCTTCCAAGTGAACAACAACCGGTCAACAGGGATTATCTGGACAATTCTGTATGTGGACTTCATGCTTGGTAAACGTTTGTGTATTCGAAAGTCGTCATATTCATGCACGCAAGCGATAGTTGGTGAAGAATCGCAATAATTCCATCTGAACGTCGGACATCGCTGTCCTCGTTCCCCGGTTGTGTTGAACTAGGTGGTGCCCTCGTTGACTACAGCAAAGTTCGCAAGTGATCCCGTATTTTCTGTCGGCGACCTGGAACTCACAGACGCCATTTTTTCCTGGAAGATACCGCAACCATCTTCTAGTCGGTACACTGCAGTCTGACCGAAACCCAAAATCTCCTCGACATGCACCCATCTATTGTCAACGATGCGCGTGTTGAGTATGCCCCAGCTTTCGAATTTCTTGGCCAAGCAAAAGACGAAGTCCAACAACGTGTCCCTCACGGAAATGAGTGTCCCCCGGACAACTGTTTGCATCTACTGTGTTGCAATCCGTCTCCAACTATCCCACAGCTCCTGTTGTCGGAAATGTATGCGTTACTTGTCCGTGATGGGGCTCAATTAGATGAGGGCGGGACTTGAATACGGAGAGACGTAAGTGAAGTTCGCTGCTCGCGACTGCGCATGCGAGATAATGAGGGAAAGGTTTTTCATTGGGGAAATTGTGTGTTTCCTAACATTTTTCTGTTCTATTTTTGAAAATAACTTATAGCCGCCATCAAAAGGCCATATCCAGGCCAAGAAAACCCTTAAACGTTCCAAACGCTTTGCAATATCAGTGATTATTGATCAAAATAGTCGAACCGAATGTTTGACGCAGTATTGGCGCACCTTTGTCCTCTCGGAAATACGGATTGCAGGCGGCTTCCCTTGCGCCAGGCGGCTATTGGTTTAGGGGACACCTCTGGTGAAGCCTAACCCCTGTTGAATTCTCTTCAACGTTTCTCCTTGCGTGCACAGGCCAAATATTTGCTTCGCTCACCGTGACCCAACCGGCAACTGCGGGCAAATCGCGACCGCGACCCAGGAACACCGAGGGAGCCGGCACCAGCCAATCCCTGATCATCCAGAAGGGCACCGCGTTGCCAAACAACGGCGCCTGCAAGCATTACAAAAAAAGCTACCGGTGGCTTAGGTATTTACGATTTCGAGAGGTTAGGGGCCCCGCCACCACTTGCCACATCCAATTCTTAGGATTACAAGTTCATGTAACTAGGATGGCCGTGGGCTCCGGTTGGTTTTTTGGGATGTCACTTAAAACTTATGGCCGTCTACCGGTTACACATAAACTGGCAATATTCGTGCGGATTTGTTTAAAAACCTAATAAAGCCAATTTCCTTAGCCGCGCAACCAAAATAGCAATAAATGTAAGGAGTACTAACTAGAATCGGTCGGCATCCTTGGACAGGAAACAGTATTTATTTGCAAGCATGTTTCTAGGACTTCAATGACTCACACACGTGCCATAATTTAACTACTCGGCTTCTTTGTAGATTTCCCTGCTGTAATCGAGCCTTCCCGTGTGATGTGTGTCATGACAAGGAGGTGTCCGGTGCACATGAAACCCTCTATGCCAACCGAACGATTTGTGGCTTCTGCTCGAAGGAGCAGCCTTGTGCAGGTGGTGTTCCACAGCAGGTGTGCATCGCTTGTCAGCAACACCTCACCGGTGCTCGAACGGCCCACTGGGAGGGCGGTAAAGGCTGTCGAGACCCCACGAAGATGTCGCGTAAAGATAAACGAAAATATAAAAATAATTGAGTCATTTAATTGTTCGTGTTAATGCTGGGAAGGCGCTGTAACGCAACGCGGGTAATGTCGTCCACTCAGTGCTTTCTGCCGACGTACCAGTGGTTATTTGGATATCCCAATGTTCTTTCCGTTTTCTGGGCCAATAAGCCGCAAGCGACGTCGTTAAATTGAGCGATAAATTTGGAACGTTAAATAGTATGGCGTAGTTTTTAATCTTATTTGTGACAAGACCATAGCGATTGAGACGTAACTGGCCAAAGGCCCAGTCTAAACACTTGTTTGCGGTCGCTCTTTTCCGATACCCTAGTATTATCGAACCGACCGCTTGTTGCAAACCATATTAAATAGCTTATCCATCAAATTGAAACCATACGACGAGTTTTCTCGCCTTTCCGTAAGGCGACCGCACTCCATTGGAGGAGTCGGTTAATGTCTTATGTCTGTAACACACTGTTTAAAGTTCTAACGCACGTCCCTGACGGCACACGGCAAACACCATCATCAGAACAATAGTGGCAGACCTCTCTGTATACCCGTCGACACGCCGCGTTATTTTCTGTCATGATCACATCAATAACCCACTATTTATGCTCAATATAAAGTCCGCAGTCATTGCTATTCCTCTTAATTCTCGGACCACCAGACCTTATCTTCGAAGAGATTTACACTTAGATAAACGTGAATAGATGGGAGGGGTCAGTAAATATACAAGCAGCGGTTATTGTAAGAACAGTGCAGTGGTATTGTACGATGATCTCTTGGATGGAGAGCATAGTCAGGCCATTAGGAACTGATATTATTTTATAAATGTCTACGAAGGGTTAAAAGGTAACTCTTAGGATTATCCAATTCTTGGGAATGCCCTTAAATTTTCGAAACGCAGCCCAGTCTTTCCAACGCTTCATAGACACCGATCTACGAGGACTGGAGTATATTTTAATATATTTTTCGACATCGCGATTGCCATCATCACCGAGGAGGAACACGTAGAATGCTTTCAAAATAGAAATCTTAAATAGATAATAAATTCATTTAATAAATAATAGTTTCTCTATGCTGATCATATGCGCATCAGAAAATTTACATGTGAGGGATATTTGATAAAGACCACATATA
The DNA here is from genome assembly GCA_028672205.1 of Proteocephalus fallax. Lineage (NCBI taxonomy): Eukaryota > Metazoa > Platyhelminthes > Cestoda > Proteocephalidea > Proteocephalidae > Proteocephalus > Proteocephalus fallax. The sequence goes on along the minus strand of JAPUBX010001519.1, from coordinate 636,125 downwards.
TGCAAAACAGTTGTTTTTACTTTTGTTTATGTAACAAACAAAACGAGCGGGTGGTAGGATATCTTTCATTAAACCAATCAGTAACTATCTTTATTAATGAGTGTGGAGGTTATGTTTACTCGAGCGTTTTGGGGTGAACGGAATCAAGGCTTTGATGCACTTACACAAAACGTTAAATCTGGTGTCAAAAATGCAAACGAATTTTGTGAATTGATTCGCGAAATTAATATCATCGAAGATAACTATGCAAAGTCGCTGAGCAAAATATCGAAATTGACGACAGCCTACAGCAGCGGTGGCAGCTTTAAGCCGTGTTGGTCTTTGGTTACAGCATTCCTTGAACGTATCCTATCGATTCGAAGCGACTTTGATACAGAGCGCTGCAATTTGCTGAAGGATCTTCAAAAATACGTCGAAGAACTACAGAAACGTCAACGTGCATTGAAAGATAGTGAGACATCAACGCAAGAAGTCGTTCACTCGTTTCAGGTTGGTCACTTGTAATTTCGATGTTTTAATAAAATATGATTGATTTACTGTTTATTATATATTTGAGGCGACTCGGTGATAATAGTTTCGGTCATTCGCAAAATTGGATTGTGTATGTTTGCTCTGGGATCTCGGTGTATTTCTTGGTCAAAGAAAGCCAATTATTCACGATTGCCATAGCAGCCCAACCTTTAAACCAACTGCGTAGTTTCATGTTTCCAAGTCGCAGAAATAATGATTTGAGCAGGCTATATTATTCTACTAATTCGATTCGTTTTCATGCAGGTCGCAACCACACACCTTCAAAAAGCCAAAGAACTCTACCATACTCGCTACAAGGAATATGAACGTGTGCGACTGAATGAAACGCACTCCACGCGAGACATTGAAAAAGCCGAAACAAAACTGAAAAAGGCTCAAGATGAGTATAAGTACTCGGTAGAGAAGTACAATAACCTACGTCTTCAATTCGTTGATAAGATGCGAAATTCATGCGCACATTTTGAGGTAAGCTTGCTCTACCTAGTTGTAACCTCATGGTGTTGTGTTATGTTAAACCGTTGGAAAATGCCGTCTCACAATTATAATAAAATCTACTCATGTGAAGCCGGGTCACCATGCATCGACGACGCAAGAAGTTTAGAAGTAGTCGACTAATCTCGAAATCGGAATGGCGTTATCAGCCCTCACTGTGCAGACACAAAGAAGCTGTCAGCATCGTCGGCTGCAGTGATTTGGCCACGTTCTACGACGATCAAGCAACTAAAACTTTGATTTGCTCTTGGCGCTTGGGCCTGCAGTCGGGGGAACCCTTAAGTTTGTACGACAAATTGCCGCTTAATGTTGCGGTAGCTAGTACATTGGAGGATGGGAAAATAATCGCGATGTTATTTTCTAGTAAGAGAGCTCTGATGTTATCTTTCACTTTGTGAACGCCAGCAATCGGAGTATACGCATCTAAAGAGGATGTGTGAATTCCTGGCCCGTTGCGGTGACAACATGACTCGTGCCCAGGCAACTTACGCTCGGACCGCGGCCGACTTCAATCATCGTCGAACCGCTGAGTTGATCCCCGATCTCCTCATTGTCCAAATGGTTCAGGAGCGCGGCACCGGCACGCAGGAACCCATTCCGGCTGAATTCGAGGACGTCGAAGTTGCGGCCGCCTTCCACGGTCTCGAGGACCTCAACTCTACGACAGGCCTCAAGGGCGTCCATAGAACCGGTGGTGCGAGCAGCGGTGGCAACACCACCGGAATGTCCGCCATGATGGGTCAACACAGCTTGACACCTGATGAAATGGGTATTCTGAGAGCATCGTCGGCTATAACAGGTAGGTGTTTTTTTGTTAATTTTGCGTTGAATACTCCATGCTCTAATATAATCGTGGAATTGTTTGGTCCTTGATACCTAGTACATCAGAGAGGTTGAATCGATTTCTAGCGAGTTTAGTGTAGTCAGAAAAACTCACTAGGCGTTGTCTGAATCCAAAAAAATCAAAATTTGTACGGCTTTCGCCTACTAGGGGATAACCCGTTTTTATGAGTGCTTGCCATGAAGATTCTCGAGGATATTTAAAAAGATTGCGTGGATTCACTTAGGAATCAACCTCAGGTACCAACAGAACGAGGATGCTGACCGCTACATCGTCGGGCTTTATCCCTTCTCAAATTTGTTTCGAAGGCTGAGTGTTCATTGGGAATATTGTACAGCTGGAGACGTACCCAGTGCCTCGCGAAGAGGAGGTTTAAGTTGCCGTCGCAGCATCATCGAACCTTTAACCACCATAAGGGCGCCACACGTGGAACTCACACAGCCTCCCAATCGCTGGCGGTCTGACCTAGGATCACTCGGGTACATTGTGAGGAGGCTAAAAACGCAACTCCACCGGGCCTAGGCGTGGTAGTGCGGTGTCTTCTTCAACTATTTAAGCCCCTCCGTCTCCCCTCTGTCCACAGATCCCTCCTGGCAGCGTCCCCCCAGCGAGGTGGGCGCCTTCTCCTCTCACTCGGCGGGCCTAACGCGCCGTGCGGGCAACCTGTTTCAGCGACGCCATCACCAAACATCCATCGGCACCGGCGAGGCGGACGCCGCAAGCGTCAATTCCACCGGCAGCGGGGGTACAGTCGCGTCGGCGACAATTGCCGGCAACGGGACGCTCGCCAAACGCCTCGCCAACGTTCGCAATCGAGCTCGGTTGCATCGCAAAACCTGTGAGTTGTCGTAGTAGTAGTATAGTCCCAGCGCGTGTGGTAAAGCCTAGTAAGTCTTGTCGGCGACACGAAACGACAACAGTAGACACGTGTGCATGTTGACATTCAAATTGGTTTTATAGGTAAATTATGTTGATCATTAATTGACCTCCGGCATTGTTGCCAATGGACCAATGAGAGTAGCGTGAGCTGGCGACCTCCTTCTAGCCCATGCTGGGTATTGTGCATACTTGAGAGCCGTGATAAAACACCGTGTGTCACACGCCCGCCCTCCGCCTTTATGGCTGTACAAAGCACGCGTTTTATACTACTTATAGATGTGAGGGTTTTAAAATTTATCGCTCCAAATTCATATCAAGTAGCCTTTGATTTCTTTTTCTTTGGCGCAGCTATCTCCTGCAAGAGTTTGACCCGGCTTTGTGAGCCTGGGAGTGGGAGTCTCGTTGGTTATATACCTAGGACTCTCCTAGAGGAGGTGTATCAGTGCCGCGAAAAATGACCAACTAGTTATTTATCTAATGGCATGCCGCCGAATGGTCACGTTGACCTGTTAACCCCCAGTGATGTGCCCTTGCCGCTTGTCTTAAATCCTCAGCATTGTGGCGACAGGCAAGGGCGCTCAAATAGATTGCCACTCAGGAGAGCGCGTTCACGGGGTATGCGAAATTTTCCCCGTGTTTAGGTCACGTGCCAGTGAACTGGTTGGTGGCCGGTAAAATAATTAACCCCGAGGGTCACGTGAACCAACAAAACGTAGACGGGGGGGATTGTGGAAGCGGTGATCTTTTGTATGGTGTGTGTGTGTGTGTTTGATTGATTGTTTAGATGTTAGTAAATATCAGTTAACGAGCCAAACGAAAATGAAAAGCGGTTTTCCCCGCTTCCCCGACGGCATCAACTGCATCCGCCCCCTAGACTGAGCCATAGCAACGCGTGACATGCCGGTCAGTGGACTCATTGACCGTCGTCAACCCCGTGGTTGGTCTGCCGTGGGCGCTATCTCCATCGTTACCAATAATTATAAATTACGCCCATCTAATAATATAAATATATTCTTCAAATGTGCCAACCAATGGGTAGCCACGAGCCCGAGTCATCTCGTCGGCAACCAATCCGGCCTGGCGGCGCCGCCAACAACAACATCGACAACAACAACAACAACTGCGATGGCCACGACGGCCGCCTCGCCGCACCCACCGATGGAGGTTGACGCAGAGGGCTACATCATTCGGCCGGAGAACGTCTGGAGCGACGAAGACGACGACGCCGGTGGTGGTTGTGGGGGAAGAGGGGGAAAGACCAAATTCTACTCCAGCTCAGACGACGAAGACGGCGACTCTGTCACCAGCCCACGGGAAATATCCTTCCGTGGAATCAAGGTGGGTGTTTTCTTTATCTTACCCCCGGCTATATCCTCGCATTCGTGGATGAGGAGGCGGCGGCCGTGGCCTAATGGATTTGCAATCGTGGGAATATGGGGCCCAGCTTGCATCGATAAAGACGCGGGGTTACCTCTAGCCCTTCCACGGTGGCGTTTTTCGTGGAAGGCAGCCCGGATCTAACAGCTGTACTAACAAGCAGCCCAGTCCGCCGACTCACCGAGAATATCAGCTCCCAGATGCCACCCGAGCCTGGTTTTTCGCGGTGTGGACGCTCCTGTCAGAGGACGAGCAACCGGCTGCTTCATGGATGTCGCGGATTGTAGCCGCCCACGCGCGGCGATCGCAGCCGAACAGTCGGAACAGATTGCGATCTTCGGTAGCTCTAAGCGCTCCACGCCCCTTTGACGGTGCTGATCCACCGGGCCGGTATTGCCAATCTGTTTATGGTAAGATCTGTCACTTGGCGGCGCCAACGGGGCTGCAAAATGGTTGAGAGCTTCTCGGCGTCTAAACATCAACGCCGACTTAATTCGTTGTTGGAGAGCTGGGCGTGCCAGTCCGCTTTCAGGATTCGTCACAGACACCAGTGATCGCAAACTTCCAATCTCCTGGTGCCTTCGACACGCAGTAGCCAGTATGCACAGCCGTAGGCTAGGATAGGTCGCAGCCGCTGGAACGTATTCACGTCGCCGTCGACTCGTGGTTCGGCATCCTCCTTCGCTTGACCAATCGGGAGCATTACAATTGCCACCAGTGAGAGATGACTGCCTGATGTAGACCTATCACGAGAGTCGAATGACTGATCCCAGGATCAGGGGCACCACGACGCCGCCCTGGTACCACGGCTCATCCGGTGTCGATCCAGCCCCTGCGCCATCCCGTTACCTTTATCGGGTCTTAACTGACGCGCCGTTTACTTGGGTCATTCTTGAGTGTAAGATGGCGACATGTCTCCTCGGCTGAGCTGGTCGGCACGCTCAATTGGACCAGTAGGATCGATGAGGTTCCGCCGCGGTTCAATGCCACTATCACTAGTTTTCCATGTCCGTAATGGGCTCTTTCCGCTTTCGACTCCTCTGGCAAATGCCCTTATTTTTCGCACGATTTTTTTCTCTCCCCGGGTTGGCTTTAGGTTCGCATTCTCCCTGTCTACAATTAACGGAGGGCTTATTCGTCATCACAGCAACGTCTTGCTTTTTTCCCACGCCCACATCGCAGTTCGCCCTTTCCCAAGAACGCCTTAAACCGATGTTCTGCCAAATATCCCCGCTAATCCCCGAATTTCGCTTCTTTTTTAAGGGATTCTCGGAATTATTCTTCCCTGGGTGTAGCGAGCAGCATCCTCGCTCTGCTGTTGATACCTGGGTTCGACCCCCAAGTCAGGGCACCGCGTTTGCCATTGGGGACGCTTGCTGCACAGCAGTAAAGCCGATTTATCCTCCTCCGAAAATAATCTATTTTTTTTATTATTTTAATGAAGCAGTGCGCAAATACCGCTCAACAGCTTTCCGTTTCTGCTGATAGGCGTTCGCTCTTTCTTTTCCTTATATTATACCCTTCACTTATCCCCCTTCCCCCAACGCCGTAACTTCCACCGACTCCTCTTAGAATTGCACTGGGAACGCCGCCACCTGTATAGTATCCCCTTAAACGACAGCAGCCTCCGATTATGACACCACAACAAAAACAACAACAACTACTATTGTGATGCACAGTCAAAGTATGTGTGTTGATTATTCGCTTGTTTTCCCATCCCAGGTTCATGTTCGCCCTCTAGGGGACCTTGCGCCAGCAGTTGTTGCAGCCTCCGCTGACATCAAGGCGCTGCCCCAGCCCCCTCCGCCGCCACCCATCAGCCAACCACCTCCATCGGCAGCCTCTCCCGTCACCTCCTTCAAGTCCGCCTCGTCGTCCTCTTCGCCATTCGCCTCCAGCGGTCTCACACCACGCGACTCGCGGCGATCTCACACCTCCACGGGGAAGCCTCTCGCACTGGCACTGGAGAATGGGCGATCTAATTCGGTCAACACGAATCCCCTCGTCCCGGTTCTGCCACCCCCTCCGGGACAGCAGACACTGCCCAGCAGTCGGCGACCTCGACCACAGGCCTCGACCCTCAGTAACAAAGGTAGCTCCGTGGTTCCTTAGAAAGACGCGGAGGCCTCGTTGGCGAAGCTGGGTGACATTTCGTTGCTGGGGTGTGTCGGAAACGGCGCATCTCTGGTATTTGCAAAGTCAAGTGCGTTCTGCACAACCTGAGTGTTCCAGATGATGGGTTCTTGAATTGCTCGTCACACTTTCCTTAATTATTACCAGCTGCCGATTTATGTTTGCCGCTTGCTCATGCTGGTGGATGAAACGGTTTCATGGGTGTCGCGGCGATCGGAAACCAGATCAGAACCGATTGTGATCCAGTTCTATTTCCAGCGACATTGTGTAGTCCCGGAGTTCTACGTCCAATCCGGTGTGATCGATTCTGTGGAGGCTATCGCAGTTGTTAGCTATCGCGTTAGTCCGTTTGCGGTTGGTTTTCTCTTTCGGCTACAAGAGTGGAATAATTTGGTCGCCTTTTATTTCCCCAAGGCACGCCCTCCCCAGCATCCCCTCCTGGCAGCAATCGGGGTCCCCCGAAGCCACCGCCTCCACTGCGACTGGCAAGACAAGAGGAGCCCTTTAATCCCTTTGGACTTCCATCTCTCGACGATGGGCCCGAAAACCTGACGCCCACGCCACGTACAGCTCCCAAAGACGTCCAGAACGACTGGAGTGCCTTCTTCTCGCCACCATCCTCACAGGACAACCACCAGGAGACCTACGATCGCCTAATCGACTTGAGGGACGACGATGAACGATCAATCTCTGCTCCAACTACTGCGACAATCAAGAAGACGGCTGATGAGGTAAGCGTGTTCACTGTGCTTGACATTTTCTTGCACAGGCACTCCGCTGTTTAGCGGTCCAAACGTCGTCAGTGTTGTTTGCTACAAAGTCGTCATTCTCGGAATTACGTAGTCTGCTTAACTTGTCAGGTCGGTAAAACTCACCGTGCGATGTGGCAATAAGCCATGTTGTAGGCGCTCGTGTTGTGCTTATGATAAGGTCATCACGTGAGATGTTACGCTTGCGCAGATTGTTTGTTTTAGCAGAACGGTGTGTTGTCGTGCAGGAAGCTCACAGCGGGGCTTGTATATGTTCTCCGGATTGACCATTTTCAAGAATTGCATAATTCGGTGCACGCTTTATGCCCACATGTCCGTGCTTGTGTGCAAGGTGCGACTGCACCGAACACTCGTGCTTGGTTTCGTCGGTGTGCGTTCGATTGTAAACAGTTCGGCGCACCATTGCACGGCGCCGTAGGAATCTGTCTTGTGGAGATGATGTCTCTCTCTCTCTCTCGCTTCGAGTACATGAGCGGATATTCTATCGATTATAAGAATCACCTGATAGCAGGGCACACTTTCAATCATCCAGAGTTTCCAGTAAATTATCTCAATTGGCTTAGGTGAGCTGGGCGCAGCTTACTTGCTACGCCTATCACGGTTGTTGCGCTTACGCGTTCCTGTCAATGTGTAGGGCCGGCCGAGCTCCACTGAATTTGGAGATTTTCGTGAGTTATTTTGGCACCCGTTTATCGCGTGTTCTTCACTCCTCCTCCTCCTCCTCCTCCTCCTCCTCCTCCTCCTCCTCCTCCTCCTCCTCCTCCTCCTCCTCCCTCCTCCTCCTCCTCCTCCTCCTCCTCCTCCTCCCCTCCTCCTCCTCCTCCTCCTCCTCCTCCTCCTCCTTCTCCTCCTCCTCCAAACAATCACAGTTTTCAAATATGGGCATCGTGTGTGTTGCCACGATGATTCACGGGAATCTTTTTTGCATGTGGCGGCGTCCCCAGTTGCGTGACCTGGGAGTCCAACCGAGGTCTCTCACCAACAGAGCTAGAATGCTGGCACTTGTAAAAATATTCCCAAGAATCTTCTGCCTGCACCCTTGGAGCCGGTTTATCCCCTGGTAGGAGGATGTAATGTTTGTGTGTGTGTGTGTGCCAAAGTGAATCACGTAGACCCGTGCTTCGTCGGACAATTCGATCCAAGCTCAAACAATACACCTGCTTCGGGGTCACCACGTGTGTTGGCTGTCCTGGGGGTATACATACTGATTGCGGCCCTGTTTACTACCGACTCCTTACGCAAAGTTCAAGATATACCAGCGCCTTCGTGGAAAACTACACAATTTCCCCCCTGTTTTCCGTGTCGAGCATGCCTTATACCGATTGGCTTATTAGAACCCTGTATTTTTCTCGAAGTCCATCAAGTGACCAAAACCAGATCTCCCACTAGGGGGTAAACCGGCCTAATGGGTGTTTGCCACGAAGATTGACGGGAATATTTAAACAGGCGGCATCCCCAGGGCCACCCGTGTTGGCCTGACCCGGGGGTCGAACCCGGGTCCCTCATCAACAGAGCTGGAATGCTAGGGCGGTGATTGGTGTGTGCAAAACGATCTCCAGCCTAGGTTTGACCTTTTTCTTGAGGTCTACAATTCCAACAGTTTTGGCTCCCATAAAGACAATTTAGATGACAATTCGTTCTGCCCAATTAGTCGTTTGTGCGTGTCAGTTTCTATGCCACTAATAGCATTGCCAGTATTTGAATAATTATAATTGTATTCGCTTTATTAAGGTCACGAGGACTAAAACTTTCAGCATTTAAATTGGCAGCAAAAGTGTTGATTATGCACCGAAGATGCTGAATAAGTTGGCGTGAATAAACGAAATAACAACGAGGTAAATAAGGAAGAAAGTTTATTTAACTAAGCTAATTTTAATATCGAGTTTAGAAAGCGCCCTTATCATAACACGCGCCCAAAATATTTGTTTGATATAGAGCTCGGCTATCTGCAGCATCAGAATAGGTCGCTTTTAAATTGTAATTTTTCGCTCGTTTAATTTTTGGTCAATCTCCAATTCCATTCACGCGTATTCGTCCCTTTAGAGGCTGTTCGAACCATTTTGCCCCAATTTGCCAAGGACGGCCTTGTGAAGGCCTCTCCGGATTGGCCAGAAACATATTCGAACGTGCATGCACTGTCGTTTGGCAACTCGCGTACCTGTTTTCGAAGCATTTAATTACAGATCTAGAACTAAAAGTAGGAAGATCCACCCTTGGAGGATTATATCAGCTGGGAGGAACGGGGGGTTATTGTTCTTTTTTGTAAATTCTGCTGTATTTCTTGAGATATGTCATCGAAAATTTAGTCTTTATTATCCACTCTTTATCTTATTATACCAAACGCACGAGGCACGAACCCTCTTCCCCGAGGTCTTTGTTTCACATCGTTCCATACCACTCCTACAAAGAGCTTCGCAGAAGAAGAAGAAGAAGAAGAAGAAGAAGAAGAAGAAGAAATCCCCAGTCTGTCCATCTGATATTGACCATATTTGGAGGGCTTTTCGCCACAAATCAATCAATCGATAATTGCGCGTTTTGATATCACCACCAGACCTCCAATCCTCTTCTGCGTGTAGACCGACGCATTTTTTCAGACAGAGGAGGGGTGGTGGTCTCTAAGTGGCATTACGTGGGCTGTTGAGTCTGTATTAATGATGATCGAGGTAAGCGCTTTATTGTTGTCACGAAGACCAAAGCTTTCAACATAACAAAATTATATAATTAACAATCTGTCCTGCTTCATCTGTTCGTGTGAAACTATAAACATGATTGAATTAATTGCCCAACAAGAACAGTCATTTATTTTTTTGTTTTCAATGGTAAGCCATTTATTGTGGTAACGAGGACAAAAATGCTCAGAATAAGAAATTATACAATGAATAATGTTTCCTACGAAGAGATTTACACTTAGATACGCTTTAATAGAGGGGATTAGAGGGTTCATCAAATATACGAGTAGCGATGAGTGTACAACCAGTGAAATTGTGTTTAATTATTGTCTCTTTGGTCGAAAGCATAGGCAGGCCACTAGAAAATGAGATTATTTTAAAAAGCCTACGGAGGGTTTAACCGTCAGAACATGTGAGGTCAAGGAAAATAAAATGGGAATAAAGGGATTTATACGCGAACCACACACCCAGAGACAACGGCGTCCACATGATCACTCCAGTATAAGCGACTGTTGAAAATAACGCCGAGAAATTTCTATCTTGAGGCGAACTAATGGCCGGTGTGTCAACATCTGTTATCAGGGAGACGCTGTTGGATGCCTACAGCAGAAGGCCATTCTCCGGCGACCACTCGAGTACCTCAGTGACGGCTTGCCCTTACACACGGTTAGGTGTGTCGTAGTGCAAAAGGAAGAGTGAAAGCATTGCGCCTTGTAGAACACCACAGTTATTGGGCAGTAGTAGTTGGATGTCTACCTGGTAATGTAGGATGACTGTGACGTCTTTGGTCGGTGGTCTTAACTCGAGGGCCGAAGGGCGATAAAAGGAAAAGATGACACCTCCCGTGCCCTTTTCCACTATCTTGAGTCGTTGTCAGGGAAAACGTAGTTAAAATGATCCAAATGACACCATTTAACGCCATTGAATCAGCTAACTAGCTTAATAGGTACCTACTTTTCCAGAAGTGCATTCCGAACTTTGAACCTGAAGTGTATCCATCCACTGATGAAGAGCTTATGTGGTCGGTTGGCATGGTAAATAAAGGTTACTGTTTGTTTGCGTCGTTTGGTTCTTTCATGTTTTTTACCCAACCAACTTGTTTCACCTTGGGCGGCTATTGTACCTCTGTAGACACTGCAAGAATTTAGGGCTACTTGGCTTGTCGAAGGAGTAAGTTGGCTGACATGTTTCATTGTTTTTTGTTGTTGCTGCTGCTGTTGTTGTTGTTGTACCCCGTTGGCGGTGAAGATGACTTATTTACCAGCGACCACCACACCCTTTTCATTCGCAGGTTTGCCATGCCCCTCTGGCAGTTCTTGAAGACGTGGACTCGCCGGAATCATCACCTCCCCAGGATCACTCCCCACCGCCGCCTCCTCCTCCTCCCCCCACACCCCCTCCGGCTGCGATGCCCCCCCACGCGCGTATCCTCCCGCCTGTTCCCGTAGCAAGCACCCTCCAGCCTCCCTCCGCCTCCTCCGCCTCCTCCACACCCCCCTCCTACACTCTGCCCATCGCCATCGCAATGACCGAGACCTGGCGGGCCCAGTTCCCCAACGGCGGTGGCAGCTCCTTCACGACCATCGAGCGGCCCGAACAGTCGCTCTTCGGCCAGGTGACGCTGGCCGTGGCTCGTGAGGACCTGCGACACCTGAACGACGCCAGGAAACAGAGTGCAGCGACACCGGCAGCAACGCTCACGCCGCTTGTCCTGGTTTTTAATCAGGCCTGGCGCATGAAAGCCATGCAGGCGTCATTCTCCGGCGTCATTGTCAAGTGAGCTAGCTCGTCATTGATCTGTGTGGCCATTGCAATCCATGCATTGATCGTGGAACGCGGCTGGTTGTAGCTGGACTATTCCTTTTTTTGTGGATATCGAAAGTCAGCGGCTTCAACAAAAGGGGGAGGGCATTTATCCTCGAAAACCACGACCACCTTAAAGCAAAGACATCGGTTTCAATGGACAGGGTGTCTTTACCGGCGGCAGTTACAAACTCCGCGTGCGTGCACTTACGAAGGAGATTGGAGCCATGGGGATATTTGGACGCAAATCGGATGGCCAGAGAATGTCGACGTGGAGCCTTGTCGGCCATTGATAGTAGCGTGGATCGGGGGACAAATTGTGTTGTCAACACCAGCACAGAGGATATTCGTAACATGGGATTTAAAAAAAGTGAAATAACAAAGGAGAAGAGAGAATAAACAAAGCGAATTGCTTACAATCCATAAAATTGACATGTCCGTGATCTACACCAATCGGAAGACAATAAGAAGACAGCAGTGTTCTAGAGAGTTGACCTGAACAGCCTCGTTTATTAATTGGGTATTAGTGTCAATCGGGCAATGAGGCGTGCATTTTGGCAGCCGGGGGTCAATGGGCGTGGTGACCTTTCACCCTCGCGTGGTTGTCTGCACTTTAAGGGAATTAATACAATGACAGAGTTTGGGTATCTCTAGATTTTGATAGAAATTTCACATTCCACGCCCATGTTTGAAAATAATTGGATACCCAAGCGATTATTATCCAAAGATGATCTGCGGTCTTTTACGCTTGGTGAACAGAAGTCGCCGTGAATGTTTTGCACGTAGTGTCTTCCGTGTTAATTTGCCTCTTCGGGTGCTTGCTTGTTCTGCGTTTAGCTCCGACAAGACGACGAAAGAGAAGGCCAATCGCTATTGCGTGACGATTCCCGGCGACCTCCTCTACCACTACCTGGCCGCGACGGTCTCCACGGTCTCGCCGCAGACCGAAACCGAGGAATACACCCGCCTCGCCCTGTTGGACTACGACATCGACCTCACAGGCCTCCATCCACCCGTCTCCATGTGCACCTACTGGCGATGTGAAAAGGCTGTCACCGATTTTCGGTTGGACTACTTCGTGCAGTGGCCCAAATGGACTTCCCCTCCTGCCCCGGTTGTAAATGGGGATGCCAGTCTCTCGGAGAAGAGGTAGGCAATCTCAACATTCCGCTGATAAATTGTGTCGGAAGGGACATACTGATATCATTAACCCAGTGGTACGCAAACTGTGTGTCGCGACCCACTGGTGCGTCGCGAGAGTGTTTCCAGATCTCAGTTTGAAAGCAGTCAAAATCATTTTGCCGTTCGCGTCTTCATGGTGTTGTGAATTTGGATTTTCAGCTTTGACTGAAATCAAATCAAAAAAGAGAGCGCGACTCCTTCGACTTGACGACTAAATGCGTGTTTGTTTGTCAACATTAGAGCCCCGTTTGAATCTTATTTGGTCTCGAAAGCAAGCCCACCCATCGCATTAGAAATATAGACGTTGAAAAAAAATGTTAAGCAAAATATTTTTTTACTTAAGGTGTGTCGCGTAACTTTTCAGATATCCCAAGTGTGTCGCGAGTGAAAAAGTTTGAGTAACACTGCATTGACCTAACTAGTAGATTCCTTCCAAATCTTACATAGTTTATAATTCTTGCTAATTTCCGGTCTTCGCCGTTGAACTCGTTGTTTAAATGAGTCATTTGGTCTATGCTCTAGTGCACGAAGCATTAACCATGGCAAATTGTGTTCATTTTATTGATTGATTGTGATGCATCTGTGATTTATATCACATAACTAAGCTCGGCGCTGGTTGGACGCTTTTCCACTTATCATATCACACCTTTTATGCCCCTGCTTCCATTGGCTCATTTAAGCCAAACTACCTTACTCGCCATGTTAATCATCACATGGCATCGATATCTGCTCACAAATTTAGTAACTTACGGGTAGAAACTACTTCGTTTTCAAACCTTTTCTCTCCTGTTGTTGTTGTTGTTGTTGTTGTTGTCGTCGTCTTATTTCGTAGTCAATAGAGTTTATCTTCTGTTGTAGTTCTCAAGATCTTCGAGTGAATCTCATGGTCGATGGTGGGGTGACGCGAATGCAGAGCCGTCCGCTGGGTACGTGGAATGCCGAGCTCGGACGTGCATCGTGGAGTATCCCAATCGGTGCAACAATAACCAACGCCGCCGCTTCATTGAGTAGTAATCAACCACACAAACCGGGCTCCGATGTGTCGGGCAATATTCGCGCCAAGTTCTTTCTCAACAGTGGTCCGGGTACTCCGCAACCCGTTGCCCTCCAATTCTGCCGCGATGGGGGCCTCTTCCATCCGGAGCCCTCCTCTCACTGGGCGAGGGTGGCTATCGCCTCACAATGTGCAAATATCGTCTTCTGGGTGATCGATACTTTTGTGACCCACCAATGGTAACCAGTGGTGCTTTTACCACATCGGTTTCCAAGACATCGAGTTTGTCCTCGCCTGCCACTTCCGTACACTCGGGTCGAAGTCTCTGAGTTAACAGTGCGTGCGTTTGTGTTACCCAATGTATATAGTACCATCTAGTTCGAATGCTGTCGCTTAGGATTTTTCTGTTATTTTTCGCTGAAATACTTGCTTCGCCGAAGATATGGAGACTTTTTTAAATCTTGGGTCGTTATTTCAATTCAAAATAATAGTGAGGATCTTGTTTGTTTGTGGTGTATTTTAAAATATGCCTTTTTTGAAGTCACGAGGACCTAAACTTTCAGCATAAAAGAAGACAGGATAACAAGTACTAGATATGAAAATTGTCTTTTAGTTCCTGCTTCACCTGCTCTGGTGAAACTAAAAATCGGGACAAATAAGGAATGACCGAATCGCGATATGCCGCCGTTCTTGTTGGTATTGAACGGTATAGCCTACGCATTGGTCGAAGAGATTTACATTCAGATAAACTGGAATAGAGGGGATGGGAGGGGTCACTTAAAATACGAGCAGCGATTATTTAACAATTATTGAAGTGGCGTTGATCAATGATTTCTTGAATACAGAGAATAGGAAGACCACTAGAAAACGAGATTATTTTAAAAAAGTCTATGAAGCGTTAAAAAGTCAGAACATTTTAGGCCGGGGAATTATACAGTCATAGACAATGGTTTTTATATGGCTAGAGCTTAAGCTAAGTCTCCTGAACCGGCGAACTAGGAAGCAGAGGCGACGGCATCCACAAGATCACTCCATGATAACCGACTGTTAAAAAAACCGCCGAGGAATTTCGATTTTGAGCTGGAGGCTTAATTATGGATTGGACAGATTTCAGGAGTGTCAACATCATTCTTAAAAAAGTAGAGAAAGTAAGCCGGAGCGTGAGATAGTGTCGTGATTCGCAGTTCGACGATAACTTAACCCACTTAACCCTTTTATGACATACGCGTCTAAAAGGGTAATATAAGAGAACGCAAACCAAAGTATAATCAAGATAGTTTTCTTGATTTAATAATACAAAGCCATAACGTTAAGTCGGCGATCGTGCGTTCTTGGGCCGAAATCGGTTCGTGTCCGTTAAAACAAAAAGGGGCGTTTAAGGTCACTACATGGCTTCCCCCTAAGACTCTTCGTCGTCAGGGGAAGAGACACAATAAGGATGGCTGGTTGGGACGCAGGTTAACAGACGGTAAATGAACGGGCAAAGTTTGTTAGATGCAGGGGTGTTCGGCTGACACGACCGATTCGTGTACGGGTGGTTGTCAATGCGTCAGTCGGCTCCGGACTGATTCGGGCAGCGGCAACAGAAGATGACACAATAGAGTTTCCTGGGGGAATCGCGTCGTTCGGTTGGCCAGTCAGTTCGGGCGGATTGCGAATTGGAACAGTATTGAAAAAGGGTTCCTCGACGAAAGCACTCTTGAGTCGACCAATTGAAACCGTTTCATGGCGTCCATTCATGGATATTTTAAACGTTTTATCCGACCGAGAAAGTACCGGATAAGGATCATCATATGGTGGTTCAAGAGGACGACGGACTCGATCACAACGGAGAAAAACGTGGGTGCTCTTGTGCAGTCGTGAGTCGACCTGGGGTCTTGTTTATTTAGGCCGAACGCTCCAAGCAAAACTGCGTAGCCTCTGAAGAACATCGGAGACAAACAGGGACGGCTCAGCTGCTCTTGGGTTTACGAACTCACCCGGTAAGTGGAGAGTTGCAACGTAGACCAATTCCGCCGGGCATGAGTCGACGTCGGGTTTAAAAGTCGCACGAATTCCAAGAAGGACGAGAGGCAAATGGTCTACCCAATGTTCTCGGTCATCCTGAGCCATGAGGGAGGACTTCAGTGATCAATGGAGGCGCTCAACCATCCCTTTGGCCGTGGGATGGTAAGAAGTTGTGCGGATTCGCTCGCATCCAAGAAATTGGCACATCTTTTGGAAAAGCGTTGATTCGAATTGTGCCCCTCGGTCGGTTGCCAAACGATGCGGAGATCCGAAGCGCGCCACCCAGTTATGCAGGAAGGCGAGAACGGTCGTTTCTGCGCCGATGTCCGCTAGCGGTATAACTTCGAACCAGCAGGTGAAGCGATCTACACAAGTCAGCAAGTAGCGGAAAACCCTGGACGAGGGCAACGGGCCGACTAAATCCACATGAACGTGGCTAAACCGTGCGTCGGGTGCGTCGAACGTGCCGATCGGTGCTCTGGTGTTACGATTGACTTTTACTTGCTGACACCGAAGGCATGCCCGTGTCCACAGGCGGACGTCCCTTTGCAATCCCTTCGACGAAAACCTTTCAGCCACTAGTCGGGTGGTTGCTCGAATACCAGGGTGCGAGAGACCATGAACCATTTCGAAAACTTGGCGCCGCATGCATTACGGAACTAGCGGGCAAGGGGACGCTTTGGTGTTGTCGCAGAGCAGAGAACGCTGAGAGTTAGGTTTATAAGGGCTGTGTCGTCGGGCCCAATTCGAATACGCTCGTGTTGCTGGGCGTCAGACATCTCCCCGTAGTCGATACCATTAGGGAGCCGCAGGCTGTTCAACTCGATGCCCGAAAGGGCGTCGGCAACCTCATTATCTGCGCCGCGGATATGACGGAATTCCAGGTCGAACTGGGAGAGGAAATCGAGTTGTCGGATCTCGCGTTCGTTGTAGCGAGAAGAGTAGGAGGCCATGGCATGAATCAACGGCTTGTGGTCTGTGAAAATTAGAATGCGGCCACCTTCCGCAAAATGGCGAAAATGCTTTACGCTTAGGTAAGCCGCCAATAATTCACGACCGAAGGTGTTGTATCGGCGTTCCGTTGGTGATAAAGACTTCGAAAAAACGCTAGTGGTTGTCGCCGATGCTCGTCCCCTTGGTTTAGTATAGCGCCGACTGCAGTGTTCGAAGCATCTACCATCAAAGATAGTTGGGCATCAGGGCGCGGATGAACCAAAGAGGTCGCGGCAGCGAGACTAGTCTTCAAATTCTGGAAGGCTGCACTCTGTTCTGGTGACAGTTTAACCTGATTTTTCCCGCTAGAGGTCTGAGGGGTCAACGGCGAGGCCATCTCGGCAAAATCGGCGGTGAAACGTCCGTAAAAATTCAGCATCCCGACGAATTGTCGAAGCTGACGCTTTGTGCTGGTCTCCGGGTAGTCAGGAACCACTGTTACCTTCGCGTCCAGTGGTCGAACCCCCAGATCATTCAACAAGTGACCCAGGAAACTTACTTCGGTTCGGCCGAAATGGCATTTCTTGGGGTTCACCACGAGCCCGTGTTCATCCAGGCGCCGAAGGACCACTTCCAAATGTCGCAGGTGCTCTTCTTCGTCTTTGCTGGCGATTAGAATGTCGTCGATATATGCACAACAGAAGTCGAAACCGCGAAAAATTGAGTCGATGAAGCGTTGAAAGGTTTGGGGAGCGTTTCTGAGCCCAAACGGCATCCGTAAGAATTCAAATGATCCAGAGGGAGTGGTTATTGCCGTTTTCGGGATGTCCTCAGGGGCGATCGGTATCTAGTGGTACGCCCGGACTAGATCTATTGTGGAGAAAATCTTCTTTACATGTAGGAACGAGACACAGTCGTGAATGTGCGGCAGAGGATAGCGGTCAGGAACTGTGACTGCGTTCAGGGCTCGATAGTCGCCACGAGGACGCCAATCTCCGGGTGTGGTCTACTTAATCATGTGGAGCGGGGATGACCACTTGCTGTCGGACGGGCGTGCGATTCCAAGCTCCATCATTCGTGGAATTCCTTTGTGCTATGTGTCTCTTTGCTGAGTCGAGACGGCGGTAACGCTGAAATGTGGCATGGTCTGTGGTCTTTATATGGTGGACTATGTGGTGTGGTGGCTTCTGTCGTGTTCGGTTCAAGTTTTAGAGATCGGGAAATTGATCGAGAAGGGCCTTGTAGGGAGAGGGGACAGGAATGTGGGTTAGGTGGCGGATCGAGGTCGTTGCTGTGTATCCAGATACTTCCGCTGCCGCCGATTCGTCAACGAGTTTCTTTCGTCGGACGCTGACAGATAGGTCAAACGTGAAAAGGAAATTCGCACCTTAGATCGCATGAGGGACATCAGCCACGATGAATGTGAACGGGAAAATACGCCCTCAGCCCGAGGTCGAGAAGAAGCGCACGCTGGCCGTTAGGTTAGATGTTACTTTGATTGGCAGCCTGGAGGACGAAATTGGGGTCGAGGTGTAAACGGTCAGACATCGAGGGGGAATTACGCTCACGTCAGCGCCGGAGTCCACCATGAAACGGCGACCGCGTTCGACGTCCTTCACAAACAGAATGCGACTGGGTGTATAGTTGCCTGGCGGAGTGAATGCCACACTCACTGTCTGGCCTCTCCGTTTCCCGACTAAGAACATGGAGAACGGCAGCTTCTTGCTTTGGGCCCGAACCACTGATGATACCAGCAGAGCGTGTCGTCTTGCTTGATTGTGTTTACGGCCATCGGTGGCCTCCGTTGACGCGGCGAGCGATCCTTGTTTTCCAGCAACTCTTTAACCTCGTCGTTAGTGAGAGTCTGTGTGGGTACTGTCACAGCGGCGACTGATAGATGACCAGGGTGAGCGGCGAAAATGCGGTCGGTGTGGAATTTAATAGAGACGGGGTTCGATGTTCGGAACAGCTCATATACAAATATTTGATTCACAGCGATTTACCTCAGCTGTATTCATGATTAAAATTGGTTTTATTTATCGATACCTACCCAGGCGTCTGAGTCGTTCCTTCTCTCGCCTCAACCGTTTAAGAAATGGAGATGATTCGATACGGAGGGTGGTGGATATGCCCGTAAGTGGGCAGTGCGTATCGTACGACATGCATACAGAGAAGAATCGGACACAAGTATGTCAAGCGTCTTATCTTTTCTTCTGATGGGGCTACGTCAATACGGGATCTAACAATGCATACCTTATTCAATGTTACTTGTCTGTCGTAAAAAGCAAAACCTACGTTAAACATCTTTTAACAGGGATCCTGAGTATTCACTCAAATATCATATCATGTTTCATAAATGCTCTACTATCTAAAATGGTAAAAAAATCCGTGTGTCAATAGTTATTTTAGTGGGTGATTGGTTTCTTTTGGAATCAGCACCTTTAGATCACCCTCAGGGTTAAACCATCGACATCTATAAATGGGTCTACTTCACAAGCTTGCTAATGAGTAACCGCATATTTTGATGCGAATTTGTGCTGCACATATATATGAATAAAAAATATTTATCAGCATAATCGAGAAACAAATATTTACCGTATTTTGTTTTAATGGATCACTTTAATGACCTATAAATTGATCTGTATTTGACCACGAAATTTTCTGATTTAACATTGGCTATTTAAAGAAATGGAAAAAAAACAGCTTTTCTTTTCATACGTTTAAATGACCATGACACGCCCTGTTATTAAAGCACCGCATTCGAATACATCTACTAAAGATAAAAGATCTAGGCAAGTTAAAATAACAGCATTTTGTTGCTTTTACGACACATTTGAACTCTGTTTTATGAGATGGGTCTTGTCTAGCATAAAACATCGGTTTTACGATTCCATAGCTGAAATACAGCGCCTGTGTTCATCTTTCTACCGAACGAATTCAACTGCTTCGATTCTAATTTATATAATCACAACAAAAACCGATATTCACACGTTTTGCTCCCTATATTTAGAAGTATGCATTTATTCGTAACTCTAATCGGTTCGTAGATGTCCGAGATAAGCACAGTACTATATGTTATGGACATGAAAAGTACTTTCTGTTTACCAATTGTTAATAGCGTTTTTGTTGTTTTTATAGAAAACATCAACCCCATCCAACGAACCATTCCCAAGTATTTTTAGGCGGAGCGTGCAACCCAACTACATGGCGCAAAGACCAAGCCATTCCTTATCTCGAGGATGCAGGCATATCATACTACAACCCTGTAAGAGTGTGGTTTCATTAGTCGTTAACACTTGGTCTAATTGAATAATTTTCAGCTCCATTTATTATCGCATTTACGCGTGGTCTACATAAGTCTTTAAATAATCGTCTGATTTACCCCGTATTTGGTTCATTTAATATTCAAAACACGACTTGCGTTAAAACAATTTCGACAGGTAATCGATCTATAAACGTCTCGGTACATTATTTAATTGCTTATCAATGTCAAAAGAATCAAAATTTAAAATTGAACACGGAAGTTGACAGAAGAGAGACATTGGCAAGCACTAATTTATCCTTTCTGTTTTCAATGAGTCATATAAATTGGAATTTGACGTCAAATCTCTAATTTCTGGAATAGGTTATCCAAAAATAAAATAACCTGGTAATCGGAAAGTTATGCTAATACACTCTCGAAACATAATCCTGGCGAACCTGAAATTCGATCAGGTTTTATTTGAGCCTCATATCAACTAGGAGGCTTTCAACGTATGGAAGTATAACGATTTCGATGGCCGTTGATTGGTATGACGAGATGTGTACGTTGATTAATTATCTCGCCATCGTGGGGATTTGCGCCCATTCGCATTCTCCACAAGTTGCTAAATATAGTAGCCACGCCCTCCAGCCACCGCGTGGACTCTCGTGTTATATTTTGTTTTGCCCAAATCTAAGTTGTGCAAAATTAGTAGCTGGTTGTACCAAACCAACTTGCCCATTTGGCTTTCTTACACCAACCTAGGCCTCCCTCTTACGACAATCAGTTCAATCGACTACATTTATGGATTAACCTAATGACACCCCCTAGTAGATCCAATGTTTGAAATACCCCATTCCATACTAAAGCCATCTCTTCTGAACTTCCTTTTAGCAAGTGGAAGACTGGTCACCAGATCTCATTTGCCTTGAGGCAGACGCCAAAAACAACGCCCTCGTACTGCTCTTCGTCTTTGACCCAACAGTGACTCGAGGTCTCGCAAGCCTGGTCGAGGTGGCTTATTTGGCGGCCCAAGGACGCGTCTTGGTTATCGTCCGTCCGGACATCAGTTCCGTATCTTCCTTGGTTTCCGGTGAAAACCTTCCTGGAACGTACGTTTACACTCCTCGTCATCCCGCGGACCAGAATCGCTTTAGGCAGTCCGTGACACATAATTATCCATGTCTCTCAAAATAGCAGTGTGTAATTCCCACACGACGGTCCGTATACAAGCCCCCACAAAACACCACGGAATTGTAACTTTTGAAAACAAGACGTAATTACTGATATCTCGCCGTTGATTGGATCTGCGCTAAACCGACGCCACGGAGAATGGGCATAGTTCTCAGGCGTGGGCGTCGACATTTACAGAATTAATAAATCGATTTACTAGTGTAGGATTTTCTGCGGGTCTGTGTTCAGTTCATGTTCCGTGACCAGTTACCATAAGCAGATGCCATTTAAGACAATGCTCTGGAGACATTGAGCGACCGCATTAACGCGTGGGTGAATCACGACTGAGTCACCCTTCTCTCGGTGAATCGTCCACAATGGAGCAGATATTCCGCACAATAATGATAGAGTTCTTTGGTTGAAAATAATTTTGTGGAGTTGCAAAATAGTGACAGATTATATTATTTAATGAGAAATAATATTTATTATTAATCGACTGGTTTGACGTTGCACATGTTTTTGAGGACAGATGGGTGGCTTCTGTAGCAAAATATTTCCAACCTCTTGTCTAGACAGCATGGAAATGTTGTCTTTTATCGAATAGACGACCCTGCAAATTGCCTTTAAATGACACAATAATATGACATTTAATCACCGTATTCGCCTTATTAAACAGAAGACCTCCGATGTTTACTTTTCAATTTCGTGGACAAATAATTTTCTGACGAAGATTCAGAATAAGTTTACACGAATACACACAATAACTCCTTTGTAGTTCGTAAAACGTCCGTCACTATGGCAATAAATCAATAAAATTGTTTACCCACCCGTTTTAGAGAAACTCACTTCATACTTGAAGCCCTTCGGTGGTTGGACAGTATTCGAAGTCCAAACGTCTTCGTATTCTCCGAAATGCCGGATGCCCTAGACGCTGTAACGCGTTTATTCAATGTGAGGCATGATTAATGATAATACTCGTAATGTATGTTAATTGTTTTATTAAGGTCACGGCAACATTGAGCACTGATGGAAAGGGTATTAGACCTTTCCGTGAACGATCGGTGCAAAGGGCAAGTGAATTAGAATGAACCGAATTCATGTGTGTCGCGAATTTTGGCTGATTCCGCTTCAACTGCGGTTGCAATGACGCACTCTGGGGATCCGCTTTGCCTATACCCAACGATTTGTTCAGTCTCCCGCCTCTCCGGCAGCGCAAACCCGGTCATGTTGGAAAATAGTCAATAGACTGGTGCTTTGGCCCTGGGGGGGTGGGGTGGGGTGGTGATTCGATTAGCGCAGAGGAACCAAATTGTGAAAAAGTAACAACAAAACGTCTAATTGAAGGAAAGTCTTGTTGCCGACCAACTATCAGATCACCCTGGCGCTGCCTCAGTCTCATGGTGTCATGGAGTTGACTCTAGTTGAGGAACGATTCCACGAAATCAAAAAACGGGTCGGGCATGTGCGTGTACTAATCCAGCGATTTGGAGGCTGTCTGGTGGACTCATCGATTGACCAATCGACTCATCCTCTATCGGGAGATTACATCAACCCAGGGAGATTAGTTGTTGCTCCGTCATCGCATTATTTCCCTCACAGAAATCTGTACGACTACTTTACACTTCGAAAATCATGTCATTTTTTTAAATTTAAAACATGGCATACCTTTTGCTACGGAGCACATGATCGGAAACACGTCCTATCATGCACCATACACGATTGCACGCACATGACCCCAAACTACAAGGCGTTTGTTCACCCCACTATCGACTTATAGAGGAGCTCGAGAGTTTGGTGGCGAGCATTGTTGCTCTGTTGGTGAGGTACGTGTGGTCAACTCACTGTCGAATCTTCATTGCCACAACTGTGAAAAATGAAATGCTAGGCAGAAAAAATTTATCGGTGCATTTTTTCAACGCACAGTTTATGTCTGACGCATATCGGGATTTCTGCAGTCCTGTAATACAGGGTTTTTAGTTTGAATCTACTTTTTTTAATTTTAGAATTCTGCGGTCAATCGCCTCCGGAAGCTTAACCAAAGGTTAGTTAATAGCCTCAAATATGTGTTTTTGTAATGGAATTACGATTTAAGATATTCTAACCGAACTGAGAACCGCCTTTCAGAGGTTAAGGTACAATCTCTGTCACATAGGACTTGTCGGTGACTTTGTGTGTGTGTGTGTGTGTTTATGTATGCGCGCTCGGAATTTTCAAAACATCCGAATTCCCAGCTATACAATAGCCCCAATAAGTTTAAATGAAGATGTTGATGATAGATAGATTACTTTTTACTAAGACTGTTGAATGAACAACGGTCAATGTGACAACTAGCCGGCACGCGATTGGATATAGCTTTGAGTATTTGACCTAGTCGAATGGTACATTGTGTTACAATATCAACGCAATCGGTAAAGAACATTTTTAAAAAAAAATCGGCAAAGAGTGCCATGTGGACCACCACAACAAACTAAATGCAATTTTTCCATATCTGTTTCAGACATTCAGACAAACTCCAAACAAAGGTAAGCTCCTCCTTGGACGCGACTGTTGGGGGCCTCGTAATCTGCCGATTATTTCCCTGGGCTCATTTGTTTGAAGTGAACCGTCTTCTTCTAAATTGGCACCAGCTTCTGGATTACACGAGAGACCACACAGTTACCACGCACACTCTCTCAGACACCCACGCAAACGCGCACTTATGGTGTCCCACATCGATTGCGATGGTATATCCTACGTGGGTAGTTTTTTTCCGATTCTAATCCGATTATCGGACCCAATTGTAACTCAGACTTATTAATATAAAGCAAGGGTGGGAGGGACCGTGAAGTAGCACCCTACTCCCGGGTTTTAATTCGTATTTGGGATGAAATTCGACGGGCAAAGACCGCTGCTTTTAAACTGTTGCTTCTGACCCCTGTGGGGTCATCGTGTCGCAGTTAGACCCCGTCGACGCTACTTTAGTTCAATCAGTACAACTTCCACTTCGGTCGCCTTTGGGTCACATTCTCGTTTGGTTTTTCCTAGTCGTCCAGGAGCCACGGACGTGGATATCAGAAAAAAATGCGCGTGAGTCCCTCAAAACCACCTCAACCCCCTAACAAGCGATTAATCACGCTGCGCCGAATGCCTGACCCCTGCTTTGCTTAAGCTTTGCGCTTTCCCTCTCTTTTGCTCGCCGCTGACCCGAGGCAGGTCCTCGAGGTCGCATCATCAACTTTCGCCGCTGCCTGCCTGCAGATTCCTTGCTAATTAGATTTAAAGACGCCCCCGCCACAAGTGGCAAATCGAATTCACCAGAATCCTCACACGCTCATTGGTTGTGCAATTGTTTTTGGCATTTTGCGTCATTCGGCTTCCACATAAAATCCCGGACTTTCGGTGGCCGTAAAACCTCTTGTGACTAAGATAGATCCTACGGCGCAGACGTCAATTGTGATCGTCCACAGTGGCAGTAGTAAGTAGTTTGGTTCAAATGGGGCGGCGCGTTTTCATTGGGTTATGCCTAGGGCCAACTAAACCCCAGACTTCAATTCACCATGGTCACTTCAAAGTAGTGTTGTCTTTTTAGATGTTCACTGGATTTAGGAATTAGGATTAGATTTGTATTTGAAACAAAAATTCTCGCATTCATTACTCACAGACGACCCGTTGAATCACGAGTTACGATTATTAAGAATAAACAGCCTCCAGTGTAGGCTTAATGAGTAGTGAGATCTGTCTAAATTAGGGGCAATCTTGGTTTCTATAGATTATTCGCTTGTTTGGTAAAATAGGCCTATCCGCGATCTTGAATTTTCTCCTACAATGGATATATTTCGAGTGAGTAGATACAACTAATTTTGGCATTTTCAATCTGCCTTATGGATTATAGAAGCTCTAGTTGATTAGCAGATGTTTTTATTCGATTGTGCTCTAGAATACTTCGGGTGTAGCAGTAACCTTCGAGAGTGATGGCTATGAGGCCACTTGGTTCTTTGAGATCAAGTAGTCATTTATTCCTGCGAGCGAATGACAACCACTTAACAAGAGCAGTTAATGCTGCCTTCATTACATCTTTTCGACCGGCTCCGTCCCCATTTCACTCAGAAACACTTCTCTCTTTTTGTTACCAGGACAATCTGTTGGAAAATGCTTACAAGTACTACCCCAAAGGCTCTAAGATCCCCAAAGCAGCCTCCGTCATCGATCTCTACTGTGGAGGCGCCACCAGCCTCTACGACAGCCCCAGCCAAATAATGTCCCTCGGTGACACAAATGCCCTCTTTGCCCAGCAGCGCGCAAGAGACTTCGCCACCAGCGTGACAGTCCAAAACCGCTGCTCAACCCTCTACTTCTACATCTCACGGGACCACTTTTGGCTCGTGGATCAATTGGAGGTGAGTGTGATTCTGAGGCTTTCTGTGGAATCCAGCGAATCTTCTCTTTGTTCAGGAAATATCGATTTAGGCACCAATTAGTGGCTATTTGGGTATCTGCGTCCGCGCCTGTAATCCATGGACTTTGGAGTCGGAAACCGGCTTACCCGTCATACGAAATGTTTCCGACCTGGGCGAAATAGGACGCCGCTGTCTAGACCTCGAGAAGCCGAACTCCTTCCTACAACGCCGCCGGTTGAAACCGGAGTTTGAGCGTCTGGGGAGACCGTCTGTCTGCTGTGTGTGCACATAAGTCTGCCCTGTGACCAGGTTTCCGTTCGCCGAGACGTCCATGAGGCCACATAGTTGCCTGATGCCAAGTTCTAGTTATGTTGAGAAAGACCGAACCTGGCTGGCTCTAGCAGGGCCCAAACCGCTGGCTTTTATTTCTCTCTTTTTTTATGTCAATCTAGGCGGCTTACGCCATTGGTTCCGGCAAGAACGTGGTCATCTGCGTGGAATCCATCCGCGACGTTGTGGCCATCGACGAGCATGCGACCCGGTTGCAGGATTCAGGTTACAACAGTCTGGTTTCTACCCCCGTGAGCAGCGAAAATGGCGCCGAACTCATCCACCCAATCAGCATTCGACTGGACGACGATGCGTGCCCGCCAACCCTCCGTTTGTCCGCTTCGGCCGTAAAGGACCACAATCGCGGCCGAGCCTACCTCCGATCCGTGGCACAAGACGAGGCCAGTACGCGGGTTCTTGAATTTCCACCACTGGGCCTCAAATCCATTTTGCGCCATTGCTGATGATGATGACGACGACGAGTATTTTTGGTTTTTGTTCTTTTTTCATTTGGAATTATCTCTGTCTACTGTCTACCCGTGTGTCCAGATGTTCGTTGGCGAAAATAAACTCTGTGTTCTCATGGTTCTATGCCTGGTTGGCCATTTTTCAACGCGGCCATTTCAAATATGCCAATCAGAACGCTCCACTTGGTATTGGGCCTCGGAAAATGGAAAATATTTATTACTTAAAACATGCTAACTCGTGTGTGTCTAAAAGATTCCAGTAATAATAATAATAATGGTATTCGCTTTATTATAATAACGAGGACCGAAACTTCCAGCGTTAAAATGTACACCAAACAAAAATGAATCAAGAAGCGGCGATTGTGCATGCAAGATGTAGAATAAGGTTGCTCGAATAAACGAGGTAGATTTGCAAGGAAAATTAATTCCTCAATGTATATAGAGTTTGGCAAACGCGTAATGGAATGGAAGGCGAACATTCATGTGAACCTCCTATGTGAAATCATAGCTGACGCCCATCAGCTGTCAAGTTCTGCCCCCGCACGATACCACCCACGTCATTTTTTGAGCGATATCGGAACAAGCGACGTGACAGCGTATTATATCATCTAATTGCTCAAGGCAACCCCTTGCGCATTTAGGAAGGAATGTTGCGATTGGCACTTCTGCCCCACGACCCGTCGCTCAAATAAACCGAAACATCTCGCGGTTTAAATGCTGCCCTCAACCTGCAATTCTGTTTCAACCATTGTAACAGATGTTTTACGCGAATTTATTTATAGATAAATAAGGGAATATTTTGAAGTTATCTCTAAAAGCACACTGCTATGGCCACTACCGTAACATATCTTTCTTTTTTGTGGAACTCGAATACAGTCGAAACCTGAACCGGTCTGTTGGGCAGAATGATTCCTGGATAATCTGACTTGCGAGGTCATTGCGCGCTTTGGGGGGCAAATGTGAAATATTTCAAAAATGCGCCGTAAGCTTCAAAAACAAATGCTCTTTTAATAAGGACTATCGATCAATCTAAAGTTCATAGATCGCTTTACATGTTTATTGCAAGGGATAATGAACGGTAATTCGTAAGTTAGTAAGACATTATCACATCATCCCTAAGGGTCAGGTGGGAGGTGAACGGAGGATGCTGGCTTAGAGGGTACTGCATCGTAGGCATCTTTGTACAGTTCGTCCACGGTTTTCAGAATCATCTTGGGTCGGGCAGATTGTTGAAACCACCGGCCGCTTCAGCGTCCTGCTCGTTCTTCTGACTTAGAAGCTGCAATCTGCCGATTTCTTGCATAAGATCATTGATGCACTTATCTTGATTATCGATTATTCGCATATTCGAAACCACGACGTATTGCATATCCTTCCTCTCCTGGGTCAAATGCTGTTCCATTGCACGGAGTCTAAGAAGAAAAACAGATTGATAAACCTGATGGGACGTGTGTCGGCATCGGTGACATACTAGCCGATTTGCGTCGCGTCGTGTGAGCCAATCGATATTTGTCGCAGCGACCAATTTATTCCAGCTGTAAGCCGAATGAACACTTGCCTCTAGCTTAATGATTGTCGACTGCGAACCGTTTATAAGCAATTTTGCATCATGGTATCTGGTATCATTGGTTATTTTTAAGAAACGAAGTATCCGATTCATGTAAACTTCCAAGATTTCCAGGGAAACGCGGTTCCCTCATGGCAGTGAACAAAACTTCAACAAATCGGAAACCCATTACAAACTGTGTGAAAAGGGTTAGCTTGACTAACCTTTTATATAATAGGCATTATATTTAATTTTGATTTAATATTCTTTTTAAATGTTTGAATTCAGTTTTTTTCTATTGTTTTAAACAAATCGTTTTTTTGTCAAATAAACAAATCATGAGTGGCAGACGTAAATATACATTCCTTAAATTTTTTCCACAGAATGGCAACAGTACCCAACGCGCCCCTACATCTTATTGATCAACCATTAACCAATAGCATTAAGCCTGTTGAGACGCCCGCACTAACTGCCTTTCCTTTCAGCTCTTCGTGCTCATGAAGCACTACGCCCACGAAAGACGCTAACAATTAAACAAAAGCCCACCTTTGCTCCATTGCTTCCAGGCTTTCGCTATCCTTGGCATTTGTCGTCGTCATCATCGAGGCCATCCTCCTCTTCGACTCGTCGGGGTAGACCTTCGCCAACCCCTGCACATTTTGATACTCCCCCACCCCATCACCGCCGTTCCCGAACAACAGGTTATGCACTTTCGTCAGTAAGGCGGGGTTATTGGAGCTTGAATCGGTTCGCAATCGTCGCGAAACGGCAGCCGGATGGCCCTGGAAGCCCTTGGAAGAGTTTTCGACTCTGCAGAGCGCCGGATCGTAGTAGTCGGGGTTCTCGGCAGCAAACGCCGCTGACGCGGAAGCTGCAGTCGTGGTCGGGTGAGGGGCGCTGAGGGAGAGGGAAGATGAGCTGCTCGCGGAACCCAACGATCGAGACGACCGTATGAGACCCCCTGTAGGTGGCTGGTCGCACTGGAAGATGACTGGAACTGTGGCGAGGTCACGTCTGTCGTCGTGCTAGATGAAAGACAAGTTGAAAGATGACACCGGTGGTTCACACCAAGCGTTTGTGTGGTTAAACGGCCAACGGTAGGTTCGACAGAAATAATGCGCTTGCCAGATTACGGTCTGTGAGGTCGGTTATTTACTGTGTGAATTGATATTTGAGAGAGATCGTTTGTGTGTCCATGTAGTGTAAGTGGCTTAGGTTAGGTGAAGCAAATCTATGGACGATTGACAATTAAATCGCTTGTCAATGAATTATTTACTGTTTATAGTTAACTTGTTGAACTCTGGATGATTATATAAAATTATGGCGTTCATTAAATCTACTTCCGGAACGGTAAACATTGGTCTTACAGCCAATTATATCAGTTGTCATTACATTGGCTTGATCAGCACATGAGCAACTTCAATTAGTTTCAATCATGAGTTTTACTCCAATAAGCGCCAAACCGAATGCCAGAGCAGATGTAGAGGATTTGGACGAAACTATACCTCACTGCTTCCCGGCAAATCTCTCTCCCTCGACATTCGGATGGCCCGAGTTCCCATCCGGATATTCGACGAGCTCCCCCCGAGAACAGCATCCTTCGCCAGGGGCTGTGAGGGAGGCGGTGGCGGGAACTGGAGCACCGCAAGACCGCCATTCAGCTCCAAACCAGCGTGCCACTTCTGACCACTTGGCAGGGTGTTGTTGCTATTTCCATCCGGCTGACCCCGGTTCAGGGGAGAGCAGGTGTTGTCGTCGACGCTAGCGCGCAGGGATACCGCTGCTGGCCCGAAGAGCAGAGGCCTGGGGGAAGTGGACGAGGTGGCGCTGTTTGCGGAATTGTGAGGAGGACGGGGTGGAGGCGATGAGACCTTCGGGGTTTCGCTGTTGGGGCCGAGGTTGAAGGTGGGCTGGCGAGCCTGCTTCAGCGGTAGCAAAAAGCTTCGTTTAAGAACAAGCACATTGTTCATGCGCAATAGTTGAGAATTCGGTTTAGTTAAATTCAAAGCACCCAATCACCCAAAGCAACTTTATAACATGCACCATGCCGCTGGTTTCACATCTCCCGATAATTACATCCATAACTTCTGCAGCGGCTAATGCTTATTGTAATATTACAATTACTTTAACAACAACAACAACAACAACGACTACTACTTATGCTACTTCTACTATTAATAGCACTACTACTGCAACTAATGCCACGACTTCTATTACTTGAAGATTCCATCTGAATCTTTTATAATTTATAATTCTTGACAGTTTTCCTTTAAATATTTTCTCATGATTTCAAAGAAACGAACTTATTGTAATTTTTTTATTGATTTAGGCTATAACTCGTCCTGAAATGAGTCCTTTCCCATATTAACTTAGAGCCGCATGGATTTGCATTGGATTTCCCAGCGGCGCTTGTTTACCAACCAAGAGATTCACAGATATTCATATCTCATTCCCATGGATTGAGACGTAGTGATCGACTAGCCCTCTGGATATAAATGGGGGTGTTATGACTTATAAGAAAACCGGAAAGACAACTGTTAAGTCAGTTGTCCCCTTTATTCTGGTTCTGTCATTTCTAGGAACCTTTTTTTCTGCATAGAGGAAGATTTTATGCATACGCGTTTCTTGCATCAAATTTCTGATTGGCCGATTTTTTAATGCTACTTCCACTACTACTACTACTACTACTACTACTACTACTACTACACTACTACTACTACTACCACTACTGCAACTGATAGTGCTATTTCTACTACTACTGTAAATCTTCAACTTGTGTTTAACTGGAAATAATCGTCCGAATAGTTATTACTAAGACATACTAGTGTCAATAGTCCAGTGATTAGTTTAAAAAACGGGCATTAAATATAATTCGGTCTATTTGGGCCGACATGATCTTTTGGCACGTAAACACAAGACCTACCTCCGTAATACTATCACAGAAGGACTCTCGTGTGGGTTCGCAGGAGTCGCCGAAGAAAGTCTGACGTGCCCCCTCCACGGAGGAGGGACTGCTGATGCTGCCGTTCGGAAGCTTGGGTATTGATGAATAAACATGTAAAGAGGCCATCAATGAAAGAGACGATTTTGGCGCTTTTTTTTATTGTTGCGGAGTCTCTAGGGACATCCTATTGCGTGTCTGTCATGAAGAGGTCAAGTTAGGGACCCACAATACCTCCAGGAGGTATGAGTTTTAACGGAGAGTGTTTTTTTATGTTGTCTCAGGGTATTTTCTTCCCGCTAACGGCTAGCCCAGAATCCGAAGTTACTCATAAAGATGTTAGAAGCCGTACCAGAGTTCACACCAAACCAATAGAACAATTACAACGCAGTTACGGCAGATGTAGCTCGTAGTCAACCATAGTCTGCAGTACTCAACACTTAACCGCATTTAGTTCGAACACCACCACCGTCACAAGATCTCAACAGCCAATTAGAGAATAGCAGAGCAGAGATTAGCGTGCAGGTCTGCTAGAAATCAAATTAACAGACAAAACGCTTCTCGATCGACTTCAAGACTTAGCAGATTTGGCGATATGGAATGGTTTGGTGATGTCGAAACGTCTCCACTTATGAATAGGACAGGTGTGTGGGACTTACAAACTGGTCAATGAAGCTGTCCTGCGACGTTGGGGTGCATGGCACCTCGGAGGTCTGGAAGGGGGATGCTGTGAAGGGGGTGATGGAGCTGAGTGCACGCGCAGGCCCAACCATCTGATCGAATATGGGAGTGGTTACCGATCGCATGCAACGCCGTCGATGCATCGGACTCGCAAGCAGACGTGAAATTGACGACAGGATTGCTGGTAACTCGCGCAGATGATCTGGAATCTGAAATCGATTTAAAATGAATGATTACTTTTTTCCACGAAAACATGAATTTCGATTTCGACGAAAAATTCGATTTTTAATGGCGATTATTTAGTTTATTCTTGTTCGGGAAAGTAATTAAAGTATTCAGTGCATCATATTAGCGTCTAGATTGCGCGTCGTACAGATTACAGATCTGAAGCACATTGATAACTAATACATCAGGCAGATGTGGCAGTCGTAATAGTCATTGATTGGAAAGTGTGAGTGGGTGGGTATCGATCATTACGAAAGTTCAATTTGCAACGCTATAATTCATCAATTTGGTTGGTTTCTTCAGCTTTAAGGA
Organism: Proteocephalus fallax; assembly: GCA_028672205.1. Classification (NCBI taxonomy): domain Eukaryota; kingdom Metazoa; phylum Platyhelminthes; class Cestoda; order Proteocephalidea; family Proteocephalidae; genus Proteocephalus; species Proteocephalus fallax. Next base: position 604,222 of record JAPUBX010001519.1, on the reverse strand, counting down.
GTAGCCAGCTTCTACACCATGGGGCCAATTAGTTTGGTCCGCGCATATGCTGGTTCGATGCTCCACAGTGCCGCTTTCGTCCGTTCATTGATCACCAGCCATTCCGTATAGGCCTTATTCGAGCATGAAGCCTACCTGTCTGTGCTCCTCAACCACATTTGCCAACGCCAGGTGCAAAATGGTCAATTCATATCCCAAATCGACACTTTCGTGGCACTTGGCTTCATTGGCTGATTCGGGCGACCTCGTTATTCCAGCCTGCTTGCTCTCGCCTACGGAGACTGCCCTCAGGAAGGAACGCATCTCTGGCTCCAGGGTCACAACCAGGTCATCGAGGAACCGCATATAACGCTCCTTTGTCTCAAAGTGGGAAAAATTCGCCATTGTCTGGAGAACCTTCGCGAGAAGAGTGAGGTTTCTACACACGCGGGGATCTTCGGGAACAGTGTTTGTCAGGCCAAAGAGAGTGGGCCCGTGGATGGCTGGGCAGAGGTAGCGCAGAAAGAGACACCCAGACACGAACTGGTCACCGACGTCCTTGCCGTGGCGCATTTCAACGGGCCGCCTAATCGCTGCCATTGTTGTGCGGAGGTTTCTATAAATGTTGCGAAATATTAAATTACTACTGTCTGTAGTTAGTAACATGTATTTCACGAAAATTGCAGAATTAATTGTGCTGGAGGCGTGTTTAACGAAGAACCGGTAAGGTTTGCCCACATAAGTAGTTGGTGGGTGTTAGAGAGTACCTGCGAGACTCTGGGTAGCTAGTTTCTTGGTCGAAATCAAACCATTTTGTTAATCGGTCTTTTAGAGGAAATTCGACATTCTCACAGTATATATAGGGACATATTTTACCAAGATTAGGGTTGTCATACAGTTGATAACGCAAAATGTCTAGTCCTTTTAACATTGAGGTAGTAATTAGATTTTTAATTATGGTGTATCTGCGTTATTTGAGCCACAGGGACCATAAATTTCACCAATGAACAGTAGAAGGCATCATACGGATATTCGAATTGTGGATTGCTTCCTAGAAAAAATGATTCACCAGTTTATTTCTTCTACCATGTTCATTACATTTTCCATTTTTTAGTGAGTTTGATAAATTTCAGATGAATAAAACATATTCCCGAGAAAAGTATCGGGTTATCTCGAGGATGGTGAATAATGTAAAACAACGATGCAGTAAAACGGTTACATTTGTCAGAAAGACAAAGAAATTCCACAAAAGGTCATCGGTCTATCTATTGGAGCAAGTTGGATTTATCACGATTGACATGCGTATGAATACAAACAACGAACTCAAATGCAATGGAGCAGATATCCGAACAATGCAGTCTTTTAGAAGACCGATTTAAAAGCGATCTTTAAAAAATCACAAACGGATTCCGTGTTTCTCGCTTTACCTTCGGCATACGCGACGAGAATTACGCATGCTTATCGCAATGTTTGATATTAACATTAAGTCTATCCTCTGCAGCATGTGAAAATGTACTTAAAAACGATGTCTGGTAATTATTGTCGGTGCGAATGAACACGTTTTGAGCGAAATTAAGCCCGACATCAAATAGCTCCATACCAGACGTCTTCGTCGTCGCCGACGTCGTCTCGTTTTAATGGCCTCACGACTTGTGCGGTCAAATGCCTTAAAAGTCGTTTGCGTGTGGGCGCCTCATTTCGGCAGTAGTAGGTGCAATCAGGCATTTTTGCAAAAAAAGCTCTTTTGTCTCCAAATCGCAAGACCCAACCCAATAAAATGCACAAGGACTTCATATCATTTGGATTAATCGTTATTCGACGTTTTTTAACACTCTTTAGTCTTTTTTTATAATCTCGTTCTCTAGAGGATTATCCATTCCCTAAATTCGAGACCCTAACCTTCAGCGTCATTTCACGAATTGTGCCCTCCTTACCCCTTCACATCCTCCATTGTTCTCGACTTTATCAATGTCAATCGCCTCTACCAATACCGTCGAATTCCCAAAGGAACGACGACATATCGCAACTCGGTCATTCCGTATTTGTCCCGAGTTTTAGTTTCACCATAAAGGGTGATGCAAGAACTGAGTTACGCTTTTATCGTTCAGAAATGCTTTTTTCTTTTATATCATGCTGAAAGTTTTGGTCCTCGTGACATAAATAAAAGGATTACCAACGTTTATATTATTATTATTATTAGTAGTAGTAGTAGTATTTACAATCACAGATCGATTAAGTATGAAACTAATGGGATTAGGGATAAAATCCCTAATTAGCTTCAGTGAAGTCTGGGTAGCACGTAATTAGGAGAGATGAACATTTTCCAAATTTAAGTAGACAGCTGTTCCCGCGGGACCTTGGTGGCTCCGAGATTTTAGGGTCCACCTATTAATGGTGGTGATCTGGGACAAAAATAGCTTGTTATGTGAAGAGGTGTGGAGACCGCGACAACGCATTACAAATGTTAATTTAGCCACGAAAGAATGAAACCCAAAATCACGGCCCCAAAATTCACGAAAACTCCAAACCGAATCGGTCGTACCGAGGAAAGTATTCGACGCTGGCTTGAAGTCGCTGCCAGACATCTCGAACGGCGTTCGTGAGCGCAGTCTGGTTGCGTTGTAGAAGGGACAAGAGCGGTTCCCCGGGACCCGAATACGAACCATCCGCTGTTGAGCTTGCTGGTCCGCTACTCAGGGTTTGTGCAGCCAAGCGAGCGGGGTCGACTTCCAGAGTCTCTGGAGAGGTGATGCGGTCCTCGATGAAATCATGAAGCAACCTTTGGAAGTACTAGAATGAGTAAACAAACATGGAAAAGCGGTTAAATCGATCAACACACCAGGGGGCCACCTTTCCTTGCTATCTTTCGATGGTACGGAATTTCATAAGATGGTGTTTAAGACCCTCTGGTCCACTCACTCTGTCCCTCTCGTTCCCACAGCCTCCGACATCCTCCAGCGACATCCTCCCTTCTCCCACACCACGGATCAGTATGGTAGTTACTCGCTTCCCAATTTTGGCATTTTGTGTTCATTTTTTCCACATTTCCTTCATGTGCACGGAACTCAAACGTTATGAAACATAAAACAATACAAAATGGGGTGCATCGATCGATTTGTAAAGTGACACAGAAAAATACTCATAGAAAATGAAAAAAGGTTGAACATTTATATTTGCCGTAATTCTTTGATTATTTTATTGTTTCGCATCTTCTGATTATATTTTAATTAATTTCTAGCAACTCAATGAACAAACTCGAAATGATTGCACGCCGATTACGTAGACGACCATAACAGTGCACTGTCTGCATTCGTAGTGTACTTCAGTGAAATGGGCTTGAACTTTAAAACTGTACGTTTATAATTACAACCTCAAACCGGGATTTCACCTTTTCTTTAAATAATGTAGCTCCGCAATTTTTCGTGCGATTTTTAGTTTACAAAAAACACCACATTAGAAATAGAATGGCAGCAATAAACGGGTTATCATTAAAACGCATTTCATCTACAGGTTCTTTCAAATTCGAGTTAAAAATTAATTTTTAATATAAAATCATCACCTGTTTATTGATATACGTATAACAGAGGGTCTAAAATTTACGGATTACAATTATTACAATTGTCTATAGAGTGCTAGCTTACACTTTTCGATTCATTGAGTGAAATTTGCGATGACATTTGGTCGCTATCTCGGAAATTTGGTGCCGAAGGCTGTCTTTCAAAGCTTCAATTGTTACGGGTTTATTTGCATAAACTCTATCTTTGATATAGCCCCACAAAAAATCGTTCAAATCGGCGATTCGGCGACTAGGTTGCTTCTGAATTTCGTGAAGTTATTCGTCCCTGGAAGTTCCTTCGCAATAAATCAATATTTTCGTTGACTGTGTGGCATGTCAAGGTGAACATTTGCAATTTACAATTTATTATTCATCAACACTATCCCCTTTACTGTATATATATCAATAAATAGATGAAGATATTCTATCAAAAATGGGAGTTTGATTTGAATTTAGAAAAAAAAACAATTGAAATCGAAATTCGAGAAAAATCCACACCAAATCTGATTTGAGCAATTGTTTCATTATTCAATTTAAATCGATTTTTTTTGGTAGTGAATCATCAAATTTATGAATGTCGTTTTTACGTTAAAACTGTTTCACACACATAAATGTAGCGTTATTGTCAGAGCATTGTTTTTCCCCAATTAAATAATTAGTAATGCAATGTAACAAATTTGGCCTCGT